>NW_004624868.1:5032112-5142353 GCF_000247695.1 Heterocephalus glaber
TATTTTCTCTGAAGATGATCATTTCATCTACATATAAAGATTTTGCTTCTACCTTGCCAATCCTATCCTAATTGTGTCATTTTATTGAAAGACTATTTTGGTGGGGCCTAGGTTTCAAAGTTTAATGGACAGATAAAGAGTAAAGTTGTCAAATTTATTTCAAAACAGATTTTTGAAATATGCTTCCTAGATCCTTTTAAAATCTGTAAAATCTGTGGTAATGTGTCCTAGATCTTGATATTTTAATTTAAGAAATTTATAATTGATATTGTATAACAGGAAGAAAAGGTCTAAAGGTGCAGGGGACGTGGGAGGGGTAGGGGAAAGGTAAAAAAGGGAAAAGAAAAAATATGAGAAAAGGAAAAAATGGAAACAAAATCTTTGCAAATAGGGAATGGTGGAGGGGGTGAAGGGAGGGCAAGGGAAGGGGGAAAAAAAAAAGAACCAAGATACTCAGGTAATAGTACAAGATCCCAATGATGAACGTAACTGTATTTTATACCTAAAATGTACCAATAAACTTAATGGGAAAAAAAAAGTACAATTGATATGTAGTGGGTCTGCTAAACATCCTACAACGTACAGGACAGCCCCCCACAACAAAGGATTGTCAGGCCTAAAATATTAACAATGCCAAGGCTGACAAACTGTGTGACAAACTTCCTCCACTAATCCATCAGCCCCAATCTACAAGAAATCATTATCATTACCACATGTATAGTTTTAGGTTACAATACACAAACTTGTGTGAGTTCCTGGAAAAATTTTGATAATCTAGAAACTCTGTGTGTGTGTGTGTGTGTGTGTGTGTGTGTGTGCACGCACGGGTGCTACTAGGTTTTGAATCTGGGGCCTTTGCATTGAGGTACATCCCAGCTCTTTATTTTTTAAATTCTGAGACAGCATCTCACTAAATTGCCAAGTTGCCCAGGCTGGGCTAGAACTTGGGAGCCTCCTACCTTAGCCTCCCAGAGCACTAGGATTATAGGGATGCACCACATCCCCAGAAACTATTTTTAATAGTAAATTTAATTAAGGAGATGGATAAAGAGGGATATGAAAACATCAGGCAATAAAGGGAAGAAAGTATGGACAACAATGTTGAACCAAAGGAATCAAAGGAGGATGAGACAACTGGGTAAGAGCAGTAGGAAATAAATGTTGCTCTGTCAGTGGATGACACATATGTATGCCTAGAAGACTAGTAAAGAGATGATCAACTGATGAAAGTAACATAAAAAGCAACAAAGTAACTATTATAGAAGTAGCTTTCTGATGTGTCCAGGGTCCAGGTATAGATTTGGAATAAAAAGAAATTAGAGATTCTTCTGCAAAAGAATGCTTAAAGAATCTCCAGTAAAGCAGAGAGGGCTTCTAGAATTATTAGTGGGGAAATTATTAGTCAGGAATTATTAGTAGGGAAAAAAAAGACCATAAGCTTATCATCCTCTAGCCCTAACCATCCCCAAAGAAGGTCCAGAAAACAACCACTGGTTTTACTGAACCCAGATGATGGAAGGGAAGGGAAAATGGAGACCACCTCCCTAAGAGCTCTTCTCTTGGGGGAAGAGGACAGATGGAGGTGGGTGCTTAAAGAAAATGGGTGAGTAAACTTCAAAGAGAAAGAAATGTTTTTGAGAAAAAGGGGGAAAGCAAAAGGAAAGGTTTTGGAGCAATTAGGGAATGTGACTTTAGTGAAAGAGAAATTCAAGGAAGGTATTTAATTTTAAGTTCTGCTTTTGGGATATGGGATGTGAGATATAATCATTATTTTTCCTCCTTTTAAGAAAACTTCAGTAAAAATTGACATTACTCATCAGTGCTCTGGTAGTAGGGTTTGGGCCTTTTTCTCCATTCTTTAATGTGAGTCTGGCCTCCAGATCAATCCAAGAGTACACATTTTTACCATATAAGATTTCTGAAGTAGCAGGTAAGAACGTATGACAGGATACTAATCCCCAGATGGCTTAGAGCTGCACTAACAGAGTAGCCATTCATCTCATCTGGCCAAATTAAAATTTAAAATTCAGTTCCTCAGTCTCACTAGCCAAATTCCAAATACTAAAAAGCCATTATTTGTCTACTGGCTACCAACTGGACAGCTCAGGCAGAAAACATCTCCATCATAGCTGAAAGTTCTATTGGACAGTGGTGGAGTAAAGAGAAAACTTAGAAAAATAAGTAACAAAAATATAATAATTTTATATCTTTAAAGAGCTGCCATGCCAGGCCTGTTGATGCCCACCTGTAATCCCAGCACTCTAGGAAGCTGAGGCAGGAGGATCATAGGTTCAAGCACAGCCTGGGAAATTTAGTGACCTAGAAAGACCCTGTGTCAAAATAAAAAAATTTAAAAGGCCTGGGGTGGAGGAATCCCAGAATGAATATGAATATATATGTAAATATATGTTTAGTTCTGTTATCTGTGTGGACAACATTCATGCACACAGGTATGACAGTATCTTTTGTCTGTAAGCATTTAGGAATCTGGCACCAGGATTATAAACTTTATTATACAATTATACAATGCCTAGCACAACACCAACCCTAAATTGTCACTCAGTGGACTTTACAATTATGGCCCTGTCATGTTTCTGGATGCAGAATATTGGAAGAAGACACCAAAGAAGATGTGAAATTGAGACCCTTTTAAAATAGAAAAAGTAGAGGGCCAGGGATTTAGCTCAGTGGTTTCACCACCTGCTGCGCAAGCTCAAGGACCTGAGTTTGATCCCTGGTACCAAAAACAAAACAAACAAACAAACAAAAAAATAGAAAAAGTAGGGCTGGGGATTTAGCTCAGTGGTTTTGCCGCCTGTCTCACAAGCATCGAGGTCCTGAGTTCGATCCCTGGTACCGAAAAAAAAAAATTAGGAAAAGTAATGGAAACATAGCATCTTTTTTACTGTATTTAGGAAAATTTTAAACACAAGAAAAAGGTTAAAGCTTTGATGAAATCAAGCATAACAGTTTAGAAACAGAATATGGAAAAGGTATACAAGAGGAAGGAAACAGAAGTAGAATACACTGAAGCCTAGCCTTTTAAAAACCCGACATCTCATCAAAGGAAGAGAGAATTTCAACAGCAGAGTGTTGAGACAGAAAACAGCCAGAAAGGACTGTGGGCTTAGTGAAGAAGTATTGGTATACGTTGGCAAAGAAAGTGTAGAGATGAAAAGAGGGAGAGAATTTATAGTAGAGGAAGTTGGTGTGAAGTTTTCCTCTAAAGATGCCCAGCAGAATAAATAAGAAAGCAAAGTCACTGGGAATAAGGCAGGGCTGGGGCTAAAACAGCAGGAAAGCAACAGGGCCCAGGAAGAAAATCTTTTCTTTCTTCATTAACGGACCCAGATTTTCTTATTTGGAAACAAAACCAACTGTAGAGTTTAAGGATGTTTAAAATACACTGTAAGTATTCTAATCTTTAAAATTGCCTTTGGCCCAAAACAGCACAAATTATAAGAATCATGGCAATTAGTGTCCATCTCTTGAGATAAGAATCAAGTACCATTTTAGAAATCACACTAACAAATTGCAATGTTGTACAAACACTATGATGAATTAAATAGCTATAGCTTTCTCTTTATCAGCCATCAGATAAATAAACTTTATAGCTACCCTCCCACAGAAGATAGTAAGCATCATAACATATATTTTGAGTTACTTGTCCTTGTACACTGGAACCCAGTGACCCCGCCCAAGAAATGTTTTACATGTTTCAGGATACAAACAGCAAGTTAAAAGCTATGCAGGGGAAGGACCGGGGATTTAGCTCAGTGGTTCCGCCGCCTGTCTCAAAAGCGCAAAGTCCCGAGTTCAATCCCTGGTACCAAAAAAAAAAAAAAAAAGCTAGGCAGGGAAAAGCTATGGTTAAAAATAGATCAATATTAGTGGCACAGTGCCTGCCTGGCAAGCCAAGGTCCTGAGTTCAATTCCTGGTACCAAAACAACAACAACAAAAGGGCAATAGCAGCAAGTAGTGAGCAAGCCTGTAATCCCAGTACTAGGGAGGCTGCGAGGCAGGAGGATTACCGTGAATTGGAGGCCAACCTGGGCTACACAGTCATAGTGAGATCCCGTCTCCAAAAAAAAACAAGAATAGAAATAAGATGAAGCAGAAAGGGTATGCTACAGACATCCAAGAACTGAGGCCCTGATAGGAATAGGGTCTAGTCAGTAAGGAAAATCTGGCACAACAGTAACAGTTTCAACATCACATAACTAATCTCAATTGCCTGAGTTTAGGTTTTAAAACAAATATTGAATCAGATTTTCAACTTTTCAAATTTTATTTCAACTTAGCTTTTAAAATTCAACAAAATTACTTAAATCATGATAGGTAGAACCATGCAATTTTAAATTACCATAAAAATGAGCACATCAGTATTTTGGGGTGGGGGGCAAAAGCCAGCGGACAGTGATGCTAGATTAATAACCCGGTTACTGGGAGTAACCCTGTCACTGATACTGGGGGTTCAACCTAGGGGAGTTCTACCACTGAGCTACAACCCCAGACTCCCCCCCACCCTGTTCCCCCCTCCACCTCCTGCCATGCACTTTATAAATTTTGAGACAAGGTCTTGATAAATCACTGAACTCCCCAGCTTCCCAGTGTGTGGAGAATACCCGGCTTATAAACCACCTACTACTGCTGCATGCTACCTGCAAGACCAAATCAGAATCCCTCATCTCCACAATGAAAACCTTTGATAACCTAGCCACAGCTGTACCCAAATAGCCCAACTCCCACTACTCCCTAAAACCTACCCTGCTGTCCAAAGAGACCTCTGGACAGATCTCATGATGCAAGTAGCCAATTGGCCACTTGATGGGAATCTCTCCTTGCATTAGTTTCTGCTCTCGAAAGCCTAACCTGGACGTTTTCCTTCCTGTTACTCCAGGCCAAGAGCGCTCCACTTTCCTTTCTTGGCTTCTCCCACCCCACTTCCACAGACCCCTTTCCCTCTCCGTGCGATCTTCCTGTGGCCTCCTCCTACCCTCAAGATTCTTCCAGAGGCTTTCTCCCCTCCCACCTCCATTCCACGACAAACTTACATATTCGGCGTGCTTTGGGTGCAGTAAGATAGAGGCCCCTCACTGACCCCTCTATCATATAATTTTTCCCCCTAGGATCCCCCAAGGTCGCTGTACTCTGCCTCCCATTGCGGGCAGGTGGGGGTCGAGGTGACTCATAGGAGGTGGACGGCAGCTGCCAGCCTGGGGGGACCGGAATGCACTCACTTCCTCGCCCCAAGAACCTGCCTGGGCCGCTGGAGGGCAGCCCAGCCAGGCCTCCGGCGGATGTTTTCCTTATCCCAAAGCAGTGCACGCCAGCCGCTCCTCCCACCCTGCGGCCACCGGAGTCCCAAACAGCCTCTCCTCCCGGGACTTTAGGCTGGGCCCTAACCACTGACAACCCCTACACTTGCATTAAGAACTCGCACGTGGTCACCCAACACCTCTGTGCCGCTCCCGGACCCCCAAATGTGGGAGAGGAATCCCTGCTCAGCTCAGCCTCTCCCTTCCCTGAAGCCTCCCTACACACCTACCTCCACAGACCTAATCATCTCCCTTCCAGGTGGCTAACCCTTACACACACACCCACAGCCAAAGGGCTCCCCACCACCTTCTATCACCATCACCTGCCTTCCCCAGTTCCCCACTCAGGCCCGCCCCCAGGTTGCAGAAAAAGACATTCCACAGCCCAGTGGTCTGGGTGTCAAATGGACACCCACCTCCCCCTCTGCCCAAAGGCAGCAATGGAGCTACAGACCACTGGTGAGACGTCTGCATCTCTGTGCTAGACACTGGCCTACCTCAGGCCACCCTTATACAAATGGATTTTCCTGTCTTGGGACTCCTTTGAAAGGGAAAGGGTATCTTGAAAGAGGACGTCCAAAGAGTCTGTCGTACACTGACAGTGGTTTCTGAAGGAAGAGGTGACAAACAGGATAGCTCTCTGCAAAAGGAGGCCAGAAGTAGTTGTATTTGATGCACGATGCAGTAGGCAGTGAGTCTTGCAGTAAATGAGAGTAAACTTAAGAAGAGAATAAATGCCCAAGTGATTGGCCTTGTAGGTGGGAGGGGAATAGCTGGTACATGGTCCTCTGAAGTACAGAAAAGAAAAATAAATCCAGTTTGACCAGGGACTGTTGCACCAAAAATATGGCCAAGACTGGGTCAGATGGGAGAAGTGAGCCAGGCATGGTGGTAAATGCCTGTAATAACAGCATTCTCAGCTGAGGCAGGAGAACTGCAAGTTCAAGCCCCGCCCAGACAATTTAGTGAGATTGTCTCAAAATAAAAGGAGTGGGGCTGTAGCTCAGTGTGAATACAGTGTAGCGCTGTGTTCAATCCCCAGTACACACACACAAAAAAAAAAAAAGAAAAGAAAAAGGGAGAGAGAGAACAAACTTGAGAATTCATGTGAGTGGGGATGGGAAGTGGATCAGAATTCTAATGAGAAAGGAACAGTACAAAAGTTAGGGCCTGGGGATTTAGCTCAGTGGTAGAACACTTGTCTAGCAAGCATGAGGCCCTGGGTTTGGTTCTCAGCACCAAAAAATTTTTTAAAAAGCAGGGGACAAGGATTTAGCTCAGTGGTGCCGCCACCTGCCTCGCCAGCACAGGGACTGAGTTTGATGCCCGATACAAAAAAAACCCCAAAAAGCAAAAAAAAAAAAAAAAAAGTAACTAAAATTGGCTGGAAAGAGGATCAGAAGACAGGAATGGTGGCAAATGCCCGTAATCTCACAACTCGGGAGGCTGAGGCAGGAGGATTGCTTCAAGTTCAAGGCCAGCCTGGACAACACAGTGACTTCAAGGATAGCCTGAACTACATAATGAGACCCTGTGTCAAAAAACAAAACAGCTAACAAAAATAGAAGATTAGAAAATGATACCTCTTCCCAGGGCAGAGGTGCTGGTACTGGTGTGAGGAAAGCACACAGATCAGCAACTTCATTTCTCAAACCAAATTCAGAGTTCAAGAATATATGGACAAAAACCAAAATGCTCCTGACAGTATCTGTTTTTGAAGGATATGGTAGGGGTAGCATGGAGCATGGGTATGAAGGAGACCCAAGTCAGCCAGGAGAGTCCCCAACAGAAACCCTCAGCTGTGCACACAAAATTGCTTGGTGTCTTTCAAGCAAACAAACAAAAAATGCCACCCATTTTGTCTCTTGAGTTTTACCAGCAATCACAGTAGCTAATCTTTCCTGAGGGGTATATGTGTCAGAAATAGTGCAGAGAGCAGTCCATGTGCTACCTCATAACAATTCTCTGAGTTGGCATTTCTGTTCCCAATGTATAGATAAGGAAACAGCCTGAGAGGTGAAGTAATTTGCCTAAGGTCACATAGCTAGGAAGTGGAGTCAGAATTGAACCCCAGTAGCCTGACTCTATAGCCTCTGCTCTCAGTCACCATTGTAGGTAATCCAAAACCTGCAGGAGACTCAAAAGTAGGATAAATTCCTAAATTCCATCATGAGGAAACTGGTGACTGATTCCTGGGAAACTGGTGATGGATCCCCCTTTTGGGGGTTTAGAGATGCTCCTCTTTCAAAGGAGCACAGAAACATCCCAAGCCAAGGACAATCTTGTATACATTTTGTGTTTGAGGGTGATAAACAATGGACAGTTGATCTCTGGGATGACTGAGGAAAAAAAGAAACCCCCTTCCCATCTTTGGAAAGCAGCCCTGTTTCTCAGATGCCAAGAGGGAAACCCTGCCCAGGATCTGAGGGAAACACTGCACTCCAGGTGCATGCTCACTCTTCTGGAGCCTCTGGCTACTGCACCCTGCTGCAGCTCCTTCGTTTGGCTAGGGCACAGAATTAGCCATCCTCAGGAAATGCCTCCCTCTGGTTCAGGCAGGGATCCCAACACACACCCCTTGTGGTACTGGGGGGGTGGGGGGTGGTAGAATGCTTCCTCTCTCCAGGTCAGGGAGATCTGGGCACCACATGGGGCCTGCATCCGTCCCACCTCCTTGCTGGGGAAGTGCCCAGTCCAGTGCCTCCTCCATGGCCACCGCCCTCCTTCAAGCTGTGCGGAGACTGTGCAGGGGTATGAATCAGCTCTCACAGCTTGTTAAAGCTGGACCTCTTGTTTTCATGCCCTCACCTCAGGAAACAGTTACAGCATTTCCAGCTAAACTCAGCAGGGGGCCAGGGTCCTCACTTTATAAACATCCTCAGCCTGTGCAAGAAGGCATGGAGATGGTGTGAGACAGAAGCCAGGGAGAGAAAGAAACTAAGACTCAAGGAGCAAATTGAAGAAAAGCCATAAGGACAAGACCAGAGTAGCCTGAATAGAAGCTAAGAAGGGTCCGAGAAGGCTGTGCCACAGAAATGGCCCTAAGAATGCTCTGGGCTGGACAGGCCAAGGGGACCCTAGGAGGCTGGGGGATCATCTTCTTGCTGGTGTCTCTACTCCTGCAGTACCCAGCAGTCCACAGCAAGTGTTACTTCCAAGCTCAAGGTAAAGTGGAGTGAGGGGCTAGGAAAGGTTGAGAAGTTGGAGGAGGTGGGGGGGGCAGCGAGAGTGGCAGCAAGGGATTGGAGGTGATCCTTTGTCAGAATACCCTGACTCCCTCCAACTGTGAAACAGGAAAGACTAATCATGGGGTTAGTATGCACCAACTCTCTCCCACCCCAGACCAGAAGAGACTTGTCTGCTACCACCACTCCCACACCCACTAACACTACTCATTGTTCCCCAGCTCCCTGTCATTATGAGGGGAAATATTTCACCCTGGGTGAGTCTTGGCTCCGCAAGGACTGTTTCCATTGCACCTGTCTGCATCCTGTCGGTGTGGGCTGCTGCGACACGTGAGTAACCAAGAATGACCCGAGGGAACGCCTCTGATGTAACTTACTGAGGGATGGCCAGGGAGTGACTGCACTGCTGTGAGGTAAGAATGAACAGGGAGAAGTATGAGACTAGCCAGACCTGCAGGTAGCAACAAGAGTGAGAAAGATAAGCCTTCAGGCTACACAGTGAAGGAGCCTGAGGTGGATCTGGAGGAAAATACTCCTGCTACAAAACTAAAGTTTTTATATAGTAGGTAAGAACTTAGTCAGGAGGAGCAGGGGACACTAAAGTAGGACATGGGAAGACAACTGTGGGAGGGTACGGGGGCCTATAAAGGTGATCATTCACTGTGCTGACTCCCCATCCTTGGTTCCTCAGGTCTCAGCATCCCATTGACTTCCCTGCTGGATGTGAGGTTCATCAGGAGACAGGAACCTGCCAATTTTCCTTGGTGCAAAAATCTGATCCTCGGCTACCCTGCAAAGGCGGAGGGCCCGACCTAGAGTGGGGCTCAGCTAACACCCCTGTTCCTGGGGCTCCTGCTCCCCACTCCAGCTAGACTCACCTGATCATCCATCTGCTGACTGCTCACTGCTGCTGCCACTTCCAGGGAAACCACTAGCAGCTGCCAATTTATTCTGAATAAATAAATTAATGCTACAGCTGAAAGTCTGCCTCCCACTGTCTGTGCCACTGGGTCCCAAGTGGAAAAAGTGGGCCTTATCAGAGTTGAAGTATGGAATTCTTAGTATCCTGAAGAAACCAGTGCCATCGTGGGCAGGTAGGCCAGTTTCAGATGGTTATGGTGCTGGTGCTGGGGCCCGGGACAGCATATGAGGCCAGAGTGGGGCTTGTAGGCAGCACTTTGATGGGGAGCTCCCAGCTGAAGGTATCTACAGGCACCTGCTCAGGACCTGTCCAGGTGGCAGGTTCGGACTGTTCCATAGGGGGCAGCAGTACCAATCCTGGTTCTCGAGATGTTACAAATTCAAAATGTAATTGCCACTTCAAGGACACTGTGGAAGAAAAAGATAGAGGTTGAGGCATTAGAAAATAGCAAGAATAAAAGCCAATGACAGGATATGGTTAGTGAATGAGAAATGTATTTAGGAAAAGAGACAGTCCCAGGGCAGGGAACTGTGATCAAGGACTTTCTCTTTTTTTTAAAGAAATCTGCTGTATTAACCAGAATTAAGGACAGTAGTGTTAACTACCTAATAACTCGAGTGGGATAGTCAAAATTGATAGCTTGAAGTAAATGTACTAAGGAATCAAATATCAGTGCATCACAGAGTTCCAGAAGGTAGGAGTGGGCAAAGAGTTCTATAAAATTGTTAAAAGAGTTTAGAGGGTCAGGGCATCTATGAAATGGGGTTAAAGCCTGAAGCTCTGAGAAAGTGTCAGAGGATGGATGTGGGCACATCTGGCAGTATAGTAGGAATCAGGACCCATTACGCTCTTCCGAAGCACAGTATTTTACCTCCCCCCACTCCCTTCTCCAATAATGATCAGGATCTTACCAACAGCAGTGCAGAAGCCTGGAGAGGAGCTGAGAGGGATGGGGAGAGAGAAGCTGGTTCTAGTTGTATGTAGGCAAGACTCCTGGTGCCGGGCATGAGTCACATGGGACACAGAGAGGGCACCCCCTGCCCCACGGCGCCGCTGGTACTCAGGCTGTACACGCTCCTCAGTCTGTAAGCTTACTGAAAACTGGGAGCAAGAAGAGAGGTGCATGCTGGCAGGCTTTTGGAAGTAGAGACTCTAGGTGAGAGAGTACCCCGACTTCAAGCTATTTCCCCAAAGGGACCCCAGATGACCACGCTATCCACTTTTCCAAACTACCCCTCTTTACATAGGCCCTCCTTTCACCCTAGTCCTTCACGCCCAGCACCCCAGGAGCTCTTTCCTTCTCACCTGCAAACAAGCTACAGTTCCTTCTCCTAAGTTTAAGGTCCCCACCACATCCTCGCCGAGCCTGTACACAGATTTGAAGATGCCAAATGTCCCAACTTTCCCTCGGCCATCACTGATATTGTATAAATCTGGAGAGAATAAGACACAATAAGCCTGGAGTCTACATTACAGAATGTTTAGGACTGGGTCCCAAGGGCCAAAAGGTGGACTTTTCCTTATAATCTGGGGTGAGATATGAATGGATCCACCGAATTATACGGTAGTTAGGAAACTGTCTCTCAGGAATATTTTGAGAGGGCTGGGGATTTAGCTCAGTGGTTCGGCCTCCTGCCCTATAAGTGCAAGGACCCAAGTTCGATCCCCGGTACCAAAAAAAAAAGGAATATTTTGAGGGAAGGAAAGGGGTGAGGCAATTCTGAATAGATTCTCACGGAGGCTTCGGCAGGATGTAGCAGCCATGAGACGCTCCCCAGCCAGCTCAGCTAGCCATGAATCTTTCTTCCCACCTTCATCCTCCTCCAAGAATGGACTGGATGGGGCTACAGCCTCATCCTGGGGAAACCGGACATCTTGAAGGCCTAGAAAGAATGAAAAGAGAGGGAACATTGAGAAGAGACAGAAAAGAAAATAAACAGTAGGGTTAAATTCCAACTTAAGAGTGCTGAAGGCATGGGGAGAGGTATGGCTGAGATCTAGATCTCAACCCAGTTTCCAGAAGCCTCCCTCCCTCCCCAGTTCCCTAGCACCTTCCCAAAGACCAGGAAGCCTCCCTGCAGCTCTTCTTGCAAGCCCTCTAGACTATTTCTGTGTTGGCAAAGCTCTACTTCAACCCTTCCCTTCAGGAACCCTTACTTACCAGTCAGCACAAGAACCCTCAAAGGAACCCTGAGTAAAGTGATGGGTGAGTTGACACGCTGGCAGCCAATGGTCAATTTGTAGACATACTTGACTGACTGACCGCGAAAGGAGGGTGGTCCCTCTATGGGCAGCACTTCACTGTAGGAGTCTGGTTAGGAAGCAGTAGTCAGGGCAGGTAGAGGCAGCCAGAGGCATCCTCCCTCCAGGAGACTTAAAAGGCAATTCAGGGCTGGGGACAGTCACTCACATGACTTTGATTCTCCAGGGTCTAGCCTCAGGTCACAAAATAGAATTTTTGGTGGGGTAGAAAGGATACACTGACCCCTTTCGCCTACAAAAAGTAAGAAAAACTGCAATTTAATGACTCCATTGTCCAATACTTGACAAGGCCAGCCCACTAACAGAAGGCAGTGAAGAACTGCCAATTTCTCTTTTCTTGTGACATGGAAACAGAGTCTTACACTCTCAAAACAATAGTTACGTCCCACCTCCATCCCTCATGTGACCAAGGCTATGACACATAATAACAACTTAATTTCACTGTTAGGTGACAAAGACCCCACCACAGCCCTTCCCAAGCCAAATGCCCTAACTCTAACCTCGGTGAGGCAGAAAGACAGTCTGGCTGTCAGGCTGGACATCTGGTTGACTAGAGTCAGGGGGAGGCAGCACTACTCGACTCTCACTGGCATGGAACTGGCAGTGTATCTGTGCACTGGCCCAGGCCAGGGCCTCACTGTGGGAAGAGGAAAAGGAGACATCAGAGGATACTTCCTGACCTCACAAATGATTTCTCAAACTCCCTACTACATTGTGTGATAAACCAAACAAATTTAGGTGGCTATCCTAGGATCAGGAAACCTAGAACCCTCAAAGAGAAACCATTAAACAAAGAAGAATATATAGTGGATACAAAAGGGAATGGCGGGGTCAGGAAAGAAAAGAGAGAGCTTTGTTACCCACATCTTCTGTTAAATAACCCTTTCCTATAATGAGGGCACAATGAGCAAGAAGGTGTAGTTACAAGACAACTTCACCTCTGGCTTAGCACCAGCAATACCAGGGTGCCTCCCAAGGGCCAACACCTTCAGTATCAGCATCCTCACCTGGATGCAGAAGTGGCTGTAGGAGGTAAAGGGTTGGTGACGGTCACCACACACTCCAGCGCCTCCCCCGCCAGAAATACAGGACCCCGGCTCAACTCTGCTACCACCTCAATCATGGCAGCTCCGGAATCAGATCTAGAAGGAAACATGGGGCATGGGAGGTCAGTACCACAGAAAAGTGGGAGTATCTTAGGCGAGCACCAAGGGGTGTGACTAGGGTCAGGTCCCAGACCAAATGATACGGCTTTTCTTTATAAACTTCGGGCGACCTGGGGGGATGGGGCGAGGAACAGCACTTCGATGACGGAAGGCAAGCCCGGATTTGTGGAGTCAGCGGATGAGAGAGACGCGGCTCTGCAGACTCAGTACGGCCCCCAAGGAGAGAGTACCGCTTGTAGGCCCAGTCCTCCGCTCCCCTCAGCGCGAGATTAGTTCCCCTACCCCCCGAGTTCTCAGGCTGGCCTCTACCCCGCATTCCCTGAAAGCTCCACGCCCCCGGCCCAAGAACACGGCCGTCCGTTACCTGGCGCGGTCGAAACCTCAATCTCACTGTCCCGAGGCCCTCACCTCCCTGTCCCTCCCGGACAGAGCCAGGTAAACCGCGGCGTCCGCAGCTTCAGCGGCGCGGCAGAGGCGGGATTTCCTTTCAGTCCTCCTCCCCGCCCCCAGAGCTCTTTCCGGTCCGGCCCGCCGGATGCTTCCGACCGGAAGGGGCTCGGGTGGCCCCTGCGCCTTAGGTCACTGTCCCAGAGAGTGGCGTCTGGGCGCCGGCGCTGCCCGGGACCCCGGCCGGCGAGACCTGGCCCCCAGCCCTGGGGGACTTGGTGCTGCGGCCCAGGGGAGGGGCCGAGGCCGCTGCCGGCTCCGGGCCGTCCCGGGGGCGGGGCCTTGAGGGCTGGCCCCGCGGCTCCTCCCCTCTCCGCTGTCCCTGTCGGCCTTTGGCCAGGCAAGCTCTTATCACAGCCCAATGACGACTAGGCCCAACCTTTCCCGCCCTGAACCTACAGACCCGACCGAAGGGGAGCGCCGGGCGGCTTTATTGCTGTCTCCACTGCCACTGCGGCGAGAGCTCCCCGGCTCTACCTTGAAACCAGCTCACCTCAGCTTAGCCCAGCGTCTGACCCTCTTGAACTACAACCGGCGCTCTTATCTGGACTTGGCTGGCGAGATACTTTGTGTCAGAAGGCTCGGGACCTAGTGCCATCGAGGTCTTGGGGACCCAGGATCCAGAGAACATGGGAACCGACGTGCCAGCGTCGGAGCAGATCAGCTGTGCCAAAGGTTATCCACAAGTTTATTGCCCTAAAGATACTGGAGGCACCGCGGCTGTGCGGGTTACACACCGGGAGATCCTTGAGGACATTAGACCCCAAAATGAACCAAGCTACTGCAGTCCGGAAGACTTTGGGCAGCTGATGGATTCCTATGAGGGTAAAGCTAGGGGCTACCAGGTGCCTTCCTTTGGTTGGCGCATCTGCCTGGCTCACGAGTTTGCAGAGAAGAGGAAACCCTTTCAAGCTAACAATATCTCCCTAAGCAACCTGGTAAAGCACTTGGGCATGGGTATCAGGTGAGTAGAACCTATTGCTTAGAATGCCTTGGACTTCACTTTGTTCTATTGGAAGACTTCTAAAAGTGGGAAAAGCAAGTAGTCCCCATATCCAGCATGTTTTAGGCCTGTGGTTTTGAAGGATGAGGCCAAATCACATTTATTTTGCTTCCAGGATCTTTTCATCCGAAAAGAGTAGAAATATTTGGTCCCGCGGTTAACCTTTCTCATTTGAGATCCCTCTTATGTACTGGTTTTTCTTGCAAAGACTTCCCTTTGGGATTAACTTATCATTTTGGCAAGGTATGAAAGGCTAGTACCCCTGTTGTGGTACTGACGGTACTTTACTTGAGGGGGGGCATTCTCAGCCCAATTCTCTGAGCAGCTGAAGCATTCTTTGTACCTTATTTAACCATATGATGTTACTCATCTGGGTCTGTCTTCAAGCTTTAGCTGCAGGGAATAGGTAAGAACCTACCTATTGTCGACTCTTAAGGAGGAGGTGAGGAGAGGTCCACTCTATCCTGGGAGAGACAGCTCCTGATATGGAAAGCAAAAATGGAGTTGAGCTTGGTGGTAATGCACCTGTAATCCCAGCATCTGTAGGGAAGGTAGTAGGCTCATTTGAGCCTGGAGTTTGGAGCCAGCCTGGATATCATAATGAGATCTGGCCTCAAAAAAAGTAAGGTCAGGGCATAGCTCAGTGGTAGATAGAAGTGCTGGAGCTATATCCCTAGTCCCCCACAGATGACCAGGTAGGCACTGCCATAGATGTCCCCAGAGCTCTTTTTTTTTTTTTTTGGTACTGGGGATCAAACTCAGGTCCTTGCGCTTGCGGAGCAGGTGGCAAAACCACTGAGCTAAATCCCTGGCCCCCCAGAGCTCTTAATAATAGTTTTACAGAGGCTGCCCTGGCTTCTTCCCCCACCTCCAAAGGCTACAAATGCCTCAGGAGCTTATCTTGGGCTATAGAAACCCTCTGGACCCGCTAAGTTCAAAGACTAGGAGCCATACCTAGTAACAGGAACAAATGGATGTGAGGACAGGAAGCATCACTCTCAAGTCATCCTGAGTCAGTCCACGGAGTAAACACAAAGCTGGGGAGGGAGGCAAAGGTTGAGAAAGTCAGGCTTGACAACTCCTACAGTAAGGGACCCTGCACTTCCCAAGTCAGTGCTGAGGGGCTGTGATGGGAAGACCATTTACCTAATCCCACCCCTGGGAAGTGGGAAGAGCCCGGTGCTGCCTGAATGTCTGGCTCCTTTGCTATTGCCTGTGGATGGCCTGTACCAAAGGAGAATCATCCTTCCAGGCTGCTTCTGAAACTGACCAAGTCCAACTTTGACCCCAAAGACCTGTGGGTCCAAATGGGATCTAGGGTGCTGAAGAAGCCCAGAGAGGTACATGTGGTAGGGATAGTGAGGTCAGCACCAAGTAGGCATCCTAGCATTTTACCCCCAGAATGAGTTGAGTTACAGAAGCCTGAAGCTGTTGCTTAGCCCCCTGGACCAGCATAGAGTGGGAATCATTAACACAGACCTTTTGAGATGGAATGAGGTCCTGCTTTGAGAAAGCAGAGGTAAGAAGCATCTGGAATGATAATTCTTGAGTTGGGGTTGAAATTATGGAGAAGGCCTATAGGTCAGGCATGGCCAGCTGCTAATTAGTGGCTTAGTGTGTCAGAGAGCACTTAAGAGGGAGCAGAAATGGGGGCACTCCAAACAAGAGCTCCAGCAAGACAGTTTTCTGGGCCTAGACTTGGTAAGAGCTCGTTTTTATTATTCTCCCTTTAGCCAGGGTCCTTTCATTCAGTAAATACTGAGTGCTTGCTCTATCCCAAATAGTTGTTTTGTTCTAACTTCTTATCTTGCATTTCTTCTCTCTGGCTACCCTAAACCTGGCTTTCCACCACCAATCCTTTCTGGGCTCTAGTTTCAAAGTCCAGTTTTCTCTAAACTGTCAAAGAGAAACTGTTCCCCAACGTCTCACCTTTTGCCCTACTCTGCCCCAAGCCCCACCCCATCTACTACAAAACTACTGTCCCTATTCTTTAATCACATTTTCCCTCTGGTTGCTCCAGCCTACCATTGCTGTGTTCCATTATTTGTACCTTCTTTCAATTGTAAATTAAGCAAATATTTATGTACTGCAGAGTGTTCTGCCCTGTGCTGAGGGTAACATTCAGAGTCTTTGTTACTCTTTCCCCAAGGAAAGAGTTTGGAATGTTGAAATAAAGAAGTATTGTTTGATTAGGAATTGAGATAGTAAGTACTAATTGTGAATGTCACAGGTATTCCACTTTATGGCTTTCTTATCTGTTATGTCATCAGATGTTTCTGCTATTCCATGATAGCTAGGACAGGAGGGATCCCCATTTTGTAAATGAGGAAACTGAGGCTCAAAGGCTTACCTAATTACTGTAGTTGGTTACAAGTGGTGTGACTGAGCATTGGTTCTAAAATGATTGAGTAGAGCAGGGTGTGGTGGCACACGCCTGTGATCCCAGCACTTGGGAGGAGGCTGAGGCAGGAGGATCACTACAAGTTTCAAGTCCAGCCTGGGGTACATAATGAGTTCAAGACCAGCCTTAACTATATAGAGAGATGCCTCGGGCCGAGCCTGAACATGGTCCTTCGCCTCCTCCTTACTCCCTTTCTCCTCCATAGACTAGATAGTCAGTCTCCCTGGCTTCGGACCCTATGCTGTGAGGGTCATGGCGGAGAGACCCTGTCTCAAAAATCCACAATAAAATAAAATAAAATGATTGGGTTGGGAATAGAGTGGAAATGGGGAAAAGTCCACCAGAGCAGAGCTTGCTTAGTGAGAACCCATCCTGGATGAGAATTTGTAGGAAAAAGAGAGCAGGTGGGGGCAGATGCCTTAGCCTTAAAAACAGAACCATTTTACCTATTGGAAACAATCTCTTACCTGTTGGATACAAGGCAGGAGCTAGACCAGGAAAACTTTGGATATTTTTTTTAGGCGTTATAGGGATATTATGAAAGAGCAAAGTCTGAAAGCTTACAGACTTAAGAAATGGCCTGAAATGTAAACACTGCTTCACTTTGGGTGAAATTTTCTTTTCTTTCTACCTGGTGTATTCTCTAGATTTTAGCCTTTCATAACCAGAAAGAAAATTAATTATTTTGAAAAGAAGAACATCATCTCAGCAGCCTGTACCTATTTAAGAGGTGGGTTGTGGGCAGTGGAGAATGTAGGCAAGGGAAGTATACCTGACCCTTTCAGCACCTCGGACAAAAGCTCTTGAGGTTTGAACTAAACCAGCGGTATTTGAGTCTGGAAAGGAAAGATCATAAAGCTCTTTCTGAGGAGAATAAAGAGGGGAAACAAAAGGCATTGGAGCAAGTGGGAAGATGAAGGGGTCTTATCCTTGGGATATTATTCAGTGGGAGGTCACAGCTGGTTGTCAAGAGAGAGGCAGGTTGGCTGGAGATTTAGTTCAGTGGCACTACACCTGCCTGGCAAGCACAAGGTCCTGAGTTCAATCCCCGGTACCACACACACAAAAAAGAGGCGGGAGTCTGCAGCCTGTGAAGAACTACCCACCCACCACCTTGTACTCACACTGCCACTTTGCTCCTCAGGTACTTGAAGTGGTGGTACCGGAAGACCCAGGTGGAAAAGAAGAAACCTTTCATCGATATGATCAATTGTGTGCCCCTGAGACAGATCTATGGTGAGCCTCACCCCAGCTCTGCCATGCTCAGAGGGTTCAAACTCTAGATCTGCCACATAGTTTATGCACACTGCACTGATCTGTCCCTAGGTTTTTAGAGGAACCAATCTATAGTCTAGAAAGTGAGAAATGGGCTTTTCTTCCTCTCCCCATACCCTACTAATCATCCTGATTCTGTCTCTAGGTTGTCCCCTGGGTGGCATTGGTGGAGGTACTATTACCCGTGGCTGGAGAGGCCAGTTCTGTCGTTGGCAGCTTAACCCAGGAATATACCAGCACCAGACAGTTATCGCTGACCAGGTAAGAGCCAGGAGGTAGACAGCCCCAGACAAAGAATGCTTCTTGACTGGTGTGGAGTTTGGCATTTAGATATACGTATGACTCAAGCCAATAAGTGCTTTCAGGATGCTTTCTGTGTGCCTAGCCCTGTGCTGGGATATACTATAGGGATACAACATGCACAGAACATGTTCCTTAGAACCGTAAACAGCCCTGGCATTTCTCTAGTAAATGCCTTTTTTTTTTTTAATGCCTCTTACCTATTTCACTGCCCTAGTTCTACTAGCTGAGCCAATATTTGCCACATAGTATAGAGAATTCCTACGTCACTTAACATGGCTGAAAGAACATTTGGTAAGACTAGAAGGGAAAATAAAACCCAAGATTTAGAAGTCACGGGGAAAAAAATGTATACTGCCACTACTCCTCTCCCTGATTTGTGAACTTTCAATCAAAGGTCAGTTCCTATGCTGTAGATCACATCGCTAGAGGTCTCTCTGCTCAAGGACAAAAGGCCCTGTCTCCCAGGCTTATACCTCTAGCTGTCTTCCCTTTTAGGGAGCTTATTTTTCCCTCTCCTCCTACATAACATTAGGGCCTTAAGTTGTCAAAAGTATGTGGCCGGTCTTTCTTCCTATCTCTCTAGTGACCTCCCTTTTTGAATTATCTATCAAGCTCTTCTATCCTGCCAGGAATGCCTCCAGCTTTCAGCTTATCTTCAGAGGAAAAATGGCTGGCAGATATTAAGTCCCACTGGTGATAATGTCCTTCCAGATTCAAGTTTGCAGACCCTACATAATACTCCCAAGATCCCCCTCTCCCTTATCCTCAGGTATCCCAAGGGGAAGTGCCTTCTGGAAGCATGGACTATACAGTTAATTGTTGCATGCTTAATGTGTCTAGGCACTGTGCTAAGCTTTTGGCATATTTAATATTAAAAACAACTCTACTAGGGCTGGGGATTTAGCTCAGTGGTTTCGGCAGGTGCAAGGACCCGAGTTCGATCCCCGGTACCAAAAAAAAAAAAACCCTACTAGGTACCTTTATCGTGTTAATTTTACAGATGAGGAAATTAAGATTAGAGAGGGTTAGTAATATGCCCAGGGTTATGTGGTTGGTTAAAGATCGAGATTCCGAACCAGGTCTCTATGTCGTAAAAAGCCTGTGGCCTTAGCCATCATGCACTATTCCAACAAAAAGTTACAGACAGTAAAAACATCAGGCATAGTTTGAATCAAGGGAAGAGGTATCCCACATAGCTCCTACTTTATAGGAGCTGCCAAATTTTTGTGTTTTGGAGGTTCTTTTTGGTTTTGTACTGGGGATTGAACCTAGGGCTTTCTATATGCTAGGCAACAGTAGGGAAAGGCAGCGGGATTTGGTGGTTACTTCCTAAGCCTGGAAGAAAGCCTAGGGCATGACCTGAGGTTAGAGGTGACAATCACAGCCTCTAGAAGAGAAGCTGCTCGGAGAAGAGAGAAACCAGTGCCTGTGGGTTACTCCATTCCATCCCATCTTTTCTCTCGGTCAAGTTTACAGTGTGCTTGCGTCGGGAGGGACGGACTGTGTACCAGCAAGTTCTGTCCATGGAGCGTCCAAGTGTCCTGCACAGCTGGAACTGGGGCCTGTGTGGCTACTTTGCTTTCTACCACGCCCTCTATCCCCGAGCCTGGACTGTCTATCAGCTTCCTGGCCAGAATATCACCCTCACTTGTCGCCAGATCACACCCATCTTGCCCCATGACTACGAGGTAAGGTTCACCTTTATTTCATGCATTGCCCTCCTATGTCCAAAGGAATTGTGAAAGGGAGGGGTTGGAGCAATGATCATTACACTGGCCTCCCCAGACCACTGCCTGGTTCATTCTAGTCTTCTGAGTCTTCTGGTAGGCAGTTTGCTGGGGAATATGGGGAGATCTAAGTAAAAGACAGAATATATTGTAGTATTTGAAATAGGTCCTCCATACCCAGGACTAATTGGGATGTAGTCAAGAAAGGCTATCATCTGAGTCCATTCTTTCACCCCCAGGACAGCAGCCTGCCTGTAGGAGTCTTTGTGTGGGATGTAGAAAACGAAGGGGATGAAGCTGTGGATGTATCCATCATGTTCTCCATGCGAAATGGCCTGGGGGGTGAAGACGATGCCCAGGGGGGTTTATGGAATGAGCCCTTCTGTCTGGAGCAGGATGGGGAAACTGTTCAAGGGCTGCTGCTGCATCATCCAACCCTTCCAAATCCTTACACCATGGCTGTGGCTGCGCGACTCACGGTAATGAAAGAGCCAACCCTATACCTTAAGCCCTTCCTCTCAGCCTGACCCCAGACCCACCTCCACTCCACAAGTCTCTTCATTCCATCTCCCCCAAGTCCCACTCTCATCACAGCCCTTTAGCCTCTGGAACTTGGAGGCAAGGGTGTGTAAGAGCTGGAGAACTAGTTGGGATCCAGTGTATGTTGGAGCTTGCCTTATAGTCTTTGGCCCCTTAACAGGAAGATTCCACGGTAACCCACATCACAGCCTTTGATCCTGACAGCACTGGGCACCAGGTGTGGCAGGACCTACTTCAGGATGGACAGCTGGACTCCCCCGCTGGTGATGGGGGTCTGACTGGGAGGTGTTGGGAAGAAAGACTACCTTGGGGGTGGGAGACCTAGTATTGAATAGCCCTTGTTCTTGTGGTAGAGATCCCTAGCTCTGGGGTTGAAGAAGGTGGCTGTTCTAATTCTTCTTATACTTCTCAGGCCGAAGCAACCCCTCACAGAAAGGAGCAGGCATCGCTGGGGCTCTGTGTGTTTCAGGCAAGCTGCCACCTCGAGGCCGGTGCTCCCTGGAGTTTTCACTGGCTTGGGACATGCCCAGGATCATGTTTGGAGCTAAGGGGCAAGTCCACTACAGGTGAGGGGACCAAGAAATATAGGGATCCAAAACACTAAGGATCTGACCCGGAGCATGGGCCCTCATCCTTTCCCTTTCTTTCCACTCCAGGAGGTACACAAGGTTCTTTGGCCCAGATGGTGATGCAGCTCCTGCCCTTAGCCACTACGCATTGTGCCACTATGCAGACTGGGAAGACAGGATCTCAGCATGGCAGAGCCCAGTATTAGATGACAGGTACCAATGGGACCCTCTCTTATATTTCTCCTGGGCACTCACTCCAAGTGCGACTCTGATTGTGTACCACCAAAGTCGGCAGAGTTGTGCTGGGATTCACTTCCCCTCCACTGACCCCTAGAATCCTTTCTATCCTGCGAAGTCACACTTATGAAACCATTCTCTCCTCCTAACTTCCAAGATCCTTACCTGCCTGGTACAAATCTGCACTATTCAATGAACTATACTTTCTGGCGGATGGGGGCACAGTGTGGCTTGAAGTTCCTGAAGACTCCCTACCGGAGGAGCTGGTAGGAAGTATGGGTCAGCTTCGTCCCATCCTTCGGGAATACGGTCGATTTGGCTATCTTGAGGGTAAGTACTGGTGGGTTAGGGTGTAGTAGGGCATACTCTTCAGGTCAGTTAATGCCCTAGGATAACGAAAGATGATAGATTTTGCCTACTCCAGGGTATTGATGGGATGAAGGGCTAAGTGGCAATCAGGTGAATGACAGTGCCCTACCTTCAATTTTAAAAGACAAGCAAGGGAGGGGACTATGAAGAGGAAGCAGGAATTGTGGCAACGATGTGTCTTCTTCATTCCTCTAGGCCAAGAGTATCGCATGTACAACACATATGATGTCCACTTTTATGCTTCCTTTGCCCTCGTTATGCTCTGGCCCAAAATTGAGCTCAGCCTACAGTATGACATGGGTGAGGGTAGCTGTTGTATTGCTTCTTCCCCATTGGCTCCCCATACTCCTCAACCTTAGTGGTCTCTCAGATTGTTTTCTCCTTCCCCTCAAACATACCTGCATCCTGCTTGCTGTTTCCCCTCTGGAGTCACAGAGTTTGGTGCCCCACCCAAGCCTGCCCATTCCCTGCTTTCCCCTTCCCACTTTTCTGTTTTCCAGCTCTCGCAACCCTCAGGGAGGACCTGACACGTCGACGGTACCTGATGAGTGGGGTAATGGGACCTGTGAAAAGGAGAAATGTCATTCCCCATGATATTGGGGACCCAGGTAAAAGTCCCTACACCCATGGTCAGCTTCCCTCCTTCAACTTTTGCACCCTCCACCCTATCCACCAATGCAAATGAACTAGGTCCTCTCCCCTCCCACAGATGATGAGCCGTGGCTCCGGGTCAATGCATATTTGATCCATGATACTGCTGACTGGAAGGACCTGAACCTGAAGTTTGTGCTGCAAGTTTATCGAGATTATTACTTGACGGGCGACCAAGGCTTCCTGAAGGACATGTGGCCTGTGTGTCTAGTAAGGGATACATGAGCAGTGGCCAGTATGCCAGGAGCATGGCCAGTGTCTGGGAAAAGCCCAGCTAGCTATTGTACTTCCTTAGTACCTGCATCTCTGGTATGTCGGTTGTCTCTAGGCCGTGATGGAATCTGAAATGAAGTTTGACAAGGACCATGACGGACTCATTGAGAATGGTGGCTATGCAGACCAGACCTATGATGGATGGGTCACCACAGGCCCCAGGTTAGGGGATAGGGGTTTCCAGGAGGCCTGTGTTGGGGAACTGGGGTACCAAAGGATGGTAGGACTCAAAAAGAATGACCCATTACTTGTTAGTTTGCACAGGAGTGGCTAAAACTGCCAGTGTGACCCCCAAATTCCTGTCCCTTATCAGTGCTTACTGTGGAGGGCTGTGGCTGGCAGCTGTGGCTGTGACGGTCCAGATGGCTGTTCTATGTGCGGCACAGGATGTCCAGGATAAGTTTTCTTCCATCCTCAGCCGGGGCCAGGAAGCCTATGAGAGACTGCTGTGGAATGGTGAGTTGGGGGAACCTGAGGAGTCTTAAGGCGGCTGTGGGAACACCAAGAGCCTTACTTTGCCTTTCCTGTACTCCAGGCCGCTATTACAACTATGATAGCAGCTCTCAGCCTCAGTCTCGAAGTGTCATGTCTGACCAGTGTGCTGGGCAGTGGTTCTTGAAGGCCTGTGGCCTAGGAGAAGGAGACACTGAGGTGAGAGACTAGGAAAAGGAGCCAGAGAGAAAGGTGGGTTTTCCCCCAGAGATGGGAAGCAAGTATAAAAGACCATGTCCCTGCCTTTGCCCTTGCCCCTCCAGGTATTTCCTACCACACATGTGGTCCGTGCTCTCCAGACTATCTTCGAGCTCAATGTCCAGTCCTTTGCTGGAGGGGCCATGGGAGCTGTGAATGGAATGCAGCCCCATGGTATCCCTGATAGATCCAGTGTGCAGTCTGATGAAGTCTGGGTGGGTGTGGTCTATGGCCTGGCAGCCACCATGATCCAAGAGGTAATGTACTCTCGTACCCATCATCTTATCCCAAATCTGCACTATGGCCCAGAAAACTTCCTCAGCCACTAGACTTAAGACATAACCGAAAGCCATCTTACCCATCCATAAAGCCTTCCCCTTCTCCTTGGTATGCATACCACCTCCTGCATTCAGGTTTCTGACTGGGTCAAGTTTATCTCCTCTGACAGCTATGAGCTCCTTCAGGACAGAGACCCTGCTATCTTCACTTGTCTAATGGTGCCAAGTTAGTTATACATATGATTTCCATTTCTCCCTACAGGGCCTGACATGGGAGGGCTTCCAGACAGCTGAAGGCTGTTATCGTACTGTGTGGGAGCGCCTTGGCCTGGCTTTCCAGACCCCAGAGGCATACTGCCAGCAGCAGGTATTCCGCTCACTGGCCTACATGCGCCCGCTGAGTATCTGGGCCATGCAACTGGCCCTGCAACAGCAGAAGCATAAAAAAGCCTCCAGTCTGATAGTCAATCAGGGCACAGGACTAAGCACAGAGCCTAAATGTGGACCAAAGGAAGCCTCGGCAAACCTAACCCCAGAGTAAGCCCTCCAAACCACGAGATCACAACCTCCAGGCTGGTCTTTGCTCCTTACCCCCACTTCCTGCAGCCCTGAGCCAACAGGACAATCATGCTCCCTCCCTTCTCCTCACCCAACTGTGCCAGTAAAGAGGGGCTGAGGGTGAAGCAAGCATCAAAATCACTTATTTATTTCTTTCCTTACCTCTTCCCTCACTGTATGAAATGTTGGAGGAGGTCAATTGATTTCTTCAGATCCATTTATGGGACAGTAGACATACATGGGTACAAATAAAAGACACACAAAGCCAAAATGTATGTGTTTGACCCCTCAGGCATCCTAATGTCACAAGAATGAAGGCCAACCCTCTCCTATTCCTTTCTATTTGGACACAGATGGGGAAGGGGTGCTTAGGCTATAGCTGAGATACCCTGTATCTTCCTGTCTAACCTGAATATCTGCCCTGCAAGATGACAGACGAAGGGCTGTAGTTAGGGAGCCATTTCTCCTTTCTTGTGAGATTTGCCCACAGGTGAAACATGTGGCCTGGGCAGGGGGGTTCTGAGAAGAGGTCAAGGAGTGGCCGATACTGGGGAGGCTCAGCCTGCAAAGGCTGAGGCATGTGGTACAACAGGCAGGAACAGTTGCCAGGGACCTGGAGCTCAAGGTCAGAACTGTCCGACTGATTTATGCTGTCCTTTGGTACCGCTGACTGTAGAGCAGGCAGCTCTGGCTGGTGAGGGTCCTCACTGGGGAGGGCACGAAGCTGGCGGGACAACACTGAAGAGGCAAACAAGTGTCAGGAGACAACACAGAAAGCCCAGGCCTCTCTACCAACCCATGCCTCAAATATCCTTAAGCCACTTACCAACATGCTCAGCTGGCAGGCTGCCCCTTGTGTCAGAGGAGTACATAGCAGGTACAAAGAGGAGGCAGAAAGAGAATAGTAGGACCTAAGAGTACAAGGAAAAAAAAATGAAGGGCTCTGGATTATACCCTTGGTGGGCCCACCACTTGAGAAAAGGATCTGTTCTCATCACCATTCTCACCAGGACACAGGTGCTGCTGCTGCTGGTTTTGTTTGATATCTCAATTACCATGGCCTGGAGTTTCCTCAGTTGATCTAGAAGGGACCTAGCGGGAGAGAGGACACTAGTGAGCACCCCCGGCTCAGCACTGTGAGCCTCAGTGAAACTGTTATGGCCACATCCTCCATCTATGCCCTGCATCCTCTTTTCATCTTATTTTTGCAAATGACTTCATCCCTGTGGACAAAATGCCTGAAGTCCCTAATTAAAACAAACTTCTTTATCCTCTCCATTGGGGGGTGGGGTGGTTTTGTTTGTTTTTTGAGACAGGATCTCTCTATGTAGTCCAGCCTGGCCTTGAACTCACTATGTAGCCCAGGCTGGCCTCAAACTCAGCAATCCTGCCTCAACACCACCCCTACCCCTGGTGCTGGGATTACAAGAGTGCGTTACCACGCCCAGCTCTTTGCCCTCTCTTGAAACTCCTTTGCAAGTACCTTCAGTATTTCTCCACTGCCCCATCAGCTGTACACATAATCTTTACCAAGCACTCTCGGTCTTCTCAACTTTCTGACCCAGCCTGCCTGTGTTAGGGTCCCAGCCAAACCCAACTGTGTTCTGTCCTCTCTGCCTAGAATGCTTTCTCCACAATCCTTCCTGCTGTCAGATAACTGCCTGTCTCATGAGATCTTTCCTTTCCTCTTTCTGGGTATTTAATTTATGTTTAACTATGAGCTTCTGTAAAATGCAGTAGGGCTGGGGGAAAAAATGAGGAGGCGTTAAATGGAGGGAGAAGGGTGATTTGGTGGGTTGCTTACAGATTCTCTTCCTCCAGAAGCTGTACTTTGTTCTGTAGCTCCAGGTTCTGGGCTGTATATTTCAAGACCCTGGGGATAATGGATATAGGCTGTATCCTCCCTCCAAAAACTTAACACTTAAAAAATTTAAAGTATAACACTTTCAACTATTTTCTGTTGCCTCTCTTTCATACCTGCTCTCTAAACCGCCCAAATACACCTTCTTCTTCCTTCGGCTCTCTTGAGCAGACCTCTTATTTCGAATCTTCCTCCGCACTTGTTTCAGAACTTGTTCCTCCATCTGAGAGGTGGAGAAAGTGGTATCAGGACTATTGAATCAAAGAGTTGGAAAGCAACTAAGTTAAATATTCCCAATTATTTTTACAGCTTCCCTTACTAATAGGCATTCAGCTTCTGTCTGACAAGCCAGACTATTTTCTACAATTTTATTAATAGTAATTAAAATTCCCTTATCATGAACCAACATCTGTCTCTTTGTAAGTTATATCCATTGGTCTTACCTAGAATCTCTGGAGCCATAGAGAACAAACCCTGTTTAGCTATTTTAAGGCACTTTTAACATTTCCTAAGAGTTTTTTGCTTTTTTTTTTTTGGTACTGGGGTTCGAACTCGGGACCTTGTGCTTGTGAGGCAAGCAGCAGAACCACTGAG
This sequence comes from Heterocephalus glaber, assembly GCF_000247695.1. Next base: position 5,058,743 of record NW_004624868.1, read on the forward strand.
CTAAATCCCCAGCCCAGTTTTTTGCTTTTTGTTTGTTTTTTGGGGACAGGGTTTCACTATGTAGTTCAGTGGTCTTGAACTGACTGCATAGCCCAGGGTGGCCTCGAACTCACAGGGATCCTCCTCAGTGCCAGAATTACAGCCATGCGCCACCACACCCAGCCCTCAGAATTTAAAAAGAAAAACAACCTGGATAATTTTAACTTAGCTTCTGTCCTCAGGATGGATTACATCCTCTGTATGTATCAAAGATGTGCTCTAGCTAGCATAAAGGAGAGCAACACCTCTAACAGGAGCAGCATCTCTATTGAAAAGAGTTTCTAAATCCCATTTACTAGTTACATCATACTACTGGCTCATCTTGTACTTTTCTTTTTTTTTAATTGTACTATAAGGATTGAGTCCAGAGCATTGCACATGCTAAGCAAGCACTCTAACACTAAGCCACCCCACTTCAGGGTTTTTTTGTTGTTAGGGTTTTTTTTGGGGGGGGGGGTTGTAGTTGTACTGGGGATTGAAGCCAAGGCCTTCATATTGAGCTACATCCTCAACCCTTTTCATTCTTTATTTTGAGACAGTGTGTCACTAAGTTGTCTAGGCTGGGCTTGAACTTGTGATCCTCTTGCCTCACCCTCTCAGAATGCTGAAATTACAGGCATGCACCACCACAAAGTGGCTCATCTTATATTTTTTAGAAATTAAAATTTCCCTGAAGTTTGTGGTGATTTTATCATAGTGCCACAATACTGTGCCTGTGAAGTTGCCATTCATTCCAGGAAACTTAAAACTAGATTTTGTATTTATTCATTACTATATACTGTTTGATCCACCCCTGTTGAACTCTCAAACACTTAACATTGAGCAAGAGGTGGATTACCATGAAGACAATGAAATCTTCAACGTCAAGGCCCTTCACCTGCACAGTCCTTCCCAAGGCCCTATACCGCGGTTATACAGATAAGTTTGAAATCTTTTTACCTAAAAAGAATCCCAGAATTTATATAAACCCCACAAAATCAGGACCTGTACCAGTTTCCTATTAGCAACAGATTTGCTAAGATTCTTACCTCATCTTTTTTTCCCAAGATATTGATATAAAGCGAAAAGAATTTGGCTACTTGGGACTCGCAATCCCTCTCCAGCCTTTGCTTAACCAGTGAAGTCTGACCTTAGTGAGTGGAAGTGTTCCCGACAGAGCAAGCCCCTCCTTCTCCAATAGCCTCTCCTCCTCCTCTGTCAGTATCAGCCTGGCAGTCTCCTGGGGTTAACAGGAAGCGGGCAGCCAGTTGCACCAAGATGTTAGGAATAGAGGATTCTGGCCCCACCCGGGCAATATGGAAATAATCCTCCCGAAAATCAACTCAAGTACCTGCTCTGGGGGCTCCTCCACATGCGGCGGAGTCATGTGGACCCTCTCCTTTCCACAGCTCCCACTGTCTGAAAAAGGAAAAGTAAGAATAGCCAGGCCCATAGGCCCTCTCCTTCCCCCACATTTCACTCATTTTATGCTCACCTAAATCTATGGAGACATGTTCCTGTGGGAGACAGTAGGTGTGATCGTGGTGGACAGAACAGAAGTTCGAGGAGTCGAGAACGTCCAGTGATGGTGGGGGACTCAGCAGGGAGTTCAGCAAGTCTTCTACCTCCCAGTCGCTCAGTTCCTGCACAAAGTTCTAACAAATTAAAACGCCTTGACTCTCATACACACACACACACACACACACACACACACACACACACACACGACCCAGGGACTTCTCTAGTTTCGCCACTCAGAACCCCTACCCACCTGGGAGGGCGGCAGCTCCCAGTCCAGCGGAGCCTCCTGAGCTTCATCGGGCGCACCCCTCAAATGTCCGCTTTCCTCTAGCAGGAAACCCAGCAGGTCCTGGTCACCAGGGTCCAACTCCAGCTCCATTTGGGCCATCTACGGAAAGGACAGGCAGAAACACACGAGTTCACTTTTCCACGAGGCTCAAACTCCCTACCCCAAACACAATCCTCGGTCTAACAATTGGTCTCCCGCACCTATCTGGCTCCTCTTTCGCACAGGTAGCCAGAGAGGGGATGGCCGTCAAACCCAAGCTGTCTCCCAGCCTCGATAATAAGTGCGCCTCCAACACAACGGAAGTGACGTATTAAGTCCCGTGGCATTTTGGGACTTGGAGTTCCCGCCAACTCGGAAATGGACCGCCCGCCGCGCCACGTCCCAGGGGCTATGCAAATCATGGGGATGTCCCGGCTGCTTCCTCACAACCTAAGGGTGGGGATTCTGAGGATCTGGCTCCGCCCTCGCCCCAAGCTAGAAAAAAGAAGAAATACAGTTTAAAAGGGAACTCGGGCGTAGTTCAAGCGTTTTCTCCGGATTGCACCTCACCCTTGCTTCCTGCCGGGGAGGAGCTGCATATCTTCGGCGGGCTCCCGAGCATCGAGAGCCCGGGCCAGAGCAGCTTCCTGCAGTCCCTGAAACCATAGAGCGAGGGCCCAGGACGCCGCCCGCGGTGGGGACGTTCCCGGGACGGAAGTGACCGGGAGTAGACGAGAGGGCGAGGCCAGACCCCGTGAGCGACCCGGGGAAGGAGCTGGTTAGAGGCCCAGCGGGCGGGGCACACAGCCTGGCAGCGCAGGTAGGCCTGACCGGGTCGAGCCGGAGCTTCGGGGTGGGGCCGCGGGGCCTGGCCCGGGAAGGCGGGAGGCGGGCGGAGCCCCGATTCTTCTGCTTGTCCTGTTTCGGGTTTTGTTAGAGAGGTCAGGGTCCAGTCTTTCTCGGCTTGAGCTCAGAGTTAAGTATTCCGTCTTGCTGGAGGCAGCCCTTTCCGGGGAGCAGTCCTCCCCCTGCGATAGATTTTGGAGCGGGTGAGAAATGGGGTGGTAGTGAGGCGCAGGGCGGGGATGGGCTTTGGTGTTAGCTGATAGCGGGTAAGTGGGTAGGAAAGCTTTGGGTGACTTTGGAATTTATGTGTGTTTGGCTTTAGAAGTCAGTGGTCAGTAGAAGTTTAGAACCCGCGGGGGCTAAAATTGAAGTTATTCGTGTGAGTTGGGTCCGTTTTGTTAGGTGAAGTTTAGGTTAAGGTCACTATTTTGTTTTTTGGAATGCCCAGCAAAAGTCAGAGTTCAGTACCAGGTTAAGGGTCAACAACACGAATTAGAAGTCCGTTTTAGGGATGAAAGACTTGTGACAGTCAATGTTAAGCAAAAACTGAAAACATGTTTTAGGAGTCAAATTAAAAATGGGCTTTAGGCTTACAGCTCAAACTTTAGTTTAAAGTAAGGGAGCGTGTTGTTAAAGGTAAAAATTAGATCAGCATGTCTTCTTGGAAAGGGATAAATGTCAAAGACAGTACTGGGGATCAGGAAACAAATTAGGGTCAGGAATTAGAGGTAAGTTTATGAGTTGTGGTTGAGGCCGAGGTATGTAGTTAACCTTGAGCAGGTAAAATTTAAGAGATTAGCAGGAAGGGGATGTCTTTGTTTTGTGGAGAAGTCCTTCATTCCTCTGTAGTAACAGTGACTTCTCTCATGTACAAATGACAGGTCAAGGTTCTGGATTTCAGCTAGGATTGCAGGTATCTGGGATTCCAGCTTCTTTATTCCACACCAAGATCAAGGATCTTACTGTGGCTGCCACAGTTAAGAGGGCAGGGATTCCTGGACTATGTTGTTACGAGATGGGAGGTGAAAAATGGACAGGGCCCTGGGAAATGTACAAGGTCTAGTCATAAGAGGAGGGGACTGTCAGGCAAAGAGGAGACCTGTGACTAAGTAGAGGGACACTGTTATCGAGGAGGAAGGGGATGACTGAATCTCCTGACAGTTTACTGTTTCCCTCTTCCCTTATTGCCTAGGTATTAAGCCTTCCTCTCCAACTCCTATCCCTGGTTCCACACTGCACATCCTTCCTTTATATTTCCTTACAGAATACTTCCTTGCCCTTTAGCTCTCCTCTGTACATCTTCTTTTATTTGGTACGGGGATCGAACTCAGGTCCTTGTGCTTGTGAGGCAGGTGGCAGAACCACTGAGCTAAATCCCCAGCCCTCTGTACACCTTCTTAGCAATCCATTCCATCCTCCTTGCTGCCTCACTTCCCAAACCTTGTTATACATCCTACTTTAATACCCCCACCCGAATCTGAGGTTTCCATCATCTTAAAGCACTCTCCCACCATTTTCATTCACTTGTACATATGCATACCACCTGGTCATGTGCTGAATAGTTGACCCTTAAACCTGCTACATGGATCCCCTGGTTCTGAGCCACCTTTAATGTCTTGGTCCAGTTGTAGATCCCCTTCCCCCACTCCCTAACAGAAAGAGGAAATGAGACCCAAAGAGGAAACTGGGTCTTGCTGATCCCACACCCAACCAGGCCACTGACCACACCCCCATTTCACTCCCAGGCTGACCTGACCACTGACCACAGCACTATCCTCTACCCAGCCTCTGATTCAGCCACCAACTACCTCATGCTGTTCCTCCCCTAATCCTAATTCCAGCTGTACTTAGACACTGCCATTGTTCCTTCACTCCTCCCCACCCTAGCCTAATTTAGCCACTTACCATATCCCCATTTTTTTAATCAAACCTCTGTAGTCTGACCTGCTGTCTCACCTCATTCCATCGTTCCCTGACTTAGCCACTATTCGTGTAATGTAATTATTCCTCCCTTTGCCCCATCCAGTGACTGCTCATATGTGGATTTTCCCCCCTTCCCATCCTGATGTAGTCACTAACCCCACCCCATCTGCTCCTACTTGATTATTAATCACCTCCCATCTTTTCTCATAGCCTCATCCCCACATTTCCATCTCAATCTGACCCTTCCCCCTTTCCCAATTCCTTACCTGAGCTCTGAGCTTCCCTAGCCACTAGTGGCCACTGATGATCAGAAGGTACGGGACCCCAGCCTGACTTTGGGTTCTTGTCCCTGAGTATTGACGAAACAGACTGTCATCAGGCTCTGTCAGTCTTACCTCTTAAAATTCCTTCTGAGGGGCTGCTTTCTCACTATTCTAACTCTGGCTTTCTTACCTCTTACCCGTACTAATACAGTGTACTTCTAACCAATCTCCACAGTTATGTTCCTAAAATCCAGTTTGGGTTATGTTCCTTCTCTGCTTAAAGCCTCCTTGGCCTCCCGTTACTTTCCAATAGGTAAAATTCCTCATACCCCAGTCTAGGTCTACCCTGCCTTTCCATCCTAACCCTGACTTCCCCACAACTCCTCCCTTGCAGGTACCCTGTACATCAGCCAGCCTTCTGCTCACTTCCTTGAATGCTCCTCCGCGATTTCCTGCTTCTCCACCTTTGCTTATGCTATTCTCTCTGCCTGGAATGCTGCCTTTGACTCATCTCTGGCTGATGTGATAGAGAGCACTTGGGCTTTGGAGTAAGAGAGACCTGGGTTCGGATCCTGGCTTCACAACTTATTATTTGGACAAGTACATTAAACATTTAATTTAAGCCTCAGTTTCCTGATCTGTAAGAAAGGAAATAAATGACACCTACCTTGCAGGGTTGTTGTAAGGATAAACAAAAATTCTGTGTAAAATGCAGTTGACATATAATCAATAAATGTCAGATTGCTATCATTTTTTATTATCTTTGTGTGTGTGTGTGTGTGGTACGGGGGATCAAACTCAGGACCGTGTGCTTGCAAGGCCGGCGCAGTGCCACTGAGTTAAATCCCCAGCCCTTTTATTGTCTTTTTAAAAAATTCTACCTTCAAGTAACACTTTTCATGGTCCCACTTACCTAAATTTAAAGGGATCTCTCCTCTGAGCACAACTCTTTGACTTTTATTGCATCCTGTTCTCTATTGTAACTGTGTATTTAACTTACCCACTTGCCTGGAGAACTGGGAGCCCATTGAAGGCAAAGGCTAGGTCTTACTCATTGCAGTTCTCAGTCACTGAAAGTTTGGCCCAGGGCATTCCCCACAATAGGCCTTCAAGGAATGCTGGCCTTATAAATGGAGAACTGAACACAAGGGGAGGAAAGGTGTTGGGAGCTGGGGCACTGGTCCTTGGTGTGCTTGTCATGGGGGTGTATTTGTGGGGAAGCTCGGGAGGGAGGATGGGGTTCTTGCAAGATTGATCTGTGTAGAGGCTGTGTGACTGAGATAAGGCAGTAGCGGTGAACCTATGGCATGCAAGTTTTGTGTTTTTACACTTGATCTTAGCCAAAAGGCCGAGAAGCGATGAGTTTTGTGTTTTTTCTTTTAAGACAAAAGATGTTAATATAGAGGGGTTTTTTTTCTAAACTGAAATCTCAATATTCAGGTTTAATTGCAGTGTTGGCACTTTTGAGATAAATACGTGGGTTTTGGGTTGCAGTGTGGGCACTCCATCTCTAGAAGGTTTACCATCACTGAGATAAGGTGTATGTCAAGACAGCATAGGTGGTATTATGAGAAAGAGCCCTGTGCATAGGCTGGGGTACATTAGAGGAGAATGAGTGTGCACTTGTAAATGTGGAGGGGCTGTGTTGGAGGAAGTCAGGGCCAGCCCTTCAGCTGCCCTGTCCAGCCTTAAATGAGCCTCTAGCAGCCCGGAGGCCGGATATGTCAGTCTCAGCCACAAACCCTCCCCCCATCCCCCGCGGTTTCGGACTCAGAGGCCAAATTTGGTAACAGTCTGTTACTCCCCCAACTCTCTTACATTCTGACTCTTCAGTTTTCTCTCTCTCCCTTTGACCCTCGCTGTAACTCCTCATCTTTCTGCAGTTCTCTTTGAGGGTACCTACTCTGACTGTATTCTCCATATGCCCCAAAATTCCTTAGTTCCAATACACTTACATTCCATTCCTTGCTGGGATTTGACCTCCTGTCCTCCATTCCCCCCTTCCAATTGCCCAACTCCTCTGGAATGCATCTCAGGAATGTATTGAGGGAGGAGGAGTTCCCTGGGAGGAGACACGGAGGGGGTGTGTTGTTGCTGTTTCATAAAACATGACAGAGGGGGTAGCAAAGTTCTCAGGCCAGGGCAGGAGCCAGATAGCTTCTACTTCCAGGAGCCTTGTTCTTTGCCATCATTTCCCCAACTACCCCTATGCCTCCCCTCACCCTCTCAGAACCAGGCTGGGAGTTAGGGTAAGAATGACTCAACTCCCTTATCGGGGTCTCACCAGAGACTTCTGAGGAAGAAGTGGGTGTCCATGTATCCAGAGGAAATGGGGGGGGGGTTGCACACATACAATTTCAGCTCAGGGTGAAGGGTTCTTTCAGTCCTGCTCCAGCTCCTCGAACTCCTCCAGCTTCTCTGACCCTTCAGCCCTCACTTTTTTGTGGTCAGCAACCCACCACCAGGTCTGTCCTGCTATTGGGAGAGGCACCCATGAATGGGAGGGAACAGCTGCAAAGGGGGAGACTGGGAGGGTCCTCCCTTGTTTGGGAGTAAAGAATAGAGTTACGGTTCTCTTTTGAAATCCTGGGTCATTTGTAAGGTCAGATACGATCTATTAAGCACCAATCCACATCTGCTTCCTGTTTCTATCTAAACTTTCTTTTCCCACACTTTCTCTCCTGGCCTCTTCACCCTCAACCCCTTCCTAGTATCCCTAGTTCTCCGATGCCTTCTGTAGCCTGACACTCTACCTTTGCTTCCCAACCCTGCTTTCTTCCTTTGAGACTAGCAGTTTGCTCCTTTGAGGATGGCCATTTGCGGGAGAGGAATAGGGAGCCTATATTTGTTCATACTCTTAGTTAAAAGACACCCAATCCCCGTCCCCTGCCTGGTCACATCATCCACTGCTAGGCAGACTTGTCTTCTTAAGGCCTTTGCGCCACCTGCTGACCACAGTGGCTCCTCCAGCCTGCTAAGAGGTGCTGCCAGGGAGCTGGAAGAAGGCAGAGTAGGACTCCTGTATGCTGAGCTGAATTGAGAATAGTGTCAGGGGAGGCAGCTGAGGTGGTGGGGAGAGTCTGAGGGTTTGCAGAAGAGGAGAGAGCATAGGAGGAGTTGCAGTGAGACGAGTATCATCTTAGTGACTTGGAAGGAGGGAGGCCTGAGTTATTGTAGGAGCTGTCTAACTTTCCTTCACCTGCCTTGAAACTTTCTCCTCTTTTCCTGGTATCCGTTACCTCTTCTGCAAAATTGAAGAGTTGGCTAGATAATTTTTAAGATCCTTTTGGACTAGAGTTGTAACTCTAGCTTGATTGCCAGAAAAGCCAGATATGGGGATTGGCTCCTTGGAGCTCCTTTGGGAGACCCCACATCTCAGGTTGAAGGGAAGCTAGGGCAGGAGTGGACCTGGATGGCCAGAACAACCAGCATTTGGTCTGCACACCAACCAGGCTAGCTAATCTGTTTGCAGGCCTTTGGAGCCCTTGGGAATTATCTCATGTAACATCTTAATTTTGCAGAAAATGAGGCTAAAGCAATGAGAAGGGAAGATCATATGATGAGTCAGGGCAGAGCTCTGAAAATCCCAGACAGGGAAAAGCCAGCTGAACACAGTAGGAGACAGAGAAGAAAAATACTGACCCAGGAAAAGATGAAAACAAGACAAGGGCAGGTTTGAGAAAGGAGGTGAGCAGGCACAAGTGGCAGGAGAAGCACTTGGAAGAAAGAAGGGGGGCACAAATTCCAGTGGTGGGGCCAAGGCAGTATCTTCAGATAACACTGCGTTTCAGACCTGCTATTGTACCTTGCAGAAAAGCCTCTAACTGGACGTCTTAAATGGTCAGAACTGGTACTTCTGATATAAATAATCTAACACTCTGAAATTATTAAATAAGACAAAAGCAACACTGTTACTTTCTGGTTTGATGAATCCCTTTCAAAAATCCCCTCCCTGGGACTCCACTCTCTAGGGGACCTCTTCTGCAGTAAGTGTGTATCCTAATGCCTTTATGCCAGGGCCAGGTATAGCCAGGCTGGAGAGGAGAAGCCGCCACCATGGTTGCGCTTTCCCTGAAGATCAGCATTGGGAATGTGGTGAAGACGATGCAGTTTGAGCCATCCACCATGGTGTACGATGCCTGCCGCATCATTCGTGAGCGCATCCCAGAGGCTCTGGCTGGCCCTCGTGAGTTTGGACTACCTGGGTGGCTGGGCGGGAGTCCTCCATTCCTTCTCATTCTTGGGCTCTTGACCTTAAAGGAGAACCTATTGTGCTCTAAGGTGACTAATCCTCAGGTCTGTGCTCCATGGTTCCCTCTTCCTCTTTAGTTCCAAGGTCACGGGAGAATAGTTAGAGGCAGTGCTGTAGGCATTTGGCCCCAGTGGGATCATCATAAGTCAATGTGATCCATCCTTCTTCTCTTTTAGCCAGCGACTTTGGACTATTTCTATCAGATGATGATCCCAAAAAGGGAATATGGCTGGAGGCTGGGAAAGCTTTGGATTACTATATGCTCCGAAATGGGGTGAGTATCACTTCATCCAGGACCACCAACATCCTCTTCTAGCTAGCTATCCCTTTCCCAAGTCCTGTTTTTATCTCCAACCCCTCCCCATGTTTTTTTCTTGTTCTTATTCTTTGGTTGGGGGGGGGCTGTTGACAGGCTCTCACTATGTAGTTCAGGCCATGAACTCACTATGTAGCCCAGGCTGGCCTTGAAGTCACAGCAATCCACCTGCCTCAGTCTCCCAAGTGCTGGGATTACAGGTGTACACCACCATGTCTGGTTTCTTTCTTGTTCTTTCAGGGTTTTGTTGTTGTTTATTTTGTTTTCTTGATGGTGTGAGGGATCAAACTAGGGGCTTGGACATGATGGCAAGCATTCTACTACTCCCAGCCTTCTCATGCTGCTGTTTTTTGGAGATAGGGTCTCACTATATAGTTCAGCCTGCCCTTGAACTCACTATGGAGACTAGGCTGGCCTCAAACTCACAGCAATTCTCCTGCCTCAGCCTCCCAAGTGCTGGGATTACAGGCATGCACCACCACTCCTGGCTCATACTGCTTTCTATTAGTGGGAGTCATAATGCCCTGCTTTTGACTGAACCACTGCACTAATTCCTTTCAGTAATCTACTTTCATCCCCTCTGGCTGTGTAAAAATGAAGTAATACTCCAGCTTCATATAGGCTCTGGGCTCCTTTTCCTGCCCCAACAGGACACCATGGAGTACAGGAAGAAACAGAGACCCTTGAAGATCCGGATGTTAGATGGAACTGTGAAGACTATTATGGTGGATGACTCTAAGACTGTTACTGACATGCTCATGACCATCTGTGCCCGAATTGGTAAGGTGTCTTAGTAGGGCTGAGGGCACAGGCCAGGAGGGTCCAGCCAGTCCAAAAGAGCAGTGCCCAGGAAGCTACTAAACTATCCTCCTGCCCCCAGGTATTACCAACCATGATGAATATTCACTGGTTCGAGAGCTGATGGAAGAGAAAAAGGATGAGGGGACAGGGACCTTACAAAAGGACAAAACACTGTTGCGAGATGAAAAGAAGATGGAGAAACTAAAACAGAAACTACACACAGATGATGAATGTAAGCAGAACTGGGAAAAAGAGCATTGGAAATTTGGAGTGGGGGCAGGAACAGCAGTCATTTTATTCCTTATTTATTTTGCATTTCCTTGTAAAAGGCGCTATTTTATACATTGGGTATGTATCAATAATAAAACCAAATTCTGTGCTTATGGAACTTACATTTAGAGAGGAAAGGTAGGAAATGAAATAAACTTTAGGCACCGGACAGAATAGAGGCCATGTGGCTTGGGACTAAGGGAACTCTCTGTGCCCAGTGAACTGGCTGGACCATGGCCGTACACTGAGGGAACAGGGAGTGGAGGAACATGAAACACTGCTGCTGCGGAGGAAGTTCTTCTACTCAGACCAAAATGTGGATTCCCGGGACCCTGTACAGCTGAACCTTCTTTATGTGCAGGTACACAGCAATCTTGCCTAGAATGGGAGTTATAGTAAGAGGGCCAGAAGCAGACTTGGAGTGTATCCCTTTACCCATATAACATTTGCTTTTTTCTGTGTGCTCTCCAGGCACGAGATGACATCCTGAATGGCTCTCACCCTGTCTCCTTCGACAAGGCTTGTGAATTTGCTGGCTTCCAATGCCAGATCCAGTTTGGGCCCCACAATGAACAGAAGCACAAGGCTGGCTTCCTTGAGTGAGTCCCCCATATCCTACACCCTGTTGAGCCCTGGGATTCCCTGCCATTGTCACCCCGGTGGCCCTGTCTCCATCCTAGGCCTTCTTCCTGTTTCCTCTTCCAAGGTACCAGGGCTTGGCCTTCACAGCCATCATCCCTTATCTCCTCACTGGCCCCATTGGAACATGAGTGGAATCCAGTATCTCTTCCCCTGCACCCTTCCCTAAAGCAAGCCTCTCTCCCTCCCCCGAAGAATTTTTCTACAGTAGCCAGAGGGAAGTAGGATAACATTTTCCTCATAGGGAACATAGATTAAAAAGTCTTCTAAGTCTCATCCACTGGTATTCTCAGTATGCAATTTGGCATGGCTTTCTTAGCTTCCTAAATGCATGGGCATCCTAGGGAGTGCTTCTTCCTCTTGGTTCCCTGAAATAGAACCAAGACCCTTTTTCACTCAGGGACTCAGCCTCCAATTTAAGTTCCTTCAGTCCCTTTCCCCACAAAGAGAGATACAAGTTGCATTCAAGAGTTCGTGCTAAGTTATCTCTATTTTGAAAAACATTCTAGACCTGGTTCCCTCAGAGTCCTACTTGCCCTACAGATAACACTGTCCTAGACATTTCTTCATACCCCTAGACCCACAGCTCATGGCCCACATGTCCTCTGGTGCTATCCACTACATGCTGACCCTCCCTTTTCTGGTGTAGCCTGAAGGACTTCCTGCCCAAGGAGTATGTGAAGCAGAAGGGAGAGCGTAAGATGTTCCAGGTGAATGGGGGAAGGGAAAGCATCTGGGATGACCCGGGAGCTTTGCTGCTTGATCCTACTAAGTGGACCTCTGCCCCCTCACATCTCTGCTCACCCCACTTCCACCCTCCAAGCTATTCTCCCACCTCTCCTATGCCAAAAAAGAAAAAAGAAAGAGAAAACGTGGGCTTTAGTCTCAGTTTCATCACTGCTTTTGCCTTGGAATTCAACTCAGTGTTTTCCTTATCTCTAACATGGGATAACAGTGCCTACTCTGCATAAGATTGATAGGATCATCAAAAGGATAGTAAACCGGAAATTACTGTGAAAGAATAATCTTTGTCCAAATATATTACCTCCACTCTTTGAAAACTCAGCCCAAAGGCCTTTTCTTTGACCTTCTACTTCCTAACTATCCGGCAAATCTCCAGAATGCCTACAAGTTCCCTAACCTCATCCCTGTGTCGTTGCTTATGCATATCCCTGGCTAGCCTCCATCTCATCACCCTTTCATTTCTTATCTCTTACATTCCTGAGCCTTTCTGTGTCCCCATAATACTCTCTCATTATAGCTAACATTTCACCTTCACTCCTTCACTGTGATGTTATGTGATATTATCCGTGTATCTTGCTAAATCCTTTCCCATTTCATACTGAAAGGCACACAAGAATTGTGGACAGATGAGTGAGATTGAGGCCAAGGTACGCTATGTGAAGCTAGCCCGTTCCCTCAAGACTTACGGTGTCTCCTTCTTCCTGGTCAAGGTGAGTTCCAGATCCTGCTCCCTGCCCTCCTTATTTCTCACTCTTGCCGCTTTCTCTTCTCTCTGAGGGTCTCTCTGATGGCACTTAGTTACATTTTTTCCATTCTGCAGGAGTCCCATTCTTTGCCTTGCTTTGACCTTGTGAGAGCCTGCTTGCTGTCAGTCCTCTACCACGACTTCCCTCCCTACCCAGCATTTCCCCTTGTCCTTAGCAGAGCCTTATCCTGGGCATGCTTAATGGACACCCTATTGTAGCCTTCCTGGCCCCACAACAACCCCTTGTGGTCTAGAGCTGATCTATTCTGCAGTCATTCAGTGTCTTAACCTGTAACATAACACTAACCTCTGCCTCACAGGAAAAGATGAAAGGCAAGAACAAACTAGTGCCTAGGCTTCTGGGCATTACTAAGGAATGTGTGATGCGTGTGGATGAGAAGACCAAGGAGGTGATCCAGGAGTGGAGCCTCACCAACATCAAACGCTGGGCTGCCTCTCCAAAGAGTTTCACCCTGGTAGGTCTGGGGCTCCAATGAGAAAAGGCTTTGGGGTCTTCCAGAAGGGACAGCTACAGAGATCTGTCCCCCTCCTCTTGGGTAGGTGTACTGAGCATGTCTCCAGGCAAAAGGAGAAATTCAGAACTGTTGCAGGAAGATGGAGGTTAGAGTAGATGGAGAAACTTACATTCTGGCAAGTGAACGGTGCTTAAATGAAGCAGGTGATACACATGCTCTTTAAAGTCAGCAGAGGACTAGGGATGTAACTCAGTGTTAGAACACTTGCCTAGCATACACAGACACAGGCCCTGGATTCAGTCCCCAGAACAGCAAAATAATTGAAAGAAGAACCAAACTGTAACGATCGAGGAGAGATTTCAGAAATTTTTGAGAGGGAGGGAAAGACTATAGAAAAACAACCCTCCTCTCAACAGTAACTATTTACAATTGTTTTTTCCTTCTGACTTTGTATTTTGGGGTTATGAATTGAAAACTGATACTAACTTGAGAAAGTATCTGAGGAATGGAAATAGAAATTATAGTAAATATCATTTTTCCATTTTGAATACTGTTGCCAACCTTCAAGTATGGTCATTTAATAACAAATCTTTCCATCCTCCCAGTTTTATCATCAGGGGTAGAGTACTTGAAATTGTAGCAGAAAGGCCACCTCTCAGAAACAGTATTTCCCTTCATGGAGGAAAGTTGGTTGGCTAGGTGGGGTGGTGGATGCCTGTAATTCCAGCACTCTGAGAGGTTGAGTCAGAAAGAATGAAAGTTTAAGCCCAGTCTGGGCAACTTAGTGAGACCCTGTCTCAAAATTAAAAAAAAAAAAATGTAAAGGGCTGGTGATGTAGCCTAGGGGAAAGTCCCAGTCCCACACACATAACACAGTGGAACAAACCAAAAGCAGGAGGTTGGCACATGCCTGTAATCCCAGCACTCAGGAATTCAGGAAGGAGGATTGGCATGAGTTCAAGGCCAGCCTGAAGTACAGAGTGAGACCTTGCCTCAAATAACAAAACAAAAAAGCAGAAAAGTGAAGAAGGTAGGCTTCTTCTAGAAGGCTGTTGGCCTGGGGAGGCATCCTCATCAGATCAACCAATGGGGTCCCTCCTCTTTTCCATCCTGGATAGATTCTAGCTTTCCACTGAGTCTCTACCTTGTCACCCTAGGACTTCGGGGATTACCAGGATGGCTACTACTCAGTTCAGACTACTGAGGGGGAGCAAATTGCACAGCTCATTGCTGGCTACATCGACATCATCCTGAAGAAGGTGAGTGCTGGTGCCCAGCTTTCTGTCTATGACCACCCCCAAGCCAGTCCTTAAGAAATAGGGACCTATAAGGGCCGGGGATTTAGCTCAGTGGTTTCGCTGCTTGCTGCGCAAGCGCAAGGACCCAAGTTCGATCCCCGGTACCAAAAAGAAAAAAAAAAGAAACAGGGACCTATAAGGGCCGGGGATTTAGCTCAGTGGTTCTGCTGCCTGGCTCCCAAGCACAAGGTTCCGAGTTCAATTCCCGGTACCAAAAAAAGAAAGAAAGAAAGAAACAGGGACCTATGTTCTAGAAAAAACAGCTGACTGAGAAAAGAAGAGGCAGTCTTTCCCCATTGTCTCTTCCTTTTAATTGCCCCAACTTCTTTTTCTTCTTACAGAAAAAAAGCAAGGATCACTTTGGACTTGAGGGAGATGAGGAGTCTACTATGCTGGAGGACTCAGTGTCTCCCAAAAAGTAGGAATGAAGTTATATTGGCCCAGGGGTAGGGAAGGCAAGGTCTGGCTCTATGGAATGTTGGGGGTGGGGATCCTTAGGATGATTCTTTCACTAGGCACAACCTGTAATAAGACCTCTCAAACCCAGATCCCAGGACCTGCAGAGGTGGCGGAACTAGGGGCTGGGATGGAGTGGAGATGAGGAGTCCCCTCTGTGTTGCATGGTTCTTCTTGTCTCCAGGTCAACAGTTCTTCAGCAGCAGTATAACCGGATGGGCAAAGTGGAGCATGGCTCCGTGGCTCTGCCTGCCATCATGCGCTCTGGAGCCTCTGGTCCTGAGAATTTCCAGATGGGCAGCATGCCACCCGCTCAGCAGCAGATTACCAGTGGCCAGATGCACCGAGGACACATGCCTCCTTTGGTAAGAGTGCCCTCACTTCCACCATGGTGCCCAGACCCTTCTCCTACCTTCTACTGGGCCTAACCAGGAGTTAGACTGTCTTTTCCTATTTGTATTCCTAGTCTCTGGTTCTCCTTTACCTTCTCGATTCTCTAAATGTTCCAGCCCAGTCCTGTTACTCCTCCCCTTATTTTTTAGACTTCAGCCCAGCAGGCCCTCACTGGAACCATCAACTCTAGCATGCAGGCTGTGCAGGCAGCCCAG
Organism: Heterocephalus glaber; assembly: GCF_000247695.1. Next base: position 5,074,187 of record NW_004624868.1, read on the forward strand.
GCCACTCTGGATGACTTTGACACTCTGCCTCCTCTTGGCCAGGATGCTGTGAGTATGGGATGGAGGAGAGGCCAGTGGTCCTGAAGCTAGGACTCCCAGAGATAGAGGGGTTAACCAAACCAGAGGTTTTTCTCCTTCTCATAGGCCTCTAAGGCCTGGCGTAAGAACAAGATGGATGAGTCAAAGCATGAGATCCACTCCCAGGTAGATGCCATCACAGCTGGTACTGCCTCCGTGGTGAATCTGACAGCAGGTAGGCTAGATGCCAACTTGTATATGTGTGAGGGAGAAGGGGGAACAAGCATGTGTAAGCATGCATGTGACTGGCTCCGTGTGTGACTGTACCCTGACTCATTATGGAAGGTTCTGTGTGTGTACAGTTCTCCCCAGACGTGTGTGACTAATTGGGTGTGACGGTGCTCCTTCCCTAGCCTGCCATCTAGCCTGTCCTGTCTCTCATGCTCCTCCTCTTCCTTTTGCCCTCAGGTGACCCTGCAGAGACAGATTACACTGCAGTGGGCTGTGCAGTCACCACAATCTCCTCCAACTTAACGGAGATGTCCCGTGGGGTGAAGCTGCTGGCTGCCCTGCTGGAGGATGAAGGTGGCAGTGGCCGCCCCCTGCTACAGGCAGCAAAGGGCCTTGCAGGGGCAGTGTCCGAACTGCTACGAAGTGCCCAACCAGCCAGTGCTGAGGTCAGGGGCTATAGGGCTGGGGTGAGGGTGGACAAAGTGTTCAAGCCCAAGGAGGGGCAATCCAAGTTGCATGATGGAAGTGTATCCCAGGGGCCTCAGAGACCCATTGGCATGTGATTAGGATTGGGCAGCTTCTGACAGGTGTTCACTCTCCACAGCCCCGTCAGAACCTGCTGCAAGCAGCTGGGAACGTGGGCCAGGCCAGTGGGGAGCTGTTGCAGCAAATTGGGGAAAGTGACACTGACCCCCACTTCCAGGTTGGTGACTTACCCAGCCCCCAGAACCCCCACTTCTAGAAGGTAACCTCTGATCCTGAATCCAGCTCCCAGTTCTCTGCTTCTATGAATTGACCCCTCCAAACCAACCTGAACCTCAGTTTCCAGGGATTCTAGTCTCTTTTTAGGAGGTGAGAATTCAGAACCCCTGAATTTAAACTTAATCTACTACTTCACTCTTGGCCCTCATTGATGATATTCTTAGCCCTCTCTTCTGTATATACAGCCCTTGCCCCAGCCTGAGGCTGTCTTGAGCCAGTCCCACTTAACCATGCTAAGGACGGTGGTCCTCCACCTCTCCCTCTCCCCCACCCCATGCCAGTTGCCTCAGTTAACTTTTCATCCTGGATTTCCCATGCAGATATGTGCACCCAGAGGGGCTGGGGTTCGATCTCCCCCCGATTCCCCTACGGTAACGGCCTCTGGCCTGGGCCTTCCCAGCTTGGTTCTTTCTGAGCCGCATACACTCGTTGCTGTACTCCTCCCCCAGCCTCCTGGGAGAGCAGAACATGATGGGAGTTGGAGAGTCCTGGCCAAGGCAGGGTTGGAAAAATGGAATTAGGTAGACTAGGACAGGAACATGTTCCTGAGACTCCAGGATGACTGCTTGCAAACCAAGATTGAGAAGAAACGGAAAAAGGAAGCTAGGGGAGGGACCCCAAGAGGTCCCACTCTAGCCCAGCACCACCCCTCCCTCCCATCACTGTCCGAGTGTATCCGCCTCAGGCATTTCTCCCACTGGTATAGGCTCTCTTTCTTTCGGTGTGGGCTTGTTCCTTGGTGGGCATTCTGTCCGGCTGAGTGCTCAAGGCTGGGGCTTGGGGTTGGTTCTGGTTGCTTCTGCGTACACTATCCTCTGATTGGGGTTGATGGGAATAATGAAGCAGCTTATGCCTTGAGACATGTCCATGGATCCCGAGCTCCATCTCAGGTCATGCTAACTGCTGTTTGCTCACAGGATACTCTAATGCATCTGGCCAAGGCAGTGGCAAGTGCTGCAGCTGCTCTGGTCCTCAAGGCCAAGAGTGTGGCCCAGCGGACAGAGGACTCAGGGCTTCAGACCCAAGTTATTGCTGCAGCCACACAGTGTGCCCTGTCTACCTCCCAACTGGTGGCTTGTACCAAGGTGAGCCCAAAGGTTGCTGTAGCCTGTGCCTACTACTCATGCTGCCACACATACCCTAAGCCTCTCATTTCATCCTTTTGGCTCTCAAGCCCTCATTACCCATCCAAGTGACTACTGTGAGAACTATAAACACTCCATCTCGTGACTTCTTTCCCTTGCCTACATATCTTGACACTCTGTTTCCCCCACAGGTAGTGGCACCTACAATCAGCTCACCTGTTTGCCAAGAGCAGCTAGTGGAAGCTGGACGACTGGTGGCTAAAGCCGTGGAAGGCTGTGTGTCTGCCTCCCAAGCAGCCACAGAGGATGGGCAGCTGCTGCGAGGAGTAGGAGCAGCAGCCACAGCCGTCACCCAGGCTCTGAATGAGCTGCTGCAGCACGTAAAAGCCCATGCCACAGGGTCTGGGCCTGCTGGCCGTTATGACCAAGCCACTGACACCATCCTTACTGTCACAGAGAACATCTTCAGCTCCATGGGTGATGCTGGTAAGGACACTTATCCCCAGAAAAACAAAAACCCCAGTGAGATTCCCCAAGCCCAGTGGATATTCCCATGCAGACCCATCCACCTCACCTTACGGACTCAGCACAGTGTGGCCTTGCCAGCCATGCAGCCATGGGCCTGTTGTTTACTTTCAGAAACCTCTCCTTCCCTGTCTGTAAAGCAGAAACAAAAGCCCTGTTTTGTCACCCTTGTATTGTTTAGTGAATATACACAAAAATGTGGAAAGTGGCATAATTAATAGCTAGTCTTCTCCACTCCATCCTCTTACTCCCAAAAGCCTTCACAAACAGAATCTCATTTTTCTCAAGACTTCTGCTGAAAATACCTGGTGACTGTCCTCCCTCCCATAAGAACTCATTGGGAAATCTGTTCTTCTTCAAGATCCTAAATGAGCACAGAAAAAAAATAACTAGAGAAAGCACTTGAGAATGTAAAAGAGTCTTTGTCTTTTGTTAAAAGCCCCATCTGTCCTCCCCCTTATCTTCACCCTGACACCCTCTCAGTTCTCTGGCTTTCTCACCTGACTGTCCCTTGTGTTGTCAGGGGAGATGGTGCGACAGGCCCGCATCCTGGCCCAAGCCACCTCAGACCTGGTCAATGCTATCAAGGCTGATGCTGAAGGGGAGAGTGATCTGGAGAACTCTCGAAAGCTCCTGAGTGCTGCCAAGATCCTAGCTGATGCCACAGCCAAGATGGTGGAGGCTGCCAAGGTACAAAACCTACCGTGCAGACCCCCAGACTGGTTCCTGAAGGGAAGTAGGTCTAGATGGAGAGTGTCAACTGATGGGGAGACCCCAGAAAAGCAGAAAAATGTAAAGAGAACAAATAAGGAAACACTCAGGAAGCAAACAAACCCCCTGGCTGCAGGTGGACAGTGTCCCTGGTTTCCAGCCATTGTGACTTCCAGAGTATTTGCTGCCTGTGGCAAGTGTCCATATTCTTTTTCTTTTTTTTCTTTTTCTTTTTTTGGTACCAGGGATCGAACTCGGGACCTTACACTTATGAGGCAGGCAGTGGAACCACTGAGCCAAACCCCCAGCCCCCCATATTCTTTTTCTTCCTTTAAACTCAAAGTCTACTATTCCTACTTTTCCCCCACCTTGCTGCCACCACCTGCCTGGAACTCTTCTCCTTCCTAATCTCTCCTGTGAAAGTACATAGGTCTTCAGTCTCAAGAGTCTCCATGCTAACAGTACAGAGAAAGACAAGGCATTAGGACAATGAGATAGGTGCAGAGGACTATTGGAAGGAAGTTGCAGTAATTGCCAGGTTCTGGGCTGTGGGGCTCCTCAATTTGCAGGAAGAAATGGTTCCCTGCTTAAGAATTCTGAGATCCCTTCTCAAAGTGAATCCTCCTTTTCCCAGGGAGCCCTGCTCACCCCACTCACCTGTAGCATTCTGGGTGTTCTTTAGGAAGTGGGGCAAGCCACAAGAAGAGGAAGAATTGACGGTTCATCTTAAAGGAGGTCAGCATGACAGAGGAATCCAGGCACCCCAGGGCCATCCCACTGTCCTTCTGGAGGCAGTTCCTCGTAGTGATTGCCTTTCACTGTGGATAATTAAAAATGAGCTCAGGAAAACAAGTGAATTTTAAACTGAGTCAGGGGCCAGAAAAGAGCATATTTAGGGTCCACAAAGATGCTGAGTGATGACTGTCTCTCCCCTCTCTCAGGGGGCAGCTGCCCACCCCGACAGTGAGGAACAGCAGCAGCGGCTTCGAGAGGCAGCGGAGGGGCTCCGCATGGCCACCAATGCAGCTGCACAGAATGCCATCAAGAAAAAGCTGGTGCAGCGCCTGGAGGTAAGGTTGGGAAGTCAACCAGAGCAAAATTGAGTGGTATGGGAGGAATAAACCAGGCAGTACATGCAGGGAGTCAGTTTCCTTGGGGCATAGTATGAGCCTGGAGGGCCTGGGACTGCATGCGCTTGTCCTCACTACTCTATCCTCACAGCATGCAGCCAAGCAGGCTGCAGCCTCGGCAACACAGACTATTGCTGCAGCCCAACACGCAGCCTCTACCCCCAAGGCCTCTGCAGGCCCCCAGCCTCTACTGGTGCAGAGCTGCAAGGTGAGTCTCTTAAGAGGACTATGGTTGGACAGAGGAGTGGAAAGAGAAGGCCTTTCCCTCAGTCTGGTGCTCATGACATTTCCACCTACAGGCTGTGGCAGAGCAGATTCCACTGCTGGTGCAGGGTGTCCGAGGAAGCCAAGCTCAGCCTGACAGCCCTAGTGCTCAGCTAGCCCTCATTGCTGCCAGCCAGAGCTTCCTACAGGTAAGGGACACTCTCACCTTTCAAACCAGATGCTCTGTGCCTTTCCTAGACCCTATACCTACAGCAAGTTGAGTATTTACTGGTAGTCTCTTTGGTAATACCAAGCCCCAGTGCTCACCATGTCCTGACCATCATTGGTCCCTGTACCCAAGCCCAGGGAGAGGACGGCATACCTCATCTACCAACCTGTTCCCCAACAGCCAGGTGGGAAGATGGTGGCAGCTGCAAAAGCTTCAGTACCAACAATTCAAGACCAGGCTTCTGCCATGCAGCTGAGTCAGTGTGCTAAGAACCTGGGCACCGCACTGGCTGAACTCCGTACTGCTGCCCAGAAGGTATGGGAGCTGGCTGTAGCTGTGGAAGATGAGGGTGGAATACTGGGATGACAGGGAATCTGTACAGAACAACCTTGAACAAGGATGACTGTAATCCGAAGCTTTGGTGAGATACCATACCTCCTACATCCAAAACCCCTTCTTAACTATGACAGGCTCAGGAAGCATGTGGGCCTTTGGAGATGGATTCTGCACTGAGTGTGGTACAGAATCTAGAGAGAGACCTGCAGGAAGTGAAGGCAGCAGCTCGAGATGGCAAGCTTAAACCTTTACCTGGGGAGACAGTGAGTATTAAGAATCCTTACACAAATCCTAAAGTCTCCCCATCTCTGCTGCAGAGCTGCCCTGAACCTAATTTAAACTTCCAGCTATCTCCAGCTGCCTTGTCAGTTGCCTTTTCCTCACTTTCGTCTTTCCCTGAGCCTGACTTCCTCCCACCCACTTCATCCATAGATGGAGAAGTGTACCCAGGACCTTGGCAACAGCACCAAAGCCGTGAGCTCTGCCATTGCCCAGCTGCTGGGAGAGGTTGCCCAGGGCAATGAGAATTATGCAGGTATGTGGGCACAGGGGCAGGAAGGGAGCATGAGGGGTAGGGAAGTGGGGAAATGGGAGCTAGATGAGGGGTGGGGCTGACAGAGGAAACCACGGGGATCAAGCCTTGCCAATGAAGGTGGTTTTTCCCTTCCCCTCCCTCCCTGTTTCCCTAGGTATTGCAGCTCGGGATGTGGCAGGTGGACTGCGGTCACTGGCCCAGGCTGCTAGGGGTGTAGCTGCCCTGACATCAGATCCCACAGTGCAAGCCATTGTGCTTGACACCGCCAGTGATGTACTGGACAAGGCCAGCAGCCTCATCGAGGAGGCGAAAAAGGCAGCTGGCCATCCAGGGGACCCTGAGAGCCAGCAGCGGCTTGCCCAGGTCAGGTATTGGGAAGGGCCACTGCCCTTCTCGTTCCCAGGTCCCTTCATAAGCACACCCCTCCTTCCCCCACCCCAAACTCCCCAACCCTGCCAAGCTGGAGCAAAGGTTTCTAGGCTTCACCTGCACTGACAGGAGGACATCTTGGGTTGCTCACAAGAAATCCTCTCTGGGGTCCACCTTTTTTTTGTTTTTGTTTTTGTTTCATTATAAAGTTCCTTTTATTTAAACAGTTGTCAAGTATTAGTAATAATACAGGATTGAGCGATCAATTAACAACTGAGAAATTAGAAAACACCATTATTGTGTCACAAAATACAGCATTTAGCACAGCAAGTTTAGAGTAAGGGTTCAGACACCGGGCCTTTCATAGCCACCGAGCAGCCCAAGACCAGGAGTCAAAGGAGCAGAGGAAAAGGAAAAAGCCAGGGTGGGGAGGGCCAGGATGGAAGGCAGAATATGGAAGCTTTTTATTCTATGTGCCCAAGGGTGGTGTGGAAGTAAAACGTGTCTACATTTAAAAGTTCATAGAAATCATATGAATTGCAGCTTCCACAAGAGTCAAAAGGAAATGTTCTGCACAGGACAAAGATATGCCTAAGCCACATATCGTATGTGCACAAGGCCACTGAGTGTCACGGATGTGAGGAACAAAAAGCTTCATTCTACGGCCCAAGACTGCAAACTGCTCTCATTACACAAAAGCTGCAGCAATAGTTTTGTGTAGGAACTTTTGTGCTTAGGGTTGGCACATTATATACTCTCTAATATGTGAAATTAATGCAGACAATAAAGGTTGTGCAAAGCTGCTGTATTTACAAAAATGGCACAAAAGTGAATCCATTAGTTGATGCACCTGCATACTTCACATCTTGCAAGGAGAGTGTACTAACGCCACAGAACTGAGTAGGAACGCGGCCTTCAGGGGGCAGCTGGTAAGCACTGAGTTATAGAAGTTACACCAGAAGGGCAAATATTGCCCAAGTAAAATGCTACTGTTAAAGCTGAAACAGGTTTAAGGCCATTCAAGTTCATGCAAATCTTTTGGAGTTCCCGTCTCTCCATGTTTGATTATGTGACCCTTCTTCTAACTTGTGGTCTTAAACTTCCGTTTTACAAAATCCAAAAGGAAAATAAAGAAGAAATTGTACAAGAGAGATTATGTTAAACAGGAGTAACATACAAAGCTATCACTAAGATGAAGGAAGGAAAGCCAAAACAAACTTGTAGAACTTGCTTGCTGCTTGCTGGAACCAGCCCTACACTGGGGTGAGGTGATATATACAGTTGTTTTCAAGTAGATGACATGTGTTGCTCAACATGTCCTTCTCATCAGTGCACTGGTGAACTAGTCAGAACCTCTACACATGTCTATGCCCTTACACTGGCAGCACTTACTACCACTACTTGCAAAGCTGTAAGTCGTGCATGACTTTGTGAATGAAAAAAGGAAGTAAAAAGTGGGTAAGTAACAGATTAAGGAGGAATAAAGGGAATGAGAAGATTCATGCAGTTCAGCTCTTTTAATCAGCCAGCCAGCTTGCTTGTGACAAGGGATAGTTTCCGCTGAGGAAGGTCCTGCGGAGTGGGAATGTGGTCACCAGTGACCTCGGTCTTATCCGGGGTCGCAGTAGGCAGTTGCTTGTTCTTCATCTTCGCCTTAACCATGTTGTAATCCCCAGAATCAAAATATTTTTGCCCTTTCTGCAAGTGTTTCCTTAAAAACTCAGAACCTCCAGGCTTCTGTCCCAGGTGAGGATACCTTGCTTTTAGTTTTGCTTCTTCAGCTTTCTCTGGACTGGTGACTTTATCTTCCATTTCCTTCTGTTCCTCGGCCGACGCCGCCTCGGGGCCCTCCACAGACATGGTGCTCCCACTGCGGGCTAGTTGCCACAGGTGTCGGGATGACGGGCCGAGGCCGCCCCCTCCCTGCCCCGGGCCACCGCCGCCTCAAAAGTGGCTGCTGCCTGCAATGCCACGCCCTCGCCTCGCCAACCTGTCCTCCGGCCACGTGACGCCCGAGCACTTCCTCTTCCCTTCTCTGGGGTCCACCTTTTCAGTCTTAGAAGAAGTGTCTCAGTTGGATTAAGGCAGAAGCCTAGCTAAGTGCCAAGTTTGATCACTATTGCTAGAGGTCCTAACTTCAGCCTGTTCAGCTGTTATAACTCCTTTCCTCCATTTTCTGAAGCTAGAGAGCTGGTTATCTCCTGTGTGTCCCAAGGAGAAGGGAGAGGTCGCACAGATTTTTCCCACTTTGGCAACTCCATCTCCTTTCCACTTCAGGTGGCCAAAGCAGTGACCCAGGCACTGAACCGCTGTGTCAGCTGCCTACCTGGCCAGCGAGACGTGGATAATGCCCTGAGAGCAGTTGGAGATGCCAGCAAGCGACTCCTGAGTGACTCGGTAGGAGGACCAGGGCATGGAGGGGACAGAGAAGTCAGAAAACTCAAAGCCTGCCCTTCCTACTTCTAGACTTCTCCTTTGGCCTGGCCTTCCAAATCTGTCCCCATTCATTACTCTCAAGTTATGTACCCACCCTGTCAGCCCTCATTTCCCAACTTCTCCCTTGCCTCATTCCCCTGCAGCTTCCTCCCAGCACTGGAACATTTCAAGAAGCTCAGAGCCGGTTGAATGAAGCTGCTGCTGGGCTGAATCAGGCAGCCACAGAACTGGTGCAGGCCTCCCGGGGAACGCCTCAGGACCTGGCTCGAGCCTCGGGTCGATTTGGACAGGACTTCAGCACCTTCCTGGAAGCTGGTGTGGAGATGGCAGGACAGGCCCCGGTATGAAGAAGCAGGGGGTCTGGCTGCATGGTCCCTTAAGGAGCTAAGTGGCACCTGGGTGACTATAAAGTCTGGACATGCTCCTGGCTCCTTCCCCCTCTCCAGTCTTGAGCAATACTTGAATGTCTGGGAAAGAAGATCCTTTTATAGAGATATATAAGAAAGAAGAGGACAATGTATATATGACTTTCTTGCTTTCAACAGAGCCAAGAGGACCGGGCCCAGGTTGTATCCAACTTGAAGGGCATCTCCATGTCTTCAAGCAAACTTCTTCTGGCTGCCAAAGCCCTGTCCACAGACCCTGCTTCCCCCAACCTCAAGAGTCAGCTGGCTGCAGCAGCCAGGTAAGCAGGAGCTGGGAAGCCCAGTCCTGGAATGTGTAAGAAGAACTGAGGAGGAAGCATTTTGTAAGACAGCCCCAGCTTATGAGTGGCAAGGCAAAGGAGAAATAGCCGGAGACATCCCATATACACAGGACCAAGGAATGATGATCCATTCACTTATTCACTCACCTTTCTGTTGCTCCCAGGGCAGTGACTGACAGCATCAACCAGCTCATCACCATGTGCACCAAGCAGGCGCCTGGCCAGAAGGAGTGTGACAATGCCCTGCGGGAATTGGAGGTGGGCACTTGGCAGGCCAGCAGAGGTTGAGGTTCAGGAGGGTGCTCTGGGCTTGGGCTGAGGAAGTTTTGGATCTCATGTCTCTCTCCCACTACACAGACAGTTCGGGAACTCCTGGAGAACCCAGTCCAACCTGTCAACGACATGTCCTACTTTGGCTGCCTGGACAGTGTCATGGAGAACTCAAAAGTAAGTGTAGCTGAAAGCCCAGGCAGGAAGATGAAACTAACCAGATGATGCCCAGTACTTGAGGGACATGATCTGAACCTTCTGATACCTTCTGTTCCTCAGGTGCTGGGTGAGGCCATGACCGGCATCTCCCAAAATGCCAAGAATGGGAACCTGCCGGAGTTTGGAGAGGCCATTGCCACAGCCTCCAAGGCTCTCTGTGGCTTCACTGAGGCAGCTGCACAGGTTATTGCCCTGAGATTCCCTGGAACAGCCTCTGCTGTCCCTTCCCCACGCCCCCTCAGCCCAAATCACATGTGGATAAATCAAGAATTGTGTGTCTCCAGAGCCAACTCTATGGAACCTGGAGTTTTCTCCCTCCTGAGCTGGATTCCAATAATCCTGATCACTGCAACCCTAAACTGGTGTTTTGGTGATGATTACACTGTCCAACCATGAGGCCTCCTTTTTTATTAAAATGGTATATAACAAAATTTCCAGTTGCTGAAAGGTACCACTTCACTGTCTTCTTCTACATTATCAAGTATAAAACTATCTAGAAGGGTCGGGGATTTAGCTCAGTGGTTTCGCCGCCTGCTGTGCAAGCGCAAGGACCCGAGTTCAATCCCTGGTACCAAAAAAACCCCAACTATCTAGTAACTTTAGAATGTTTGCTTTAATACATGAGTACTTAAGGCAGAGTGGTTTGAGAGTTCATCCCAGACTGTTTCCCTGAAAGCCTACCATTGTCCTGCTCCCTCAGTCTCCTCCACCTCCCCTATTACATTGGGTACCCTCCTCTATGTAGCTTGACTTCTTAAAATCTTTGTTTTTCTTTTCCTCATTTTTGGAAAAGCATAAAGATGAAAAACCAGAGCTATCATGTGTTGCTTGAAGTACAAATCAAATATGATGGTCTTCAATCGTAAAAATCATTAGCAACCATTATACCTGTCCTGTCCTGCTTTCCCAATCTTTGAAGCTTGGAGGTATTGTCAGTGTTAATTACCTTAACAGCTTTCATTTTCCAGAGCTATGTTGTTTTATTTTTGGTTTTGTTTTTTTGGTGTGGAGATACCAGGAAGGGAACTCAGGGCCTTGTGTTTGCTAGGCAGGTGCTGTACCACTGAGCTACATCCCTGGCCCTTGTTTTTGTTTTTTGACCAGCGTTTCATTATATTGCCCAGGCTGGCCTCAAAGTCCTGGGCTCGGGTGATCCTTCTGCCTTAGCTTCCTAAGTAGCTGGAACTATAGGCACATACCACCACATCCAGCTTTACAATTATGCCTTTATCTGTGTGTCTTTCAAACTTTTTATTTCATCTTTTATACAATTTTTAAAATCATTTTAACCATTTCGAACTTTTTTCTGCTATTCACAATAAGCTATACTTTGTCCCCAAAATGATACACACACACCCTTTTGCTCTTAATCTGAAATGTTGGAACAAATTTAACAAGAGTTTTTTCTCTTTTTAAAGTATAACTAACTTTTACAGTAAGTTCTCTAAACTTACTCCACTTTTTCCCCACTCTTCACTTCCCATCTGTAATCTATATTCCTCACCCCCACACCCTTTTTTCTCTTAGGCGGCATATCTGGTTGGCGTCTCTGATCCCAACAGCCAAGCAGGACAGCAAGGCCTGGTGGAACCCACACAGTTCGCCCGTGCAAACCAGGCAATCCAGATGGCATGTCAGAGTTTGGGGGAGCCTGGCTGTACCCAGGCACAGGTAAAGAAGGGAACAGGTACCATGGGCAAGTGTGGGGAAAGACGGATGAGACCCCACGGGAAAAGAGGGAAATGGAGCACATATTGGGGAGAAGAGGGCAAGAACCTGTCTCTAACCTGGCACACACAGCTTCTGTTTGGGTAGCTGTCTTTTCCTTCCAGGTTTCTCATTATTCTTTTTATTAGTGCTAAGTTCACAACTTCTTAATAGATATCTCAGCTTATTCTCCCACTTGCCCTATTTTTTTCCATTAGTATATCTCTTTCACTTCCCACTCCGTACACCTAGTTCACATTTAGGCATCTATCTCCCAAATCTTGACTTTTCGGGTGACTGTCTTTTCCTATTTAGACTTCCATAGTTATCACACTTCATCCTCCAACCCTAAAAGGGCTCCTCCTTAGGTATATACACTCTTTCCTGCCCTCATCATGCCTCGTCCATGTCTGTCTCCATAGGTGCTCTCTGCAGCCACCATTGTAGCCAAACACACCTCTGCACTGTGTAATAGTTGCCGGTTGGCTTCTGCCCGGACCGCCAATCCTACTGCCAAGCGTCAGTTTGTACAATCAGCCAAGGAAGTGGCTAATAGCACAGCCAATCTGGTCAAGACCATCAAGGTTCCTAGTGTTTGAATTCCAGCATCGCCCTGACCTGTCCCATCTCCTGTCCCCCAAATGCCCCAGCCATTCTCCAAGGCCTTCTGCCAGATGCCCTCTACCTAAACCCAACCCCTTCCCTACCCATACTGACCATTGCCATCCTTCCCCAGTCCTTTGAGCCCTGAAGGGAGACCTGGGCTTCACCTCCTGTGCCTGTAGGCTGAGTCCTTAGGGCTTCCCTGTGACTTGCAGGCGCTAGATGGGGCCTTCACAGAAGAGAACCGTGCCCAGTGCCGAGCAGCAACAGCCCCTCTGCTGGAGGCTGTGGACAATCTGAGTGCCTTTGCATCTAACCCCGAGTTCTCCAGTGTTCCTGCCCAGATCAGTCCTGAGGTGAGATGGTGTGAAGGCCAGCACATCACCTAATCTTCTGGAGTGTTATGAGACTTACCTTGCTGCCTTCCCTCTCCCCAGGGCCAGGCTGCCATGGAGCCCATTGTGATCTCTGCCAAGACAATGCTGGAGAGTGCTGGGGGGCTGATCCAGACAGCCCGGGCCCTAGCAGTCAATCCCCGGGACCCCCCTCGCTGGTCGGTTCTGGCCAGCCACTCCCGGACTGTCTCAGACTCCATCAAGAAGCTCATTACAAGCATGAGGTACTGAGGGGTGGAGAACCAGTGTGGCTAGGAGACAAACATTGTGGCTGATTAGAGTGGGTGAACACTTGGTGCAGTTCTATGGGGTAGTGTTAAAGGATACCTGTTATTCCAGACTTGGAGGACACAGGGAAATAATGCTAGGCTCACCTTGTTTTCAGGGGATGTTCTTGGTATAAAACTGATGTTTCTGCAGGGACAAGGCCCCAGGGCAGCTGGAGTGTGAGACAGCCATTGCAGCTCTGAACAGCTGTCTACGGGACCTGGACCAGGCTTCTCTTGCTGCAGTTAGCCAGCAGCTTGCTCCCCGTGAGGGAATCTCTCAAGAGGTAGGGGAAAGTTGTGTGTGGGACGGGAGATGTCTGACTTAGAGAAGATTGGGGTCAGGGAGAAGGTTTCCCAGAGATGGCAAAAGGCTGGATCATGCCTGCGGGGTCAGGAGTTTCTCTGAAATAAGAGTAGGGAAAAAAAAGTAGGGGCAGGGAGTATAGTAGCTCAGTGGTAGAGCACATGCTTAGCATGCACAAGGCCATGGGTTCATCCTCAGAACCAGAGAAAGCAAACAAGAAAAATTGGAAAAATGGAATTCTGTTTGCCAGAGGGTCCTACTGCAATCACAATTAGAGCTGGTGTCCTCTTCCTTCCCAGGCCTTGCACACTCAGATGCTCACTGCAGTGCAGGAGATCTCGCATCTCATCGAGCCGCTGGCCAGTGCTGCCCGGGCTGAAGCCTCCCAGCTGGGACACAAGGTACCTAGGGAGACACATGAAGAGTCAGTCCGGAAGGAAGGGTGAGAGACAGAGTACCTGAGCCCTGTTTCAACCCCTTGCCTCAGGTGTCCCAGATGGCCCAGTACTTTGAGCCACTCACACTGGCCGCAGTGGGTGCTGCCTCCAAGACCCTGAGCCACCCGCAGCAGATGGCACTTCTGGACCAAACTAAAACATTGGCGGAGTCTGCCCTGCAGTTGCTATACACTGCCAAGGAGGCTGGTGGTAACCCTAAGGTAGTGAGGGAGTGGGGCTCCTCCTAGTGAAATGTGGAGAAGTAGAACCAGCCAGGCTCCATTCCATTTACTCACTTGCTCCACAGCAAGCAGCTCACACCCAAGAAGCCCTGGAGGAGGCTGTGCAGATGATGACAGAGGCCGTGGAGGACCTGACAACAACCCTCAATGAGGCAGCCAGTGCTGCAGGGGTCGTTGGTGGCATGGTGGACTCCATCACCCAGGCTATCAACCAGGTTAGAGTCTTGGGGTGCCTGTGGACACAGATATTGCTCTGGGCCAGGGCCTTGAGCTCAGTGGCAGAGACCCTGACAATCTCCCCTTCTTCCATCCCCCCCCTCAGCTAGACGAAGGACCAATGGGTGAACCAGAAGGTTCCTTTGTGGATTACCAGACCACCATGGTGAGAACAGCCAAGGCCATTGCAGTCACTGTACAGGAAATGGTGAGTTAGGGAGATTTTGAGGACTGCCTTTGAAGAGCTCAGTTTGGACAGAGCTTCACCTCTTCCATTATCACTAGGTAACCAAGTCAAACACCAGCCCCGAAGAGCTAGGCCCTCTGGCCAACCAGCTAACCAGTGACTATGGCCGACTGGCCTCTCAGGCCAAGCCTGCAGCTGTGGCTGCTGAAAATGAAGAGGTAAACATGAAGGCAGCTCTGACCTTTACCTGCCCCTCACAGGAAATCCCAGGGGCATGCCCCCTTTCCCATCCTGTCAATCTCTGGTCTGTCCCACCCTCATCCCGTTTAGATTGTCATAAAAAGGAGAACACAAACTCAATCTGCTCTGCTGGAGTGATCTCGGCTCTATGATGTAGGGACAGAGAATCAAAGCCTTCAGTCACAGGGTTAAAGGAGACAACCCAGGATCTAGAGACTTCTCAATTCTGCCTCTCCTGCTGCTGCTTACCTTTGTCTGGGCCTGTGGCTGCTTCTCCACTGTGTGCAAATGTATATCCCCTCTGTTCCCTTCTTAGTTCTTCCTTGTTGCAAACTCATGAAGCTCATCCTTCTCTAAGCTCCTGGCTTTCCAAGAAAGCAAGCAGTTGGATCTTAGCAAGTCATACCTAACCCCCAACCACCAAACCCTTCACAGTCCCCTGTGGGCCAAATTGTAATCCTTGGCCCTCTGATTCAAATCCTCAAGCATAAAGTGCTTCTCTCTCTCCTCTACACTAAGCTTAACACAATCCTCACCAGCTGGTGTCTATGTGCTATTATTTTCCATGTGTAGGATCTGACCTCCTGCTTAAAGGATATGAAACCAGAAAAGTCTGTGTGCTCAGAACTTTTTCTCACAACTGTATTAGTCCTTAGATATTTCTCCAAGCACAGTGGAGGGGTCCTGAGTGCACCTTTAAAAACCCATCTCCCTTCACAGATAGGTGCCCACATCAAGCACCGAGTACAGGAGCTGGGCCATGGATGTGCTGCTTTGGTCACCAAGGCAGGTGCCCTGAAGTGTAGCCCCAGTGATGCCTACACCAAGAAGGAGCTCATAGAGTGTGCCCGGAGAGTCTCTGAGAAGGTGACTGTGCTCTTTCCTGTGGGCTGTGAGACTGGCACCACAACCTGGAATCTTTCCCACTCTTCTCCAGCCTTCCCAGCCCTCTCCTCTTAGCCCTTTTCCCAGGCATGAGAAACCCTTTCCTTTGACATAGCACCATGTAACTCTTTCTACCCCAGGTCTCCCATGTCCTGGCTGCACTCCAGGCTGGGAATCGTGGCACCCAGGCCTGCATCACAGCAGCCAGTGCTGTGTCCGGTATCATCGCTGACCTCGACACCACCATCATGTTTGCTACTGCTGGCACACTCAACCGCGAAGGTGCTGAAACCTTCGCTGACCACCGGTGAGGAGGAAACTCCCCAGCTGGAGGCAGACCCGCAGGGGGAAGGGATCAGAAGAGACAGGATATAAATAGCTCATTAGGGAGAACCTGGATTGGGAATCTTAGCCTGGCTGGAGTGGGTAGAGAGATCTGAGGAAAACTGACTGGGCTGAGCTTCCTGCAGGGAGGGCATTCTGAAGACTGCAAAGGTGCTGGTGGAGGACACCAAGGTACTGGTGCAGAATGCAGCTGGGAGCCAGGAGAAGTTGGCACAGGCTGCCCAGTCCTCTGTGGCCACCATCACCCGCCTTGCTGATGTGGTCAAGCTTGGTGCAGCCAGCCTAGGAGCTGAGGACCCTGAGACACAGGTATTTACCTGACATCCCTAATTCTGGCCAGAACCACTTCCTGTTCCCCTTCTTCCTCCCATAAACCAGAGTTGCCTCCCTCCTACAGGTGGTGCTAATCAATGCAGTGAAGGATGTAGCCAAGGCCTTGGGAGACCTCATCAGTGCAACAAAGGCTGCAGCTGGCAAAGTTGGGGATGACCCTGCAGTGTGGCAGCTGAAGAATTCTGCCAAGGTCAGAAGGAATGAGCAACATCAGGAAGGGGTTAATGAATACACTTGCTCCTGTTCCTTAAAATGATCCCTTCCCCTACTTCTGTGATACCTTCAGGTGATGGTGACAAATGTGACGTCACTGCTCAAGACAGTGAAAGCTGTGGAAGATGAGGCCACCAAAGGCACACGGGCCCTGGAGGCAACCACAGAACACATCCGGCAGGAACTGGCGGTGAGCACAAGGCTGGGCCATCATGGACTAGGGTCAGAGGGAGGAAACATGAGATTGTGACAGTTTACCTCATGCATTCACATACGAACGGTCACACACGTTCTCTCTTACTGCCAAACTTTTCATGTGATATACACTTCTGTCTTTCCCTCTCTCACCTATTAACTCCTTAGCATTTGATAACTGCTTGCACCACCATCCTCCTATTTTCTCCTGTCACCAAAGGCTTCTTGGTTGCTACATTCAGCAGTCTTTTCTTGGCCTTCATCTTCAAGCATTTCCATATTTCCATAGCATTTGACTCTGTTCATAAGCTTGTCTTTGACATTTCTATTGCCTTTGGCTTTTGTTTTTCTTTTCTTCTTTTTCTTTCTTTCTTTGTTTTTTTGGTGGGGAGCTTTAACATCCCCAGCCCTTTTTTTGGGGGGAGGGGTTACCAGGGATTGAACTCAGGACCTTGCACTTGCAAGGCAGGCGCTGAAACCCCTGAGCTAAATCCCTGGCCCCCCAACCCTTTTTTGAGACAAGGTCTTACTGAGTTTCCCAAGCTGGGCTTGAACTTCCAATCTTCCTGCCTCAGCTTCCCAGAGTGCTGGAATTACAGGAGTGTACTGCCATGCCCTGCTGCCTTTGGCTTTCTTGACATTGGTTATTCCTCTTGCTTCTCAAAAACATCTCTTCAGTGCCAACCACTGAGTCAACTCCAACCTAGTAAATGTAGCAGCTGTTCCAGAATTGTACATCCTTCTTTATTCCAGTCTTAGATGAGCTTAATCACTTTCACTGTCCTTCTCTTAAGAAGGTGACTTCCAGTTCTGAGTTTCTCTTGGTTGCCTGCTTGACATCACCACTGAGATGCTCTGCCTCCATCCAGTTCTGCATGATGTGCCCCTTCTATGAATGGTGGTCATAGCAACTCCCAGTTGTGAAGATTCTACCTCAGTCTTCTTTGACCTGTCATTCACCACATCCAGGCATTGCCAAGTCCTTCCACCCTTCCACTCCCCTTGTTTTTTCCTTTTTTTTTTCTAGTACTGGAAATTAAACCTATCAAGTGCTGAACTACACCCCCAGCCCTTTTTTATTTTTTATTTTAAAACAAGGTCTCACTAAGTAAGTTCTCTAGGCTGGGCTAGAATTTGAGATCCTCCTACTGCAGCTTCCCAGAGTGCTGGGATTACAGGTATGCACCGCCACACGTGGCTCTCCATTCTCTTTCCCTTTCCTCCCCCATCTCTGTCTTAGTCCACAATCTTCCTTGTTCAGACTTTTGCCAGCTCACTTTGCCTGCTGTCCCAGTTTTCTGTGGGTCTCCCTGCTTTCAAGCTCTACGGCTCTCCTCTCTCGTGCTCATCTTTCTAATTCCTAAATTCGTCTTTTTGATGTTGTTTTCACCTCTATGTGGAAATGTCCAAATTGGAACTCGTAATTTTCTGTGAGTTTAAGGCCAGCCTGGGCTACAAAGAGTTGAAAGCCAGCTTTAACTACATAGTGAGGCCCTGTCTCAAAAAAATAAAAAATTAAAAAAAGATCTTAACCTACAATAAGTTCTCAGTGCAAGTTTGTTGAAGGAAGACATGAATGAGGACGCCAAATCACACAAGGATAGGGTACTACACTGTCTTTTAATCTCAATCACTACAAAATCTTTCTTCTTGTTCTGCCCCCCTCAGGTTTTCTGTTCACCGGAGCCACCTGCCAAGACTTCTACCCCAGAAGATTTCATCCGAATGACCAAAGGTATTACCATGGCAACAGCCAAAGCTGTTGCTGCTGGCAATTCCTGTCGCCAGGAAGATGTCATTGCCACAGCCAATTTGAGCCGTCGTGCTATAGCAGATATGCTTCGGGCTTGCAAGGTAGGAATGCTGGTACTGAGACAGCTTGGGGCAGAACATGAGGCAGCAGAACTATAAGGATTTGGGAGGTCTGGAGCTCTTTGGGATCCTAAAGCTAACATACTACTCTGGAAACAGGAAGCAGCATATCACCCAGAAGTGGCCCCTGATGTAAGGCTTCGAGCCCTGCACTTTGGCCGGGAATGTGCCAACGGCTACCTAGAACTGCTGGACCATGTGCTACTGGTAAGGAGAGTGTTGTTTGCTCCTCATCTCAGCCACCCTAATGCACAGTCCTACTGAGTATGGTGGTGCATGCCCGTAATCCTAGCACTCTAGGAGGCTGAGGCAGGAAGATCACAAGTTTGAACCCAGCCTAGACAACTTAGTGACATAGCAAGACTTTATCATAAAAAACAAAAAAAGGCTGAGGATGTATGTAGCAGGTCAGTGCACAGGCCCTGGGTTCAATCCCTAGTATCAGAATAATACTCTACAAGTTCGATCCCTGGTACCAAAAGAAAAAATACTCTACAATCCTCTTCCCAGAAGCCTCACTTAGCTCTCTCATTTTTTTCCCCAGATCCCCTCCCTACTTTGCCATCTGTTTCCCAAATCTGTTGATGTTTCCAAGTCTCCCTTTCTCTGGGGCCCCATCATTCTTACCATCTTTGCATTTCCCACTTATCTTTTCCTCTTTTCTTGTCACCACTTTCCCACCTGACCTCCCCCTTCTCTACCTTCGTCATCTCTTCTTTCTTCTCATTTCATCATTCTTGCTTCTTGTCAGCCGGTGAGTGAAAGAGCCCCGCTCTTCACTGTGCGTGCAGCATGCTGTGTGGAGTGGACCTGGGAAGGCTGCATGTGTGTTTGAGGGCTGTGCTGTGGAGTGCACTAGGGAGGGGGTCAGGAGCATGGTCTGGCCTGCTTCATGGACAGAACCTAACTTCTGATGCTCTTTGTTGCCCAGACTCTGCAGAAGCCAAATCCAGAATTGAAGCAGCAATTGACGGGACACTCAAAGCGAGTGGCTGGTTCAGTCACTGAGCTCATCCAGGCTGCTGAGGCCATGAAGGGTGAGTGGTAACCAGGGACAGGGAGGGAAGGAAAACCCTTGTCATGGTGTGATCTCCACCTCCTGGTTGGACGGCTCTGAGCTACCCTATGCCCACTGTTCCCGAGGTAGAAGGGCCTGTTGATACTAACTGAGCTCCCCAGTGTTTCTGGCCTCCCTGCTCTGCCTCAGCCCCTTCCTTTCCCCTCCATCTCTAGGAACAGAATGGGTGGACCCAGAAGACCCCACAGTCATTGCTGAGAATGAGCTCCTGGGAGCTGCAGCAGCCATTGAGGCTGCAGCCAAAAAGCTAGAGCAGCTGAAGCCCCGGGCCAAACCCAAGGTCAGTCCTGCCCCTTCCTTACCCACCTTCATAAGGGAAGGTTCTGTACCTTTGGTCTCCCCTCTGACTTTGCATCTGTAACCCATCTCTTATCATTGAAGGAGGCAGATGAGTCCTTGAACTTTGAGGAGCAAATACTGGAAGCTGCCAAGTCCATTGCAGCAGCCACCAGTGCACTGGTAAAAGCTGCATCAGCTGCCCAGAGGGAACTGGTGGCTCAAGGGAAGGTAAGTTCTTAAATACCCTGAAAAATGGGAACAGGACAGCAGATTTGTAATCTATGCTTTCATCTTTAGCTGAGAGGCTTTAGAGAAAGGAGAGCACAGGTCTGAGCAGGCCTTCCTCCTTCTTCCACAGGTGGGCGCCATCCCAGCCAATGCACTGGACGATGGGCAGTGGTCCCAGGGCCTCATTTCTGCTGTGAGTGTACAATACTCGGTCTCTCTCTGACTTTGGGAGACTTGAGAAAGCTGAAGGGGAGTGGGAGGGGTGGACTAGGGCAAGAGGCATATTTTTTTTTTAAGACTCATTTTTTAATGTAACTCTGCCTTAGGCCCGGATGGTGGCTGCAGCCACCAACAATCTGTGTGAGGCAGCCAATGCAGCTGTCCAAGGCCATGCCAGCCAGGAGAAGCTCATCTCCTCAGCCAAGCAGGTAGCTGCCTCCACAGCCCAGCTTCTTGTGGCCTGCAAGGTCAAGGCTGACCAAGACTCTGAGGCAATGAAGCGGCTTCAGGTGAGGAACCCTGTCCCATCCCACTGTATTGCTTTAAACCATCACCCTTGAGATGAACACTTCTCTGAGGGAATTGAGGGAATATCTCCCCACATGAGCTCTCCTGCCACTTTGGCCCTGCATAGGCTGCCGGAAATGCAGTGAAGCGGGCCTCCGATAACCTGGTGAAGGCCGCCCAGAAGGCTGCGGCTTTTGAAGACCAAGAGAATGAGACAGTGGTGGTGAAGGAGAAGATGGTCGGGGGCATCGCCCAGGTAAGCCACTCTGAGGGACACTATCAGGTGCAGTCATCTTGTCTGCGCTGTCCTACCTGCCCTCTGCCCCTAAAGCATATACTCTCTGAGCTGGGTCTCGGCCCTCTGTCCCTCAGATCATTGCAGCACAGGAAGAGATGCTTCGGAAGGAACGAGAGCTGGAAGAGGCTCGAAAGAAGCTGGCCCAGATCCGGCAGCAGCAGTATAAGTTCCTGCCTTCAGAGCTTCGGGATGAGCACTAGGGAAGCTCCTATTTATCGCAGACCCATCCCAGAGACTGTGCCTGCCACTACCAAAGCCTTCTGGGCTGTCAGGGCCCAACCTGCCCAACCCCAGCACTCCCCAAGTGCCTGCCAAACCCTGGGCCTGGCCCTTCCCAGTCCCGATGCACATCCTCTGTCTCCTCCCTGAACCCAAGTGCCTTTGTGCCCTAGGGCCCCCAAGTGCTTACCCTTTTCCAGAGTATTAATGCTCCGAGAGTATTATTAACGCTCCTGTACCTCAATCTGAACCTGCCAGGGCCCTGGCCCGCTCCACCCTGCCAGCAGCTTCCAGCCAATACCAACAGCCTCATCAGCTCAACTCAGCCTTTTTTTGATACTTTCCATCTCCCACCCCAGCTACCTATGGGGCTGCGGGGTTGTAAACCCCAAACAGGTCACGGCTCCAATAAAGGTGATTCTACCTAGACAGTTGCCTGGCTTCTTGAGTAGATGAAAGATTCCTCCTAGGGCAGTGGGGCAAAAGTCCTGTCACCCAACTGGATCAGACTGCAGTGGAAGCGGTACAGGCCAAAGGAATCTGCCCTGTCAGGCCCCTTCCAACTCCTTATCCCTAAAGTCATCCTAGTTGGGAAGATGTGGCTGACAAGTCATGCTCTTATTGTCCCCACCTACATGGCTAGCACACAAGCCTCACCAAGGTCGTTTTGTCTCTAGGACAGCAGCTACCACTGCTCTTTGTGGCTACCAGAATTCTGTTCTTTATAACTAATCTGTGAATAGATGTAGTTCCCAGATGAATTTGAATTTGAACAGCTCTGCTAAGCTGGGTGTGATGGCACATGCCTGTAATCCCAACACTTGGGAGGCTGAGGCAGGAGGATTGCCTCAAGTTAGAGGCCAGCCTGGACTACATGCTGAGTTCAGGGCCAGCCTGAACTGCATACTGAGACCCTGTCTCAAAAGCCAACAACAACAAAAAAGCTTTGCTAAAAATAATAAGCCTATATAAAACAGATGTCTGAGCCTACAAGAACTGTGGTAACAGAATTGGTTAACGCAGTTAGCAAGCAAAATGTCCAGCCTGGGGCTATCTCAAATGGTGCTACTGTTGACTGGGTTGGGACACTCCTGTCTAGAACAGACTGGAAGAAAAGGGTGCTGGGCTTGACCCAGGTGTGAGAATTTACAGTTGGAGGAGCCAGGCTCTCTTAGTGGCCAGGGTGGTGCTTGGTATCCCTCTTTCAACTGCTGGCTAATTGAAGTTTCTGTGAAGGGAGGTGGTCAAACAGGTAGGTACTGTGCTTTTATGCTTCCTTCTGGATTCTCCCCTTCTGCCCATTCTGTAGAACCTGGCAGTCCTCTCGGGTTAGCCACTATGTTCATACATGATTATTTAGCCAACCCTGCAGCCCAGTATATTATTTCCTCAATACTTCTTCCAAGTAGAACACAAACACTACCCACCTGCTGCTATTCTGAGAACCTAACACTCCCACCCTGTGGATAGAGGGCTAGGGATGTGGCTCAGTGGTGGCATGCTTGCCTAACATTCGCAAGGCCCTGAGTTCAGTCCCTAGCACTGCAAAAAATAAAACTGAAAAATAGCTTTCTTAAAGTAGATGGAGATACTTTGTCCTCCCCAGGGCAGCCCATTAGGGACAGTGCCAACTTCCTAAAATCACTTGTCACTTGTGATTCATTCATTCAATATTTACTAAGCCATGCCCGTGCTAAGCACTGGAAAATTGGAACGTATTATCACATCTCTGACGCAGACTGGCAACTCCAGTACATACTACTGTGTTCCCCAAGCCCCAGATGCAATGTCATAGCATCGTGAGTTGACTGTGGAGATCAAATCCCTTCTCTGAACTCCCTGACCTGTGGTAGTCCAGGCTCACCTCCAGCTACAAACCCAGAACAGCTGCATCTGCTGCGGCTTCCCTGTCATGTCCTCAGGCACTGTGACCAATCACGTACCTGTCACTAATGATAACTTGGGAAGCCTTCTGGGAAGAGAATCTAAACCATTAGACCAGCAGGTCTTCAAATGTAGCCCTCAGACCTCTGTGGGATCCCAAGACCCTTGCAGGGGTCCAGAGGTCAAATTTAAGACATTAATTTCCTTTTTCAGTGTCAACATTCACACTAATAGTGCAAAAATATTGAGTAAACCAGGCATGGTGGCACATACTGTAATCCCAACACTTTGGGAGACTGAGGCAGAAAGATCATGAGTTCAAGTCTTACCTGGGCAAACTTTGTGCAACTTAGATGCACAGATCTTAGATACACAAAACTTAGATGCAGTGGCTCTAAACTACTAAAAGTAATCATTACATTCTTCACTGTTATGCATTAGCAATTTAAGAATTAAATGCCAGGTGGTAGGTATATGCCTGTAATTCCAGCACTCTAGAAGCCTTAGGCAGGTAGGATCACCAGTTTAGGCCCAGACTGGGCAATCTGGTGACCTAGTCAGATCCTGTTTCAAAATTCAAAAAAATAAAAAAGGGACAGGGATGTAGCTCTGCAAAAGCCCAGGATCCAATCCCCAGTACTAGGGGGGAAAAGCCTTTGATGAAATAGTAAAAATGATTAATCTGATTAATTTTATGAAATCTTAGTCCTTGAGTAGAAAGTCTTTTCAACTGTCTGATAAACTGAGAAATATGCATACAGCACTTCTGTGGCACAGCAAAGGGATGGCTTTCCTGAGAAAAAGCACTTAGCCCATTCTTTGAGTAGTAAGCTGAATTGACTGCTCTTTTCTTGAGTCAAGGTCTTGCTATACTGCATAGGCTAGCCTTGAACTCACGATAATTCTTGCCTAGGCTTCCTAAATGCTAGGATCACAGGTGTGTGCCACCATGCTTGGCTTCTGCTTTTTTTCACATCACTTAAAGAACAAGTGACAAACTGTGGTTCTCAAACTTAGATCTAACAGGGCTTTTCTCAAAAGAGAAAAGTAAGTCTGTCACTTTAGGGGAAAAAAATCTGACAGTGTTTGTTGTTTATAGTACAATTTGAGCATTCAAAAGAAAATTCAAATTTCTGAAAAGGCATGATGTTCCGAAATTGTCACAGAGCCAGGTGTGATGGTGCACATGTGTAATCTCAGCTCTCTGGGAGGCTGCAGCAGGACTGTGAGTTTGTTTGTTTATTTTAATGGTAGCAAACTGTCATTATGAGTAGGAAAAGAAACAGGTTCTGCAGAGTGACTTTGCCCCAAATAAAAGGAGTAGAAGAAATATAGCCTACGGCATGAGGGTGGGCCATCTATGCAAGAGAACACAGTGGCCAGATTGTGAGTTTAAACCCACTGTGGGCAGTTTAGTGACTTAACAAGACCTGATCTCAGAATAAAAAAGGGCTGGGATGTAGCTCAGTGCAAAGGCCCTGGGCTTAATATTCCCAGTACGGTGTGGGGGGGGGGGGGGGGGGGGGAGGGGACACCCAGAAAACTATGCATGTCTAAGAAAGGTATAATGTAGAAAAGAGAAGAAAGGTAGGTTTTGTTTTTTTGTTGGTACCGGGGATCAAACTCGGGACCTTGCCCTTGTAAGGCAGGTGCTGGAACCACTGAGCTAAATCCCCAGCCCAGAAAGGAAGGTTTTAGGTACCACATTACAACTAACCATTAACCACCATTTGCCCAAGTTTTGGTGTAGAACCAAGGAACATCCACAATTAAATGAAAAGGCTATAAAAATACAACTTTTTTCCAATTACATATTTATATGAGGCAAACAAATTGAGTGCTTAAGCAGATTTTGAGAGTCCAGTTGTCCTCTATTAAGCCAGTTATTAAAGAGATTTCCAAAGATGTAAAACAATTGCCATATTCTCACTAATCTAGGGAGGAGAAATGTAATTTTTTTAAAAGTTTTATTTTTTTGTTTTTTGAGACAATGTTTCACTGGGTAGTTCAGGCTAGCCTTACATAGGCTGGCCCCTATGTAACCTAGGCTGGTCTTCTGCTTCAGCTTCCCAAGTGCTAGGATTATAGGCACTCCACCACAGAAGGCTAACTATGTTTTTATTTAAAATATTATTTATTTCACATGGTTAAAGTGTAATGTGTTTTTTATTTTAATGAATTAATGTTTTTAAATTTTGTTTCCATTTTAATGTAAGTATTGGTAATGGCTGGGGATATAATATAGCTCAGTGGTGCAATGCCTGCCTGGCAAACTCAACACCCTGACTTTGATTCCCAGTACCCCCCAAAAAATGTATTGACAGACAGATATAACCCATGAAGTGGTGGCACACACTTGTGATCCTAGCAGTCAGAGGCTGAGGCAGGAGGCTCACCAGCCTAAGCTACATACTGAGTTTAAGGCCAGCCTAAACTGCATAGTGACAACTTGTCGCAAAAATTAAAAATAAAAATAGAAAAGCTGTTTGGAGTCTTCAATAATTTTTAAGAGTGTACAGGGTTTTTAAGCTAAAAGATCTGAGAACTGCATTACCAGACCATGAGTTCCTCTAAACCTACACTGTATTAAGTATATTTGTGCACTGGAACCTGGTATGTAAATACCTCATCTGCCAAATGTTTATCAAATGCCACTTTACACCTGGTGTGCTGTGCTAGACATTGGGGATTCATAGCTGAAAATGCTAATCCCTGTTCTGCAGGGATAAACAGGTACAAGAAGCCCAAAGTGGGACTACAATGAGAAGAATCACAGGGACCTGCCCCCACGCACCTATTAGAATAAGAGGAAGTGGCCAGGGAAGGCTTCCCAGAAAAGTTGACACTTGATCTGAGCCTTAAAGGACACCAAAAATCAACCTAGGGGAAGGGCATTTTAGGGAGAGGAAACAGAAGCATAAAATGTATGTAATTCAATATGAATGTAGCACAAGGTACAAGTCTGAGTACTGGGGGTGCAATTGAGAATGAAAGGAGTTGAGGCTGAGGGAGGTAGTTAGGGGCCCCAACAACAGGTCTTCTTTACCATATTAAGAAATGTGAGCCAGGCCATATTAAGAAATGTGGCACACATCTTGTAATCCCAACACTCAGGAGGCTGAGGAATGAGGATCACCTGAGGCCGGCCTGCACCACAAAGTGAGACCCTGTCTCAAAAAAAAGAAGAGAGAAGAGAAAGACAGGGTGGGATTTTTTAATCTTCAAACCAGGAGGGAGTGGGGAAGGGCTTTGGAGGATTTTAGATCCTATTCTCATCAATTTTTTAAAAAGATCTTTGATAACAATGTCAAAGACAAGTTAAATAGATAAATAACTGGGGAACCAGGAGCAAGATCACGACGAACTCAGGCAGGTGTGACTGAAGGAGCTGCGCGAGCAAGTCCACCCCAGAGCTGACTTTGACTAGATTGTGGCGAAGCAGAACTCCAGGATTAAGTGGAAGAGGAAACTGAATGACTGAAAAGAGCCTTAACCCGCCCCCACCCGGATCTAGGAAGGCTGCTACACGGATGAGACACCTTTGTCTTTCACAGAGTTTGAGGGACACAGCGAAGCGCTGGAGTGAACAATGAAGGGCTGGTCGGGGTTGTTTCGAGTCTAGTAAGCTTCGAACCAGACCCGAATGCAGTACTAAGCCCCCTCCCCAAGGCCCGGGCCAGGTTTCCACAGTCGCAGCCCGCCAGCAAACCGCAGGCCTCCGCCCCTCAGCGCCTGGGGAGCGAGGTCAGCCCCCCCAATCCTCCGGGGCGCCTTTCCACTTCCTCCCCCAAACGCTCCACCCCACCCAGGGAAAACACGAAAACAGCCTTGCGCCCCGCGCCCCGGGCTTCCTTGCCCGCGTCCGAGCGAGGCTTCCGACCCACACCCGCTGCAGACGCCCGGCGACTGCGTCTCTCTTCCGTCTCTCTCCCCCACGTCTCCGGCCTCCTCAGCCCCGCCTTCCCACGAGGAAACATCCCAAAAAAGGGCAGAAAAGAAATTTCGGCATAGTTTGCCCACTAGGGAAGGGAGCGGAGTCTGCTGGAAGAAGGGGAGGAGAGGGAGGGCGCGGGGGGAAAGAGAGGGCAGGGGGGAGGGGCGATAGAGCCCGGGGGCGCCAGGGACTTGTCCCGGGTGGGAGTGGGGGCGGGGCGGGCGCCTGTCCCCGTCGCAGCGGCGTGGAAACTATGCGGGACACGTGGCGGGGCAGGGCTTCGCTGGCAGAGGAGGGGCCCGGGCTCCTGGGGCAGGGGCTGGGGCCGCGCGCCGCACTGCGACCGGGGCTCCGGGCTCCCCTCCTGCCTGTTTCCTCAAACTCCGCTACCACAAACCACTATGTCAGTAACCCAAATCTACAGACTAGGACTCGAGGTAAACTGAGTCACTCGAGGCGCAGAGGAGCTCCGCCTCCCAAGAGACATTTAATCCGGGGGGGATTTACAGGAAACTTCTAAATTAGGGGCAGCGGCTGCTACAGCTGAAGGGGGGAGGTACGCGGGTCCCTGTGCCCGGGCAGCTGCCGTGAGCTCACGCCCCAAAATAGCCCCAGGGGCCCCAGCCGCAGCTGCCACTGAGCCTCGCTGTCACTCAGAGGAAGCGTGGAGCCCCCAGCCCCACGGTCCCCTCCCCTCTGCAGCACCAAGGATTCCACAGACCTCAGTGAGCCGCTTTCCACCGACGGCTGCTGGGTGGGGGACTGGGAGGCAGGGGCGGGACCCAAGGGGTGGGCGCAGGGGGCGGCCGCGCCCCCCCGCCGGGATGTCCTTCTGCCCCTATAAGGTTTGGGCCGCGGTGGGGGAGGGTGCTGGTCGCCGGCTCCGCCCGGTCCCTCCCAGCCTTTTAGACGTCCGCGCGCCTGGGACCTTCCAGTGCCACCAGGTCCTCCTCACCCCGTATCCGTATTCCAGTCCTCGCATTCAGCCCAGTCCACCGGGTCCTCACCTCCCACCGGCCGGCCCGCCCCCCACCTCAGCCATGGACGCCATCAAGAAGAAGATGCAGATGCTGAAGCTGGACAAGGAGAATGCCATCGACCGCGCCGAGCAGGCCGAAGTTGACAAAAAGCAAGCTGAGGACCGCTGCAAGCAGGTGGGGGCCCAGAGCCCAGTACAGCCACCCCTCCCTTCCCCCAAGGTGGGGTGGGGCATTACACTGGGCCCCCCAACTTTGTACTTGCTCTCTGAGGCTCTTTGCTACTTAGTTTGGGAGCTGTGCTTTCACTGGACCCTCAGGGCCCTAGCAGGACCCGCACTCCATCTCAGCCACCATAGCCTGGAGAGTCCAGGTTCCTCGGTTTCCATCCCTGCCCTCGCAGAGCAATGCTGGGTCCTGGCCCTGGGGGCTTGTCATTCACTCTATCCTGATCACTCCCTTCAACACCCTTGACTGGCCTGTGCCTCCCCTTCCTCTCCCCTAGCTGGAGGAAGAGCAGCAGGGCCTCCAGAAGAAGCTGAAGGGGACTGAGGATGAAGTGGAAAAGTATTCTGAAGCAGTGAAGGATGCCCAGGAGAAACTGGAGCAGGCCGAAAAGAAGGCCACCGACGTGAGTGTGGACTTGGGGCAATTGGGAAGTGTTAGTGCACCCGGAAGGGACCGTAGGCCCCAGGGTGATGAAGGGATAAGGGGACCTAGGTCTCCCAGCAGCATGATAGAAATGGTCTCTCCTTAACCCTGGCTAGGGTTGGTTTACACAAATAATCCAAGACTGTGGGTAAATCAAAACCACCTACCACTTCCCCTCAGGACTTAGCCTAGTAATTCGGTTTGGTTCCAGCCTTCTTTGTATAGTGATCAAGCAGTGAGTGAGTCATTGTGGGGGTGAGGAGGGGGTGAGAACTTACCATCTACCTCAATTAACCCTCCCTCGGAAAATGGAGAGGAGACTGCAGCTACATTTAGGGGGCTGACAGGGTGGGGTGTGTGAGTGTTAAGTGCTAGTGGGCAGGAGGAAGGAGATGGATCCAAAGATGGGGGTCCTGACTTGAGTTATACCCGTAAGGAGCCATTAGAAATTCCCTGGCTTTGACCTCTGGCTTCAGCAGCCCTGCTGTGCCCTGTGGCCTCAGCTCAGTTTCTCCTTGCTCCTCATTTACCCTCACTAAGCTGTCAGCCTCCAGGCCACAGGGCAGAGGGATGGTCACAAATGCCAAAGGAGCCACCTTGGCAGGATCTGCTTACTCTCAGATTTCTCTTCTCACCCCACGACCCCAACCAGATTTCTCTACTTCTTGCCGTTCCCAGCCCCCACTTTATAGTAGGAGACTGGCCTTATGACTTTGGACATGGTGCTTTCAGTATTCTCTGCCTTCCACCCAGGATTGTTTTAAATTTAAGATGGTCTTATGGTTAGAGTATATGTGAGGATTCACCTAAAGCAAAGTCTGAATCTCAGAGATGGCATTCCTGTTTGTGTTGACCATTCTCTAGGTGCCTCAACCCCCGATAGTTGGGCTTCTTTGACCTCCAGCCTCAGATTTTGGTTCTCCACCAGCCCTGGCACTTGGGAGGGAAATGACCTGCAGCTGCTAGCAAAGACGACCCTGGGCATCTGACACTCTATAAATAACCAAGGCCCAGTGCAGCTGGAAGCAGGACTGGAAACCCAAGGAGCTAGGTGGGGGCTGGGGTGGGGGGTTGTTGCTGGGATAGAGCTGGGGAAGCAGGACAGCAGTGCCTGGAGTAGACAGGAAATGCCGCCTAAACTTACTATGTGACCTTGAACATAGTTAACTTACCTCAGTTTCTCCTTCTGTCTTGCTTCCTTTTTGTCCAGTGTGTATAGTAGTGCCTATTCTGTGGTTAGAGAGCAGCCAGCATCCATAGCTTCAAAGAGCTTGAAGAACAAAAAATGACAAATACCAGTCCCATGACGAGAGGAGCCCAAACTTTGTAGTCATTTGTCTGTATGACCACCATGAAGAGAGTTTTCCTTTTACGGAGTCTCATCTCTTTAGAGTAGTCCTCCAGTCTCCCGGAGTCACTCTTCTCAACACTAGTGCTGTCCTAAGAATCTTTCCACACTGAGTCACTGGGCCCTGTGCCCATGATGGGCTCTTGCCATTCTAGGTGGCCAAGCTCCAGGTACCTTCAGCACCTGGAGGACAAGCTATAATCCACTCTCTCTATATGGAACTGTGTTTCTCCTGCCCTGCAGTGTCACCCAGGTTGTCTTCTCTTCCTTCTGCCCCAGTGCTGACACTCAGCTCCTCTCCTCCACTCACTCTTTCCTCTTCACTGGTCCTTTTTTCTTTCCAGTCTTTTTTTTTTTTTTTTTGGTACCGGCGATTGAACTTGGGACCTTGTGCTTGCGAGGCAGGCGCCGGAACCACTGAGCTAAATCGCCGGCGCTTTTCTTTCCAGTCTTAAATCTGTGGAGATCTCTGTCTTTGTTTTTGAGAGAGAGTCAGGGATAATCTAACATTTATCAAGTGGACTTTGTGCCCAAGTATTTCCTGCATAATATTTTGCTATTTCCCAAACTCGGCTTGTCAGAATTGTTTCGGAGATTTGAAAAAAGATGAGATTCCCAACCCCTTACAGTGGAGATCTCACTTTAGTGGATCTAGCATGGAGCTAGGGAATCTGTTTAGTTTCATGAGCCTCCCAGACAGCCCTCTTGATTGAGTATTAGAAGCACTGCATTTTCTTTGAACAGGCCTCTGAGTTATCATTAACTCAAATTTATAAAGGAGGAAACTAAAGTTTAAGGAGCCTCATTTGCCAAGATCAAACAAGTGTTGAGCGGCTCAGCCATGGCTCAAGACAACAGTTTGACTCAGAGCCTGTGCTCTTAAAACCAAACCATATCTCTGCTCTCATTTTTCTTTAGGGGGCCCTATTTTCTTCTTTTCCTTTATGGGAGGCCTATCTCCATATCCTCAGTTTTTATGGACCCTCTTCAAAATTTCCAAAGTTTTACTTGCATATTGTAAGACAAGGGGCTGAGTATCCATAACTTGCACTGCCTCCAACTGTCTCTGGGTGTTGGCAGGGAGCCCCCTACTACAGCCTACGCTAGTGGTGGTGAACCGATGGCACTTGTGCCGCAGCGGGCACGCAGAGTCCTCTCTGTCGGCATGCAAGACAAGTGTATGAGTTGTTTTTCCTAAACTAAAACCTAGTGTTCAGGTTTAATTGCAGTGTTGGTACTGTGTGATAAATAAGTGGGTTTGGGGTTGCAGTTTGGGCACTCGGTCTCTAAAAGGTTCGCCATCACTAACCTATGCTGTCTCATGCGCAAGTTTGGCTCTTGCTTCTTGGGTGCCTCGCTTGGAGTCTGCCTGGCAGCTGGTGACATCACCGAGTTTGATGCTGTGATTGGCTGTTTTTAACAGGGAAATCTGGTTGGCCTGATTCTTCCCCACTCCCTTACCTGGAACAGGCTCTGCTATGGATTATCAGGGCTGCCTCAGACCTGTTCTCAGCTTTTGGAATGCTCCCAAAGGGGACAGAGGGGCAGCCATTGGGAGACTAACCATGAATAGTGCCAGAAGAGGCCCCACAGCAGGGAATCGGAGCTTGTGAAGAAATGCACATGTTTGACTGGAGCACAGCATCTAAGCAGAAGATGGTTAGTTGAGAGATAAAACAGATTGAATATCTAAAAGCCAGGACACCTAGGTTCTTTTTGAGAAGAATCTTAACCATTCTCTGAAACCCCTTTTCCTTATCCAAGCCCAACAAAGCCTTTTTGACCTCTGATCTCTGACCCACAGGCTGAGGCAGATGTGGCCTCCCTGAACCGCCGCATTCAGCTGGTAGAGGAAGAGCTGGACCGGGCACAGGAACGACTCGCTACTGCCCTCCAAAAGCTGGAGGAGGCTGAGAAGGCAGCTGACGAGAGCGAGAGGTGGGCAGGGGCCCTGGGGAAGGAAGGGTCGGGAGTGGGAGAGGGAGCCTGTCGCTGGTGGTGCTGACCTCATCATACTCACCCTTCTCCCTCCCTCTCAGAGGAATGAAGGTCATTGAGAACAGGGCCATGAAGGATGAGGAAAAGATGGAGCTGCAGGAGATGCAGCTGAAGGAGGCCAAGCACATTGCTGAGGACTCAGACCGAAAATATGAGGAGGTGACAACACTATCCCACTTCCATCCTGCTCCCAAGTCTCACCCCCTCAGTCACCACTGATCTCCTTTCTCCCATTTCCCCCCAGGTGGCCAGGAAGCTAGTGATCCTAGAGGGAGAGCTGGAACGCTCAGAAGAGAGAGCTGAGGTAGCTGAGAGGTAAGGACACCCTGGGGTGGCCAGTGAAACTCAGCCAGAGGCTGGAGGTGCCTTGCATGGTGGGCAGGCAGTTTCCAAGGCCTGGGGCTACAGGGATAGTCCTGTCATCTGACCTCTGCCCGCTGCCCCCAGCCGAGCCAGGCAGCTGGAGGAGGAACTTCGAACCATGGACCAGGCCCTCAAGTCCCTGATGGCCTCAGAGGAGGAGGTAGTAACCTCTCTGGACCTTTTTGGGCAATGGTGCCTTCTCTCAGCTCACCTTCCCCGAAATTTCAGCATCTCGGGCTGCTCTCTGTCACCTGCCAGGGGTTGGGAAGGGCCTGGGGCTTTTGAACTCTGCCTGCTGTCACTCTTATCACTTTGCTCTTCTCTTCTCTCCTCCACCCCTCCCCCACTGTGCCATCCCCACTGTCTCTCCTCACTGTGTCCTCACACCCCCACCCTGCCACACACCCCTGCAGTAAATGTGGGGACCTAGAGGAGGAGCTGAAAATTGTTACCAACAACTTGAAATCCCTGGAGGCCCAAGCAGACAAGGTAGAGGGGGTAGAAGGGCAGTGAGGATGGGGTCCTGCAGGGGAGGGAGGTGAGGGCCAGGCAGGGAGGGCTGGGCGCTCAGTCTATGGAGGCAAGATCAGGAGGGGCTCAAGGGGCTCAGTGGAGAAATGAAGGATTCAAGGAGGCAATTTACTGATGGTGTATGATATTCCTAAAAGTATTCCACCAAAGAGGACAAATACGAAGAGGAGATCAAACTGCTAGAGGAGAAGCTGAAGGAGGTAAGAGCCCTCTTCCAGCTCCCAGCCTTCCCTCAAGCTACCCTTGTCCCCACCAGACTGTCTGTGGCAGGGAATTGGGGACTAGGGGTGGAAGATGAAGGTGACTTCGATGAGGTTCTCTGGGAGGGCCTAATTCCTTGTTACATCCCCCATGCCACTTTTATTGCCAGGCTGAGACCCGAGCAGAGTTTGCTGAAAGATCTGTGGCAAAGTTGGAGAAAACCATCGATGACCTAGAAGGTAAAAGGATGCCCCTTCACACCCTGTCACAATCAGTCTGTCCCTTATCTTCACATCCCACGGTATTTGCCACTGATAAACTAGAGTTGGAGCACCCAGGACTCCACAAATTCTGGTGGGCTGTTCCCACAATTCAAGGAGTTGGTGTAGGCCACAGTATATCAGCTCCACTCAGACCTCAGCACACAGGAGAATCACCTGGAGAGCTTTTTCGTTTTGTTTTGTTTGTTTGTTTTCTAGTACCTGGGATTGAACTCAGGACTTTACACTTGGGAGGCAGGCGTGTAGCCACTGAGCTAAATCCCCAGCCCACCTGGAGAGTTTTAAGAACAGATTCCTGGCGGCCAGGGGTATAGCTCATTGTTAAAGTATGCAGGGTCCTGGGTTAAAAAATTAAGTCCCAACTTCCTGGGCTCAAGAACATGATTAACATGATTATTGACTTGGAGCTAGTGAATTTGTATTTCTACCCACCCCCCTGGTGATGCTGATGATGCTGGCCTTCAGTACTTTATGTAGCACTGACCTAACAAATGCTGTCTCCAAGTGCAACACAACAGAATCACCATAGAAACTTCTTGATTGCAGAGAGTTATTCCATTTAATGTCTGAGATTGTGTGACAACATTTATGGAAGATGATACTTTAAGCTACATTTGGTAGAAATAGACATCCAGATATTTGCTCATCTATGGTTATTTGTATTATCAACAATGTTGTTGTACCTAAGGTTGCCTTTCCTTTTCACTCTGATAGCCCTTTAACTCTCATAATTCCAACATCTGTTGCTCTGGACTTCTTAGGCAAGTACTGAGTTTATCTCCAACTTCAGGACTTTAGACCTTTCTGGTCAAGTGCCCTCCCTTCCCTCTCCAAATTAAACCAAGCACACCTGCCTGTCGGAGCACTGTGCCCACAGGATTCTGGGAGAAGCAGATGGTCTGAGGGGAAAAAAAGTTGGGGTACAGAGAAAGAGGAGAGAAACGGGTAAAGAAAGGGAAGAAGGCAGTCAGCTGTCTGGTCTGTTCTCTGACCTCCCTCACTCTGTCCACCTCACTCTGACTCTTTTTCTCTCTTTCCATCACCCTCTCTCCTTCCTTTCCTTTTTCCCTCCATTCCCTCTCCCCACACCCTCACCTGGCTTCCTCCCTTGGCCACTCCAGATGAAGTCTATGCACAGAAGATGAAGTACAAGGCCATCAGTGAAGAGCTGGACAACGCACTCAATGACATCACCTCCCTCTGAGCCCACACCAGTGTGGCCACCTCTCATCTCTTCTCTT
Organism: Heterocephalus glaber; assembly: GCF_000247695.1. The sequence goes on from NW_004624868.1 coordinate 5,108,414, forward strand.
TCCAATCTCTCTATGGGAAAGGGGCAGGCAGGAGGAGCGAGAATTGGCAGCATTGCCCAGCCAGGCTGGGCGCAGCCTAGGGAGAGCCTCCATCACTCTCACCACCCACTCTGGCACTGGCTTCATCCTTCTCTCTCCCCACCACCCCTTCCACCTGCTGCCCTCCACCCCTCTCTACTGCTTAATAAACTCTGAATTTGGACTCCATGCTGTTTTCCTGCCCTCTAGAGAACACTTCATCACTGCCACAGAGCACTGGTTCGCTCCTGAGACCTTGGTTCTTTCTGACATCCCTCACCTTGTGACACTCACCCCCCTCCACTGAGTCATCCCACAACACACTGGTCCACACAAGACCCCTCTGCATGGCACTCCTATCTGTTGCTGTCTGACTCGCTGCTGCATGTGGGCATGTGTGGCCCTATCGAGCACTGTCGCCCCCTCTGGTGCCCGACACTGACTTTGGAGCACCTAGCTGGGGGTCTGGTATGTAACAGAATGACTGGAAGGGAAATAGGATGGTGAAGCACAGGGAGGGGCAAGAATGTCATAAAGGTCTGGAAGGAAGTCCGGAAAAGTGTTGGATAACAGCAACAGGGGCTTTCACTGCAGCTACAGGTCTGTTTTCTGCCTCCATTCTGTCTGGCCTTACCTTTCCTGGCTCAGCCTTTTCTCTTTCCTTTGGTTTCCAACTTTCCTAAACCTTCTAAAGAAGGAGGATAAATTACTTTATGGCATAGGCCTCCCTATCCCACCTGCATGTCCCCAACACCATGTCTATCCTGGTCCATCCATTTGCCACTGCCATATTGCCTCAGGTCCCTGAAGTCCTGTGTCTTCCTGTGTCTCCTAACCCACTCTGTATCAGTGTTGCCTTGCCCTGTCCATTCCTCCTTGTGTCTTTCCCCTATGTCCCCCCATTCCCGTGCCTCTCCCATGCTCCTTCCTTCTGTTTTCCCTCCCCTTCCTCACCTGCTGCTTCCCCTCACAGAGACCTTGGCCAGTGCCAAGGAGGAGAATGTGGAGATTCACCAGACCCTGGACCAGACTCTGCTGGAACTCAACAACCTGTGAGGGCTGACTCTGCACCCAGCCAGGGTATAGTTACTGCCCTAACCCAATAAAGCTGATGTTACATCCCAGGGCCCTTTAAGCCTTTCTTTGGTTGACAGTGGAGTTGGAAGAACCCCCTTGTGTAATGGGACATCCAGTAAAAGCCATGGAGTGGGTACACTGGGCTCAGTGATGAGTTTGAACAGGTTGTGTGAAGCAGTGGAGCCTGACAGGACTGAGAAATATTCTGGCTCTTACTGCCTGGAAGGCAAAGGAGCTTCCATCTGCAGCACTGCCCTACTCCAACAGGCAACTGGGCCAGACATTACATTTTAAAGGTAAAACTGCAAGAAGAGACATTTTTTTTCCAGGTTAAAAGCCCAAAGCTTCAATGTGATTTTGAGCCTAGCAGCTGTAGCCTTCCCAACACTGCATACACGCACACGTGCACGTGCACGTGCACACACAGCCATGATAACAATACCAGTCATACCTGCCCCCTCCTAGAAAACATCTGTGGTAGGCAAAATAATTCCCATCCCATCCTTCAAAATGTCCACCAATCCTGTGAGATGTAACCTTAGAACACACAAGGGAGTTTATGACTGAGAAAGGATCTGTGATGGGGAAATTATCCTAGGTTGTTGGCAGGATCAGTGTAATCACAAGGGTCCTTACAAGACGGGGGCCAGAAGGTCAAAGGTGGTAGGAAATGTAAATGGAAGCAAGACTGCAGTGATGAGGAAGGGGCCATGAGCAAGGAATGCAGGTAGCTTCTAGAATCAAAAAGGCAAAATGTCCTACCATAAGAAAGTCCAGAAGGAACCAGCTCCACTGACACATGGTCTTTAGCAGATAAAATTCATTTTAGTCAGAACTGTGGGTACATTTGCATTACCACTAAGTGGTGACTTGTCACACCTGCAACAGGGCTATATTTGGAATCCTTTGGAGTAAAGGGCTGGTTGGGGAGGGGGGGGTGTTAGATTTCTGGTTAAAATGTAATCATCGTGATTTGAGAAACAAAAGTGACTTACACATTTTTTACTAGGACTTTTTATTTTTTTGTGGCACTGGTAATTAAACCCAAAGCAGCCTTTGCACTGAACAATATCCCAGACCTTTAAAAAAAATTTTCTTTTAAATTTTGAGACAGGGTCTTACTAAGTTGCCTGGGCTGTCTCAAACTTTCGATCCTCTTGACTCTCTCAGCCTCCCAAGAGTGCTGGGATTACAGATATATGCCACCATACCTGGCTTAGAAGTATTTATTTTTTTAAAATTTGTGAGTTGAGTCTAATCTTGCCCCCCCACTACAAGATCCTATTGGAGTGGTTTTCAAGAACAAAAAAGAAGAAAAAAGTATTTTGGAGGTTTAAAAGGAACTGTATAGGGGCTGAGAATTTAGCTCAGTGGTGCCATCCCTGCCTCACAAGTGCAAGGTCCTGAGTTCCATCCCTGGTACCAAAAAAAAAAAAAAAGGAACTGTATAATGGGCAGGGCAGGACAAAGTTTCTGTGTCCCCTCAGATTCCATTAAGTGGTTTCTTGTCACATTCGAGTTCTGAATCTCTAGGCTCCAGTCTCCGTCATCTCAGCTGGGCTGTAGCTAACACCCTTTTTGGTCCCACTTCTGTGTCTATACAATAAGGAACTTGAATCAGAAAACTGGCCTCTGATCTTATTTGCATACAATTTGTATGAAACCTGGAGTTCTAAACTTCACAAAGGGCCGTGGGGATGGGGCACTGCAGAGGGAGAAGGTCAGTACATTACCTGGACTGCCTCCTCATCTGCACAAGGAAGGCAATGCTGGTGGCAGCAAAAAGGAGGCCAAAAACTAGGGCCAAGATGTCCCCTGGGAGGGAAAGAGGAGGGGTTGTCTCAGGGAGTGTCCCATAGGTCCCTCTAAGCCTGCTTCAGTGGATGCCCCATCCCTCCCCTGAGTTCTCAGCTGGCCCCAGGGCTTCAGTCTCCAGAAGAGGCCAGCCAAGGGATGAGGGTGAAGGACTAAGACAAGCACCATTTTTCTTCCTAACAGCTAGGTGAAGGGTTGCTTGGGGAGGGGGTGGTTTGATTTCTGGAGCTTCATTCTGATCTACTATCATATTGGGGTGGGGGTCTGTTCTATAGAAAAGTGGTCCTGGGGCCTGAATGATGCCAAGGGGTGTCTACTAGCATCAGGAACAAGAGGGACAGACTCACCAGTAGCTAAGCAGGAGCTCGTGTGGACTGAAAAGAAAAAGACATTAGAGCCAAGAACTGTGTGTGAACATCAGTGACGGACTCTGACAAAAAATGAAGATGCAAGGAGGAGGGACCTGTGGCTGGGGGTGGGGAAACAACAATATGGGACACCAGATATAGATGCACCTGGCTCAGGGCTGCTGTGCACTTCAGAGGGGAAGGAGGCTTCAATCATTCTTCCATTCAAAGGCTGTGTGGCTCGGAAATTCAGCTGTAGACGAGAATCACCAGGTCCCCACAGGGAGCCAGAGAGGGTATGGAGCTAGGGATATCAATAGATAGTACATGTGGGCTCATTGCATAAAAGGAAACAAAAGGGGCTCAGCTAGCATCTCAGGGCTCCACCTTCCATCTCCCCCATCCCTTTCTCAGACCCTCAATGATCTCTCCTCATCTCATCCTACATCCGATAACCCTTTTACCGCTGGGCTGACGCCATGCCCCAGCCTTACCTGACTAGCACTCAACCTCACTGTCTGGTTGAACACAGTCCAGATGACCCCCTGGGAACAGGGGGGTGTGGTCAGAGACCCCTCATATTGGAAGTAGCGGCTGAGGTCAGAGGGTAGAAGTGCAGATACATCCAGTCCTGGAATCCAAATCTCAGAGCCTGTGGAAAGGACCTGTGATTCCACCTAGACAGCTTCCCGTGGGAGCTCTGAGGTATAGAGATTAGGTTTTTACCTCCCAGAAGCTGACTTAACTGCCTGAGAACATGCCACAATGTGTGCGTGGTCCCTTCCCCCCTAATTCTGCAGAAGATGCAACACAAAAGGAAGTGGTTTGGACAATTGGTGGAGGCCTCACAGAGTGAGAAAAGCACTCCTTAAGTCCCCTCTCTGAGCTTTCACTCTTATTTTACACACTATCATAACATGCTGGACCACTGATTTAAGCCCAGAATTAGTTAAAAAGGAAAAAAAACAAAAAATGGAGTTAGGGGTGCATAGTTCAGTGGTAGAATACTTGCCTAGCAAACTTGAGGTTCTGGGTTTGATCTCAACATGTGGGGGGAAAGAAAAATGGGTTGAATAACTTGCAAATAAACTTAATATTTGTAACTATAAAAAACAGACATAAAAATTCCAAAGGCAGAGTTCCCCGCAGTTTAGCAAAAACCTAAAGGACCAGTAGAGTAAGGTTCAAAATGACCAAGAGTGCTGAACTTGGTGGCACACACCTGTAATCTTAGCACTTAGGAAGCTGAGGCAGGAGGATCACTGTGAACTGGAGGCCAGCCTGAGCTACACAGTGAGTTCAAGGCCATCCTGCTATCTTAAAAAAAAAAAAAAAAAGAAAAAGACCCAGAGACCCAGAGTGACTGAGAAGGGAAAGATTTCCAACAAAAAGTATTTATCAATTTAAAATATTGATGCTTATGAATGCAAAATAATTCTCAGAAAAAGCTGAGCTCTCCATACTCAATGCCAGATGTTCCAAACACTATTTTTGGTTCTGTTTGTGCGTGTGTGTGTGTGAACTTTGTTTTCTGTTTGGTTTTTTAACCATCAAGGCTGTAGTTAGCAGTGAGCCTGTGCCTGTTGACTCTAGTCAGCTTCACAGTTATGAAAATCGGAGCTAGTTGACACCTCAGTCTCCTCCATCTCCATCCTGAGATGTGAGGCTCCCAAAAGCAAGTCATTAGGGACTAAGGTGGAGAACAGTGATGGTGAACCTTTTAGAGACCGAATGTCAAACTGCAACCCCAAACCCACTTATTTATTGTAAAGTGCCAACACTGCAATTAAATCTAGGTACTGAGGTACCACCACTTGTATAGAAGATAGTGGCTAGACCAACAAACTGACCTTCCTCTGCAATCTCTTCCAACCGTGACAGCAACTGTTCATAGGCACTGTTTTCTTCTGGGCCCTCCTGGGAAGGGGGAGAAGAGCAGTCAGTGACAATGCAAGACAGACCAAGAACTGTGTCTAGGGCTATGGCTGGAGGCCTGAATAAGGGGTGGATTTCCCATAGTCCTCCATTCCTCACCTCTGAAAATGCTGGAGGAACATAAACTTATTATCCAAAGTCTATTACTCTTGCTTTGTAAACTAACAAGCTTGGTGGACTGTTTTTTGTTGTTGTTGTTGTTGTTTTGGTACCGGGGATCGAACTCAGGTCCTTGCACTTGCGCAGCAGGCAGCAAAACCACTGAGCTAAATCCCCAGCCCATAAAGCATTTTTCTTCTTCTTTTTTTTTTTTTTTTGGACCAGGGATCGAACTCGGGTCCTTGCGCTTGTGCAGCAGGTGATGAAACCACTGAGCTAAATCCCCTGCTGGACTGATTTTTTTTTTTTATGGCAAAGAAGAAGAGGAGAAAGAGGAACTGCCTTTCTGGATACTAAGCCCTCAATGATCTGATCTTTTTTTTTAGTACTGGGTATCGAACTTGGGACCTTGCGCTTGTGAGGAAGGCAGCAGAACCAGTGAGCTAAGTCCCCAGCCCTCCTTTTAACTTTTATAGTCTCCATCATTGACACCTTCACACACACTCCATGGAGCTCCCACAGAAAACCATAATATACCTTGTATGTATTTCTGTTACTTCTGGATTTAAACTCACGGTTTTGACTTTGGAGCATGGTCCTGACATGTTATTTCTCAGGCATTTCTCTCTGAACTTTTTGCTATGAGCTTGGCACTAGTGAGTGAGCCTAGCAAGTATCTAATCCATTCAATTACCACCCCCATCCAATCATGGTATATGTATCCTTGATCCCGTCCAAAGAGATCACAAGTCACTACTGCATCTCAAGAAGGAGAAATGATGGGTCACAGGAGTAGTTGAGAAGTTACTCCTCCTCATGTCTAGTTTCTGGCATCTGCTGCTTTCTGGATGAGTCCTATTCTGAGTCCTTGTGCATACTGTTCTCTCTGGGTGGAATATTTTCTTTTCCACCAGTGAAGACTTAAAGGTTCACCTCCTCTGTGACCACCATTTTTACTGTATCCTTTTATCATATCAGCCTCCTGCACTGCCTTCGGGCTCCTTAGAAGCAAGGACCCTCTGCTTCTGGATTTCTTTTTGTGGTCCAGTGCCTGGTTCACTGTGGGTTTTGAATGAACTAATGAGTGAATGAGGACGGTGTTACACTGAATCCCTAGGGAAGCAGGGAATGGAATGTTCAGGTTTGATACCTCCAGAAGGGCAGCCAACACTGCAAGGCCTCCAGGGCGCCCCAAGGCCTCCTCAACTTTGGAGAACGCGGTGCTGAGGTGAACCACGTGGATCTGGAGAGGACAGGAAGGTCAGAGTGGGGCCTTATCCCCGGCCACACCCCCTTTGCCCCTCCCTGAAGGGCTCGGAGCTCACCTCTGCAGGAAAACGTTGGCCGTCAACAGTGTGCTCTGAGCCAGGGCGATCCGAAGAGCCCCAGTGCAGATGTAACTGCAGGGCCCGGTACTCCCGGCCAGGACTCAGTGCCATCTCTAGGCCGGGCGTCAGAGTCAGCTGCACTGCGTGGGGAGCGGCTCATGAGCCGATCCAGCACTGCCCTTCCCGCGCCCGCCTCACCCCTATGCACCCCTATCTGTAGAGATCGCCCCATCTGTAGGCCCCGCCCCACCCCCCAGTCTCAGCAGCTTTCCAGAGGCTCAGTCCGAGCCCCCTCACCGGTGTGACCATTATTGCGCAGGCGCAGCTCCGGGCGAGGCTGAAGTTCAAAGCCCAGGAGTTGGAGCGGCCCGAGCGCGTGGCGGAAGGAGGTGAGCTCCGGCCGAATGTCTACGGGGGACTGGAAGCGGCCAGCGCAGTCTGGGGACACCTGAGGCCAGGGCGGGTTGCCTAGGGTGAGGGGGTGTGGGAAAGAAGTCTGATGAGGTCAGGAGCTTTTAGGAAACCCAGATTAAAAAAAAAAAAAAAAAATGAGGGGTGGAGGTAGGAGGCTCCCGAGCGGGAACTAGAAATCGGGGACTGGGCGGTGGGGGCGGGGGACGCCCAGGATCTGTGAGGGGTCTGGTTGTGGGGCAAATCTGCAGAGTCGGGTCTGTGCTGGGGGTGGGTGTCACACCTCTGTAGCGCCAATGACTGTGGTCATCCCCTGCATGAGAAAGATGAACAGGCCAGTCTTAGAGCCCAGTGCTCCCCAGTGGCCAGAGAGAAAGAGAAGCCTTCTTCCTCCAAACACACAGGGTCTCACGAACTCAGATGTTTTACAGGAACGTAGCAGGTATCGGAAATGCCTGAAGCGGACCAGGTGCAAAACACAGTAGACTGCAACTAAACATGATGCCTCCGCTGGGCGGCATACAGCACTGCTGACCCAGACAGGCCAGTGTGCAGCCGCTGCCCTAGGCTCTGTGTAGTGAGTGGGTGTCTCAGGCTCCAAAATCAGTAGACCATCTTTACTTTCTCCCTTACATATCCCTCCTCCCCACTCATCTCTCTGCCCTCTCTAGTGTCCACTTCTTTCCCAACGTTCCTGGCTTGGAAGTTAAGATACCGGGATCCTCTGGCTGCTGATTTCTTCCTCCTAGTCTCCATTTCTTCACCCAGACTGAAGATGAGGTGATCTCTGCAGGATTTTCCTGCCCTTCCTCTAGCGAACCCCCCGCCCCGTCTTTTCTCTTCCCTTTATCTCTCTCTCTTTCCACAGTCCTCATCTCTTCTCTCCACCCCGCCCCTTTCCCAACTCTTCTAGTTGTCCCCCTCCTTTTTCCTTCTCTGCATCTGTCTCCTAGCTCTGAAGGGAGGAAGGATCTAACGGCATGGGGCACCTGGAAAGGCTGCTGTTAGAGTGCTATACATGCTCCTTCCTGAATGATCAGCCTGGGAAGGGGCGTGGGAAGGGTAGGCGTGGACTTACTGGAGCCTAGATTTGGGGGATGATGACCACTTACCTTTTTGGTCCCTGTGGCCATTATTCTGGGGTCCTTGAGTATGTTCTGGAGCCTCAACAGTGGGTAAATCCTCTAACTTTAGGGAGCCCTCCTCCTCTCCTGGCTTAGAATGGACTTCAGGTGCATCCACCCCTCCGGGTGGACCCTCTTCACTGGGCAGATCCTCCTTCCCCAGTGGATCATCTTCCCCGGATGAACCTCCTTCCATGGAGGGATCCCCCTGCATCCAAGACAGGCTCTGGGGATGGGCAGGCACCGGGAGCAGCAGGAACAGCAGCAGTTGCACAGTAGGGGCTGGAATCAACAGAGGGAGCCAGGGGCTGGGGCACAGGGAAGCCATGTGGCTGACTGGGGTGTCCCAAGACACGGTGTGTACGGGCTGTACGTGCAGCATCGGAAACAGGAGCCTGGTGGGGGAGGAGCAAGCCTTGAGGGGAGTTGGCTGACTCAGAGTGCCCTTTTGTAGAGACGGAATCAAAGTTCCACTGGTCTGTCTGGCCCTGTGCCCCCTCCCCGATATCAAAGCCTGGGTGAGGGTGGAGTAGGGGCAGGTGTGTGCTCAGGCTTATCAGGGTTACAGACTCAAGTTGGAACCCAAGGCACCACCTGGCACTGTATAGGCTCTCCCTGGCACCACCCAGCTGCTTGCCAGCCAGCTTCAGCTAACCCTGGCCTGCTTCCCAGTCCCAGGCAGGGAAGGGGAAAGACGGGAGAGCTGGGGCCCCTGCATCTTCTGGCAGAATGGCAAAGCAATCCCTGCTCAACCAAGGAGCAGGGCAAGCTGCTAGGGGAGTCTGAAGGTGAGTAGGTGGATGGATAGATGATGGGTAGGAGGCAAACTTGAGCATGAACAGAACACTGAGTGTATGTATCAGAGAGACTGATGGGTGTAAACTAAATGTATGTATTTTTCATCTTTTCACTCCCCTCCTCAAAAACCTCTTCAGTGGGTCCCCACTGCTTACCAAAATATGTCCATTTTAGGGCCAGGGATATAGCTCAGTGGCACCTCACCTGTCTTACAAGTGCAAGGTCCTGAGTTCAATCCCCGGTACCGAAAAAAAAATGTCCATTTTTTTCCTTCTCATTTCCAGGTCCCCCAAAACCTTACCCAAAGCTGTGTGTGATGGGGCACACATGTAATCCCAGGACTTGGGAGGCTGAGGCAGGAAGATTCTGAGTTTGAGGGGAGCCTGGCCTTGTATCCAAGAGACCTTTCCATTTTGTTTCCTCCTACTCTCCCAATACTTGGGGTCAGTCATACATTTTTTTTTCTTTTTTGAGACAAGGTCTCTCTATGTAGTCCAGGCATGGCCTTGAGCTCACTATATAGCCCAGGCTGGCCGCAAACACACAGTGGTCCTCCTGCCTCAGCCTCCTGAGTGCTGGGATACAGGTGTGCACCACCACACTGGCTAAACCATTCCTTTTTTAAAATATAAATTTTATTTTATTTTATCCCATCCCCCAAGACCCCTCCCCTCCCTATGTACAAAAGCTTTGTTTCCATTTTGTTCTATTTTCACTTTTTTTCTTCCTTCCTTTCTCCCTCCCTCCTCCCTTGTTCCCCCTTCCCATTTGAACACTTTCTTCCCATTTCCCAACATCCATTATACATCTCAGTCCTTATTTCCACATTCAGTTTCTCACACCAGAGAAACAATGCAGTATTTAAATATGTGTGTACGATTTATTTCACTTAAGAGTATGGTCTCAAGGTCCATCTGTTTAGCTAGAAATGTCCGAAGCTCATCCTTCTTTATGGCAGAGTAGTACTCATTGTATATAAAATCCACATCTTCTTTATCCATTTGTCGGTTGATGGGCATTTGGGCTGTTTCCAAGATTTAGCTATTACAAACTGTGCCACTCGCTATAAACATGGGCGCACATATATCACTGTGGTATGATTAAAACCATTCATTTTTGTAAACTTTTTTTTTCTTTTTGTGGTGGTGCTGGGGATCAAACCTGGGGCCTCATACATTCTAGGCAAGTGCTCTACCACTAAGCTACACTCCTAATCACAAGCTATTTTTTGCTCCAAACTTTTCATCACCGTTGCTAATCTAGTTCTCACTCCTTGGAATACTATCTATTATTGCATTCAGTATTTATTTAGCACCTACTGTGTGTCAGGCTAGGTAGGACCAGGGTTATGGAAATGAATAAGACAGAGTTTCTGCCTTAAGGAGCTCACAGTCCAATGAGTGAAGGCAAATACTTGCATACTATGTTTAGGGGAGAGAGATTAATTCTGACTCAAGTTATTACAGAATTAGGCAAAATTTGATCAGAACCTTAAAGACAAAGTAGCAGTCCAGTTTGTAAAAACAATGAGAATGATATTCTGGGTGAAGAGAAACATCAAATATTTTGAGCAGGAGAGTGATAGGATCCAGTTTTCATATTCCATCATACTGAGGACTAACAAGAGCATGGACTGGAGGGCAGATGGGGGGTGGGGAGATGAGGTAGAAGAGTGAGAAGATACCTAGAATGGGCTTGGTGGTCCCAGTTCACCCATTGAATGAACATTTTATTGAGCTTCCTCCAACCCTCCAGATACTGCTCTAGACCCTAGGGATGCAGCATGGAATAAAGAACTCGACTGTTCTGTAGCTCACATTCTGAAAAGGCCCCTATGGCTTTGACAGATCACAAGAGAATAAGGCCATTTCATGTCTATATTTAAGGACTTTGAGTAGGCACATGCCAGTATGGTTGTATCAATATATCGAAATACTTCTAATCCTGTTGTCATATGGCCACAACTCCTAGCTCCAGGGTCCTCTTCTATCCCAGCTCTTCCCTGGGGACTCCGAAGTCCTCATGATCTCTCATTTAAAGGAGTAATGCCTGAAACGTAAGGGGTCCCAGGACCCCACTTGAGTGCCTCAGCCAGCTTCCACTCTGATGGATCAGTGCTTGTATGCTTGTATACTCACTATGGTGTTAAATAGTTTCACTTTCTCCCTTGTATAAGTCCCTTCTTTTCTTAAGACTCAGCTCACAGGCCATCTCTTCCAGAAAGGCTTTCTTAATGAACCTTCTACACCTGTCCAGAGAGATCTGCGGTGTCTTTGAACTACCACCATTCTTTGATTACCCTTGATACTAAACTGGCCCACCATCTAACTCATATAGGGTGATTTATGACATTTTATCTGCCCTAGTAGCCTTGATCTCTCTAAGGGCAGGGTTCAGTATTTGATTGAGTCAGTGTTCTCTTCAGCAGCCATTATAGAACATTTTCTCTCTGCAGATCACACTGCCAGGTGCTTGAGAAATACAAAACTCTAAGATGTCTTTCCTGCTCTCAGGGAGCTCAGGTCAGACCTGTGTGTGTCAAACCACAACTGTCCTAGGAGTGTGACATTCACTACACCCCCCCCCCCTTTTTGAGATAGGGTCTCATGAAGTCACTGAGGAGCCCAGACTGGGCTTAAACTTGCAATCCTTCTGCCTCAGCCTCCCAGAATGCTGGGATTACAGGCATGTACCACCATACCTGGTATGACATTAAATTTTTATGGCATTCTAAATTACCTGCCTTAATAAATATATGAAAAAATTTCCAACACCACTGGTCATTTGAGATACAAATTAAAACACTGAGATTCTATCTCACTCCAGAAAGAATGGCTGTTATCAAGAAATCAACCAATAGCAAATGCTGGCAGGGCCCTGGGGAAAAAGGAACCCCTATCCACTATTGGTGAGAGTGTAGACTGGTACAACCATTGTGGAAATCAGTGTGGAAATTCCTCAAAAAACTAAAACTAGAGGTTCCATTCAACCCAGGTATTCCTCTTCCTGGTATATTCCCGAAAGAATTAAAAGCATCCTACCACAGCAATATATGCACACCCATGTTTATAATGGCACAGTCTGAAATAGGTAAGTCTTCGAAATGGCCCAAATGTCTATCAACCAACAAATGGATAAAGAAGATGTGGGGTTTTTTTTATACAATGGAGTACTACTCTGCCACAAAGAAAGATAAGCTTGAGACATTTCTAGCTAAATGGATGGACCTTGACACCATACTCTTAAGTAAATAAATCGGACACACATATTTAAATACTGCGTTGTTTCTCTGGTGTGAGAAACCAAAAGTGGAAATAAAACAAAATGTATAATACATATTTGGAAATGGGAAGAAAATGTTCAAATGAGAAAGGGAACAGGGAAAGAAGGAAAAGGAGAAAAAAGAAGGAACAAGGGAAAAAGAAGAGAAGAAAAAAATGAAAACCTTTTTGTAAATAAGGAAGGGAAGAAGGGTCAAAGGGGTGAATGGGGAAGAAAGAAGCATAATATATCATGTACAGGTACACATTCCCTATGATGAGTATTATCATTATGTATATCTAAAGTGTACCAATAAAGGTTTTGCTTCAAAAAAAATTACCTGACTTTTCTGAGTGATTGTCATATTGTGGAACAAAATTTGTATGGCTGAATAACAGCTGTTCTCCAAGTGGTCATCTTAAAAGGGAGTCAGTTAAAGACTCAAGGTTGCCTCTACTAGGTTGGGGATATACCTTAATGGCAGAGTACTTTCCTAGCATGCACAAGTATACATGCCAGATTCAATCCCCAGCAACACACATACACAACACACACACACACACACACACACAATTCTAGGTGGTCTTTCTTTTTTTTTTCCATACAGGGTATCAAACTCAGGACCTTGTGCTTGCAATTGTTTGTTTGTTTGGGTACCGGGGATCAAACTGGACCTTGAGCTTGTGAGGCAGGCATGGTGCCACTGAACTAAATCCCCACCCCTGTTTGTTTGTTTTTTGAGACACGGTATTGCTATGTACTTCAAGGTGCCTTGAACTCACTATTTAGCCCAGGCTGGCCTCAAACTCTCTGCAATTCTCTTACTTCAGCCTCCCAAGTTCTGTGGATGATACCAAGGTCTGCTGCTGGCCAGAGCAGTAGCCAGGCTCCCTTGTATCATGGATATAGAGGTCTCCAAGTCCCTGGATGGTTGAGCACTATGAACAGAAGCCTGGGGGACAAATTACCTAGGCAGCCATTCTTGAGCATGGTGTACTGAGGCTCTCTTCTCAAAGCAAAATCAATCATTTTTGCAATTTTGAGCCTGTGAAGGGTGGGGCCTTGTTGGTTCCTCACATGCCTTCAAGGCATCATTTCTATTCCCGTGATGCAAAGTACTGTGCTTCTTTTTAATGCTAAGCTTTTTAGTAGTCAAGCTCTCTTCTGCTCCAACTTTATAGGCCCCAACATTACAGGAGCTTCCTTTCTGGTGAAACTCAAAACTGTTTTTTGTTTTTGTTTTGTTTTTTGAAACAGTCTCACCAAGTTTGTAGCTCAGGCTTGTCTTGAATGTAGCTGCTATGTAGCCAAGGCTGATGCTGAAATTGCAGTGATCCTTCTACCTCAACATCCCAAGTGCTGGGATTACAGATATGTGTCACCATATCTGGCTTCACAACTTTAAAATCACTCAGCTGTGCCATTTGTTCTTCATTCTCAATGTAAAGCTAGCTAAAAGCCCCCAACATTACCCATGCCATAGTCTGAATATTGGACTGTCTTGAAATTTCCTCCCCCAGATTAGTCCACTGTCCTTAATCTCAGTCTCCTGCAATGTCAAATTACCACAAACTAGGTGTCTTTAAACAACAGAAGCCGGGGCGTAGTGGCACATGCCTGTAATTCCAGCACTCAGGTGAGTTCAAGGCTGACCTGGGCTACGTAGTGAGTCCAAGGCCAGCTTTAAATACATAGTGAGACCCTGTCTCAAAACAAAAACAATAACAACAACAACAACAACAAAAACAGAAATGGAGCCAGGTGTGGTGGCTGAGGAAAATGTTGACAAATTTTCTGCCAGATCATAACACGTATGATCTCAAGTCCAACTACCAATAGTGTCTTTCTTCCCAACTGAAACTCCTGAGCTTTGTCTTTAACATCTGCCTTTTTATCAGCATTCTAGTCTGAGCTTTGACCCATCAAGTTCAGCTTCTACATTCTAGGACTGCTTCTCCAGCCAGCCAGCAACTCCAAATCTTTCCAAACTCCACTCACAAGCCAGTTCCAAAGACTTTTGAATCACATGCTCAGGTAGTGTCACAGCAATGACCCTACTCCTGGTACCAAAATCTGTTTGCAAGTCAGCTATACCACTCTCATAATCCAGTCACCTGTCATAAACCCCACCTATGAGCACATGAGGCTTTGTGGGGTATTTTAGATCTAAGCTATAACATAATCAAATTGAGGTGGGAGAAGTCATGGGAGCAGAGCCCCATGGGAGACACTAGCCCCACCATGCTAGTGTTTGGAGCTGTATAGCTGGATATCTTTCTTCAATATCAATCTCAGTTTTTGTTCATTTTTTCCTCTTACCAAATATTCTAAACATTTTGGTCTTTTGAGTATTTCTCTCCAGCGTTGCAATGTTTATTTGCATATCTTTATGTGGATCCTTTTTCACCATCTCTGGGGCTTTCTCTTGGTATTTCAGAGCGCGAATCTGCCTATAAGGTAGAGGTAGCACTCTGTTACAGCTAATATTCCAAATGTCTTCTCTACAGCTTTGTTTCTTCCTTAGCTCTCTGTCTGTGTGGCCAATTCTCTTGTTTGGGTAGAGATATGTATTTAGTTCCTGAATCATGCCTTCACAGATGGGAGTCTGCCAAACCCCAAAACACTTCTGAGCTCCCAGAGTTCTTGTGTCTGGAGTGTCTTCAGGTTAGGACAGAGTGTACTCAAGACTAACCAACTAGTGCACTCGCCAGCTGGTGTAGGAACACTCTGCAGTTGTATAAGGCTATGCCTTTGGTCATTAGGGTCTGTGTTTTCAAACACTGAGGAACACGTTACTAAAACATGTTTCTGACTAGCCCTGAGTTTGCAGAGGAGGGAGCTGTTCATTGGTGGGGTAGAAAGAGAAAAGTCCCTTTCTCTCCAGCTATGGATTGGGAACAAAGACAGATCAGAGTCCTATTGAGGCCCTGAGGCTGACTTGTAGTCTGGGCCAAATGCACCATCTGTATCAGTAGTTTCCTAGGGCTGCCATAACAGATTATCACAAACTAAGTGTCTTAAAACAACAGAAATAGAGCCAGGTGTGGTGGCATGTGCCTGTAATCCCAGCACTTGGGAGGCTAAGGCAGGAGGATTGCCATGAGTTCGAGGCCTGCCTGAGCTACATAGTTTAAGGCCAATCTGAACTACACTTGAGACTCTCAAAAAAACAAAAACAAACAACAGAAATATATTCTCTCACAGTTCTGGAAACCAGAAGTCTGAAATCAAGTTGTGGGCAGGGGCAGGCTCCATCTGAAGGTTTTAGTGAAAAATCTTTTCTTGCCTCTTCCAGAATCTGGTGACTCCTCTGCTTATGGCTGCATAACTATAATATCTGCCTTCTTCACATGGCCTTTTCCTCTTGTCCTTGTATCTCTCCATGTGGTGTCTTTTTTTTTTTTTTAAAGATAGGTTAGGGTCTCACTATGTACTTTAGGCTGGCCTTGAACTCACAAGGTAGCCCAGACCAGTCTCGAACTTGCGGCAATCCTCTTGCATCAGCCTCCTGAGTGCTGGTATTACAGATGTGTACCACCATGCCCCTTAAGGCATCTCTTATAGACATTTGTCATTGGATTTAAGGCCCACTGAGATAATCTAAGATCTCTTTTCAAAATCCTTAATTATATCTGCAAAGACTTTTCTCTACCCATCTTCCACCCATTGACATGCTCTGGGGGTTTTGAGATGGACATGGACATGTCTTATTGGGAACACCATTTAGTCTATTAACAATGTAAAACTGAAATGGAGAAAATACACAAGATGTCTTCATGCACAGAATGTTCTCAATGTATCTCCTTAGCTTTGCCCTGTTCTTCCTTGAGTTGGGTGCTCCCCAACCCCATCCCAACCTGTGCTGATTTCCCCACTCTTCTTCCATCCACTCAAACATGCTCACACATGGGCACCATAATCACACACACCCATCACCAGTGGTGCCCCAGGCATTGTGCTTTTTTCTCATCTCCTGGGCTCACAGTGATACTGCTTACCATGGGATTATCTTCCCTCTTCCTTACTTGAGCTGTTAGTGTGACTGTTACTCATTATTTGAGATATTATAACCAGTCCTCCTATCTGGTGTCAACAGTTTTCTTGGTATCTAAATGTAAGACACAGTCTGTACAAACTCTCATTTTTCTCCATCCAAGACCTTTAAGTTTTTCCTAAGCCCAGCATTTTTCCATTCTCAGAATTCTTAGAATGTCAGAGCTGGAGGGGAGCTCAGAACCCTGACAATTTCCTGATTCTTGGCTTGGAGCCCAGATTCCTGAGTCCAAAATGTTTGGAATGGGGTCTAAAGTTTCTCTCTTACATTTTGTTTCTTGATATGAAATAATTTTCTAATTACAAAATAATGCATGCTTAATGCAGAATTCTTGGAAAAGGTGAAGAAAAATTTGAGGGAATTTAAAAAGTTACCCTGTTTGTTCATACCTTTAGCCTCAGTGATTCACTACCTGGCACAGGTTGGGTACTAAATACATATTTGTTCAATTATCTTCAGTCTCATCACCCAGAGATGAAAAATTTGTTTTTGTTTAGCCTTCCAATCTCTCTCTCTCTCTCTCTCTCTCTCTCTCTCTCTCTCTCTCTCTCTCTCTCTCTGTGTGTGTGTGTGTGTGTGTGTGTACATTTTTTTTCTGGTACCAGGGATCCAACTCAGGACCTTGCTCTTTCGAGGCAGGTGCAGTGGCACTGCGCTAAATCCCCAGTCCTATATATTTTTATACAAAGGGGATCATTTTACATGCATCTTTGTAGCTTGCTTTTTTCCTCTCAGCAATTTAATTTGTATGTTTTCCCACATAAATAGCTTTTAGTGGAGGGGAGGGTACTGTAGATTGAGCCCAGGACTTTCAAAGTGACCTGTACCTCCAGCTCATTTTTTTTCCCAGCCCATTTTTTGAGACAGGGTCTTGCTAAGTTTTCCAGGCTGTGCTCGAACTTGTTATCCTTCTGCCTCAGCCTCTCAGAGTGCTGGGATTTCAGGAGGGCGCCACCACACCTGGCTTGGTAGCTTTTTTATTACATCATTTTTAACATTTTTATATTATTTCTTCAAATGTCTGTACCATACTTTTGCTAACCAGTTCTTTAGCACTAGACATTTAGATGATTTCCAATTTTCTGTTGTTATAAACATTTGGCAGCTATCGTGGTACATGTATTTCTCCACATAACCATTCAGGGTGCAATCTTGGGTCTAAAATGTAGGCACATTTGAAGATTTCTGACACATACTAACAAAATGGCACTGTCAATTTACCTTCCAGGGCTACTTTCAATGTTTCAAAAGGCCTAAGTTAGAAAAATCTGGTATATTTTATCTTATTTTAGGCACCAGGGATCGAACTTGGGACCTCGTGCTTGCAAGACAGGTAGCAGAACCACTGAGCTAAATCCCCGGCCAGTATATTATTTATTTGTTTGTTTGTTTGTTTATTAAAATTTATTTTTGGTACCGAGGATGGAACTCAGGACCTTGTGCTTGCAAGGCAGGCGGCAGAACCACTGAGCTAAATCTCCAGCCCTTGGTATATTTTATTTTTGACAAGGCACACAGACTAATCAACTCAAAGCTTTTGCTTTGGACCAGAATTACAGCAGATCCAAACTACTATGTTAATTACTGACGGCTGCCAGAAGCTAGCTGGCTAAGTTTTGCGTCAGTGTGAAATGAAAAACAACAGTAGCTCAAAAGCTAAACTGCCTAGGGCCCAGAATGTTCCTAAGTAGTGAAAGCATTGGGAATGACTGAACCCTCAGTGTCTGGCATGGACCAGGACGGAATATGTACCCTAATTATCTCCCCATTCCCACTTCTACAGATAGGGAACTAAGGCTCTGCCAATGGCTGTACCTCCCGAGTTTCTGGACTCTTAAATCCTGGCTGCTTCCCAACTTAGTGCTGCGCAGAGGTGAGCCAGACCTCAACCCCACCCTGCCCCACCGGGCCCGAGCCCACAGCGCCGCCCTTACGGTGGGGCGGCCCGAGGCCGAGGAGACCGGGTGGGGCCGGCGGTCGTTGAGCGTGCTCAGTCCTGCGCTCTGCTCCCGGCTGCAGCCCCGCTGCTCCGCCCCTGGAGCTGTTGGGATTTGAATCTCTGGCGGGCTGCAGCCGGAAGCGTCCAGGCCTTGGTTGGTCAGGCAATGGCGAGCCCCGGCACTGGCGCGCGGTGCCCGCTGCTGGAGCAGCGTGCTCGTTGGGAGCGGAAACGCGCCTGCACTGCCCGGGAGCTGTTGGAGACTGAGCGGCGCTACCAGGAACAACTGGGGCTAGTGGACACGGTGCGGGCCTCCCGGGATGGGGCGGCAGGCCCAGGGTGTGGGAGGGTCTCTGAGATCGGTGACCCCGAGTATGGTAGGTCTTGGACGGTCTGCCTGCATGTAGAGAGCTCGGGCTGACGCTACACTTTCTGCCTGCACCATGGCTTTGGGCTTTTTCTCCAGACTCAGATCCCTGTGTTCTCTCCTTCCACAGTACTTCTTGGGGATCCTGAAAGCCAAGGGGACCCTGCCGCCTCCAGAGCGCCAGGCTCTGTTTGGGTGCTGGGAGCTCATTTACGGCGCAAGCCTGTGAGTGGAAAGACCACAAGGAGAAGAGGGAGGGCTTTGTCTCTGGCACAAGCGCAGAATCACAGGTTCATGTCGGAGTCGATTTTCCCACCTGTGGCCTTGGCCCAGTGCCTGCCCTCTTCACCATCTGCAAAATGGGGCAATAACATTACCTCCGGGTCAGGGTTTTAAGAATTAAATGAGGGTGTGCTCGAGTAGTTCTTGGGTTGCCCTTTTATTGTTTTTTCCCACACAGAGAACTGCTTCCCTACCTGGAAGGAGGACACTGGGGACAAGGGCTAGAAGGCTTTTGCCTCCACCTGGAGCTCTACACCCAATTTGCTGCCAACGCAGAGAGGTCCCAGACCACCCTACGGGTAACTTGGAAATGACCTCAAACCCATCCCCCTTTCTTTGTTTGCCTCCTACATCTTCTCTTACTCTTCCTTCATACAGTTCCTGCATTTATAGAGCTGGACTAAGTTCCCAGCAGGGAGACCAGGTTTCTCTCAGGAGCACATGGCTTACTGAAGCCTGGAGATGTGTACACAGATGAACACAATAGGAGTGGCTTCTCTCCTTGCTGCCCAATCTCTTTCTCCCTCACTCTAGGAGCAGCTAAAGAAAAACAAACGTTTCCGAAAGTTTGTGAAGCTTCAGGAAGGCCGCCCTCAGTTTGGAGGCCTTCAGCTACAGGACCTGCTCCTTCTGCCTCTGCAGCGGCTCCATCAGTGAGTGAATCCCTTTAACTCAAACCAACCTCTTGAGACGGTATAACCGGGCCTCACCTTTGTGAGAAGACATGGAGTCTATCCCAACCCCCTGCCACTCTTGGGCCAAATTTCCCAGGGTAACTGTGAAGCCAGAGGAGTACTCAGATCAGCAGTCTCAGGCATGTGACTGTGGAACTTTATATTAAGGCGAGAGGGTCTGCACTAGGGCCTGAAATGGGGTATTTGGAGAGAAGGGACCAGTCTGCACTAGTTTTTTGGTACCAGGGATCAAACTCGGGTCCTTGCCCTTGCGCAGCTGGTGGCAAAACCACTGAGCCCCCAGCTTTTGTTTTTGTTTTTTCCGAGACAGGGCGTTGCTATGTATCCCAGCGATCCCAACTCTCAGTGATCCTCCTGCCTCAGCCTCCTAACAGCTGGGATTATTACAGGCATGCGCCATCACACCCAGCTACAATTTCAATCCCTGGTAATGAGCTAAGGGCTGGCATCCTCCTTGGTTTAATTTACCATCTTCTGATCTGACCTCTGAACTATGGTCTGCCATTGACTTTTCAGTGTGTGAGCCCAGGCTCTGAGTCCCAGATGGAAGGGAATACAGTATCCACAGCAGATCTTTCCAGGCCCTGCAAATGAATAATGTGGGTAGACTGATCTTGTCAAGCACAGGCAGAGGGAGATTTGCTCTACTTTTTTTTTGGTACTGGGGATATCGAACTCAGGACCTTGCGCTTGCAAGGCAGGTGAGGCGCCACTGAGCTAAATCCCCGGCTCTACTTCTTATTCTTACTGTCCAATTCCAGGTATGAGAATCTCGTCATTGCTTTGGCTGAAAACACAGGTCCCAACAGCCCTGACCACCAGCAGCTCACACGTAGGTTCTTGCTCCTCTCCAGTATCCCTGTCTAGTTTTGCCCTCCCTGAGTCTGGTATGTCTTTATCTTCCATTAATATGTATAGTGTCCTTGTTTATCTTTTCTTCAAGAGATTAAGCCCCCAACCCAGATCCCCTCCAGAATAGCCTCTTTTACCACCATCAGTCGCCCAAAGTCAAAACTATATTGGGAGTGATGTGGAGGATGCTATTCCAGGGGCTGCCCGGCTGGTAAGTGAAACCGCCCAGAGAGTCCACACCATTGATCAGAAACAGAAGAATGATCAGCACCTTCGGCGTGTCCAGGCTTTGCTCAGTGGACGCCAGGCGAAGGGGCTTACCTCAGGTAGACCATGTACTTCCCCTTTAATCCTCAACTGCTCGGTGCTTACTCACCTCTTCCTCTACAGAGCCAGCACATACCCCATTTCCTCAGCCTCCCTTTCCTTCTAGTCCCATGGATAACGGCCCTTCCATTCTCCAGGACGCTGGTTCCTACGCCAGGGCTGGCTGTTGGTGGTGCCTCCCACTGGGGAGCCTCGGCCTCGTATGTTTTTCCTCTTCTCTGATGTGCTTCTCATGGCCAAGCCCCGACCCTCATTGCACCTGCTGAAGAGTGGCACCTTTGCCTGCAGGGCCCTCTACCCCATGGCCCAGTGTCTACTCTGCAGGGTCTTTGGTCACTCAGGAGGTCCTTGTGGGGGATTGCTCAGCGTAAGTAATAGGTGGGGACATTAGTTGCAAAATATATTTCCAATGCTTATGGACTGGTTTACCTCCTTGGCCTGAGTCCCTCCTCATGGGAACGTCAGGATACAGAGAGGATAGCTGAGGGTTGGGGTTCATATTTCTCATCTCATCCCTGAATTACCTCCATGGAAACAATGAGGGCTTTAGCCTGGAATTATTATTATTTTTTTTTTGGTACCAGGGATCGAACTTGGGACCTTGCGCTTGCGAGGCAGGTGGTGGAACCACTGAGCTAAATCCCTGGCCCCAGAATGATTTTTTTTTACAAGGAGAAAACCTAGACATCTATTAAATCAGAGCCAATGAAAGAACAAATACACAAAAGTAACAACTTAATACAGGAAACCCCAAAAGAACATAACCCCACATTACTAAATAAATCAAGAAGCATACAAAAATTTAAACCTATAAGATGTCTGATAGAAACACATTAAATATTCCAATGAGTTGGGTGTGGTTAGCCTGGAATTTTCTAAGCTATGCACTAAGTGGTGGTCTCTCTCTAGCTGTCCTTCCCTCGTGAGAAGCTACTGCTTATGTCCACAGACCAGGAAGAGCTGTCACACTGGTACCAGAGTCTGGCTTTGGCTATCAGGTAAGTTGTGTCTTCACACAGAAGAGTGCTGTGCAAGTCCCATGACTAGAAATGAGCAAGTCTGATATTAGCTTGATCCTACATCTGCCTGTGACCGGCCCCAACCCTGCCCGTGACTATGTCTGAAGAGTGCTCTTGCTAGTGCCTGAACTGTTTTCTTTCCATAGCAGCCAGAAGAACTAGAAGAACCTTACAAATTCCAGAATTCAGGACACTTCAGGGATAGGGCAGAGCCAGTACAGATCTTCTAAAGCACTAAACAAAGTGAGACCTTTCCTAGCTTGACAAGGGTCATTGTGTGTTTGCCAAACTACTCTGGGTCATCAGACCAGCTCTTAAGAATTAGGAAATCAACTGTGACCCAAATGACTATAAATAATCTGGACCAGCCCCTGTGACACAGATGAGGGGCTTTGGGACTCATACGCTCATGCTGTCTATAACCAGTTGTTTATCAAGATTGCAACTTTGGAATTGTGACTATTTTTATTTTTATGTTGTGATATAATTTATTTTCCCACTGGATTTTAATAAAGTTTTTTTGGTTTTTGTTTTTTTTCTTTTGAAAGACTGTTCTGTCTCAGCTATGAGAAAAGGGATTTCTGGGTTGTGAAGGCTGGTAGCCTCAGTAATACAAGGAAGAGAACTGGAGCTCCCTCTGTCTGCTCTGCTCTCATTCTGGAAGGAAGCCGCTTTTGTCCTAATAAGGAAAGCTTTTCAAGGAGGCCTGGCTGTCCTTAGTCACCTAGTATGGGTGTATGATCAACTGGGAGGGAATAGTGCACAGGAGCATCCAGTCACAGGAATAGACTTGGTTTTACTAGACCTTCAGTGGTTGTCCTTCCTTCCTGGCTGGAGCTGTGCCTGGGACTCTTTGTCACAGGCTTGGTGCATCTTTTCCTTACCCCTTGCTCTAGTTGCCAGGAAGTAGCTAGGTTCCATGTCTGTGTGTTCCAGTTTACAGGTTCCTTCCAGGCCTGACTGTCACCAGCCTCTTCCTCTTCCTCCTCCTCCTCCTCCTTTATTCGTAAATCCTCAGGAAAAGGTATGCTGGCCTCTGTGAAGGCAAAGATCAGCATGCTCCAATTTCTGGGACTTTATCTTACCCTCACCAGATTCAACTTCCAACTCTTTACCTGACTCTGGAGCCTCCACACTGTTTTCTGGCTTGCAGTCTTGGAGAAGCTGGTGAATGGTCTGTAGTTTCTTGTCCAAAAGCTCCCGCTCAGTTCCAACCAGAGTAGTCACACTGCAGAAATACCCACTCAGAACCTGCCCAGTCTGTCCCTGAATTTCCCACCCAGCACAATCCCCCCACCCCCCACCAAATTCTCACTGCTCAAAAAGGGGGTCCAGCTGGGCCATCAGGACGTTCAGGTGCTGCTCTGTCTGAGCCAGCTGTTGTGTCAGCTGGGCCAGCTCTTGCTCTGGAGATAAGGGAAAGGGGGGGGGGTTATTTATATTCTGCTTTCCCCAATCTCTCCACCAATCTCCCCACCAAGCACAGTTTAACTTACCTGACTGCAGTGATTCCTTCTTGCCTTTCTCTTCTTGGAGAACTGCAACCTCATCTTTGCCCTGTTGTAGAAGAAGGAAAGGGCAATACTGCAGCAACAAGGTTCTGCTCTAGCACCTCAGTTTCCAAAGCCAATAAGGAGAGAAGCAGAGTTTTCGGTGGAGAAAACAATTGAGTTTTTAGCTCAAAAAAATCAGAATCATTTCCAGGGCCAGGGATTTAGCTCAGTGGCACTGTGCCTGCCTCACGAGCACAAGGTCCTGAGTTCAATCCCCAGTACCAAAAAAAATCAATCATTTCCAGTCCAGCTCTTCACATAACATACCAATATGCCCCACATGTGATCACTGCTGAAACATTTCCAGGAATGAGCAACTCTCTTCCAGTTTGATAAAGGTGATTGTCAGATAGTTCATATACAAAGCCAAAATCTTTATCTTCTTTCCATGATGCTGATTAGGGATTAGAGCTCTCCAAATAATGTGTCTCTTCAACATGATAGCCCCTCAGGAATTTGAAGACAATGGTCGTACTCCTTCCTACCTGTCTTGTGTGAGAATGTGTGTGTGTGTGTGTGTGTGTGTGTCTGTGTTCGCTGGGGATCAAACCCAGGGCCTCTGCTCTACCAATGAGCCACAACCCCAACACTTCTCCAGAGTTTGTGGTATAAAATCTTCAACCTTTTCTATTAGTGCCCAATTCATGTTTTTTCTCTGGTTGCTTTATTGAGCATGTAAGTGCTCTTAAAGCAGTACCTTCGTGAGAATAAAATTCTCCTAGTGTTCTGATCAGCAGATGAAGCACAATACTTTGTTCTGAGCACTGATTTGGGAAGTTGTCATATCACATAATGAATTTACATAGTAGCTGGAAGTTTTTCACATCTTCTACTAAGTTATGTTTCTTCCTGACCTGTACTTGGATCCAAGAACTGAGTTTAATCTATCCTTGTGAAATTTCATCATTAAAATCATTCATCTTCGCCTATCAAGTCTACTTGGGATCATTTTTAGCTACCTCTTCTAATTTCATATCATCTCCAAGTTAGTTCAACCCTCTTATTTCCTTAACCTAGTAAGTGATAGGATCAGGGCTGAAGATAAAGCCCTGGGTGGTACTACTTTCCATTTCAACAGTTTCAATCCACCAAAATGTGTCACTTTTCAGGGCCTCTTAAGGAAAACCTGAGACTGCTCAGACACACTGTAGCTGCAGCAATCAACCACTTGTGCCAAGTTTGGAACCTCGCCAGGAACCGCACTTAAGTAGTTTAGACACTAGTTGGGTTAAAATCTCAGCTCCATTAGTAACTGAGTGGGTGACCCCAAGCAAAGGACTGCTCTTCACTGGATTGTGGGAAGATTAAATGTGACGGTCACTCTGTATTTACCAGGCGCCCTTCACATCCATTACTTCTCGATCCTTATACTGTGGCACCCCGGGCAATTTAGCGACTTAGCGAGGCCTTATTTTAAAAAATAAATAAAGATGGGATGTAGCTCAGTGCAAAGGCCCTGGGTTCAATCTTCAATACCACCAAAGGAGAAAACAAAAACAAAAGCACTTGTGGGAAAGCCAAGCTGTATGTTTTACGGACAGTCGGCAATTGGTATCTTGGTTTTGGTACCATGGCGCCCCCGTGGGAGATTTAGGCCCGGGGCACCCCACTCACGGCCGTACCGCACCTGCAAACACTTGTAAAGCACAAAGGCCACGACGCCCGCGGTGTATAGCGCCCCCCAAGGTAGCGCCCGGGCAGGCTCGCGCTGGTCCTTGGGCGGCAGTCGCTGCCAGGGTTCGGTGGCCCCAGGGCCGACCTGGGCGCAGTGCCCTGCAGAGGGAGGGCAGAGAGCCATCAGCACAGCGGCGACTCCGCCCAGGCAGTCCCAGCCTCCCTCCAGCAGCCCTTGCTGGTACCTGGGTGTGCCGTGTGGTGGCGGCTGGGGCACTCTCCAAGAACCCCGACTAACGCAGACACAAGCAGCAGCCACAACACACACAACAGCGAAACCGCTCCCGCCATTGCTGGGGCACAAGGGATCGCGCTCGGTTCTTAGTCCTTGCAGCGTTGACTTCCCGTACCAGTGCGCACGCGCACAAGCGACTCGCGCTGGCCCAGCTCTGGGCTTCCTAGGGCGTCTACGCCGCTTCCAGTGGGGCGGGACCAGATATATTTGCATGAGGGCGTGTCCGTCTGGCTTTTCCAATTTAGTTAATTTCTTATCTATTTAGGTATTCTTTTAGCCAGAATGGCTCCAAAATTTTTCAAGTCTTAAAATATTATGTTTTTTAAAAGATTTTTTTTTTAATCTTTCATAACACTAACTTTCTCACCCTAATCACAAAGAGGTAACTCTCCCAGTGGTATAAAATCTTGAGAGCCCAACTTACACGACGGGTTCGTGCTGAAGGCCTGTTTCCTAGGCTACAAACGGAGGACTGGTTCCTCGTTCCTTTGCCTAGGGGAAAGTCCCCGGACCTTGGGCAGAGAGTGCCACGTGCATAAGCACGTAGACTTTACCCGCGTTTCACGCTTAGTCCGCCAAGAAGCTCCACCTGGCAGGTGGAGAGCTGAGCGGCGTGTGAGCGGGACGTCATCCGTCAGCTTATCTAGTAACGCAGGCAGTGCGTCCGTACGCACCAACCTCACGGGGCTCATTCTCAGCGCAGCTACCTTTTTTTATTAGCTCCCTTGCCTTTGTTTTGTCTTTTTCGTAGCTTAATACTAGGTACCCTACTATTTTCTTGTGCCTCATTTTTCAGATTACTTTGGGCAAATTATTTAGTCTCTCTCTGGGCCTCAGCTTGCAGTTTGAGGAATGGAGATGACACTCATGCCCCTCAAGGTTGTTATGATGATTAAATGAGATACTCTAAGTAGAATGCTTAGAACTATTCCTAGTAGTGATTTGAATTTGAACAGCTACTGTAAGGATCAGGCAGTTGAAATTACATTAACTCTCTTCGGGATGTCCCACCTCCTTTTCCTTTTGTGCACTTGACTTACACAACCTTCAGTTCTGAGCTGAAGTGTGTTTCCTTCATTCAGAACCCGTAACTTTTGGACCAGGGATGTAGTTCAGCAGCACAGCGCCTGCCTTGCAAGCGCAAGGTCCTGAGTTTGATCCTCAGTACCACAAAAAAAAAAAAAAAAAAAAGAGGACCCTTAACTCCTAACTCATTGCTTTGTAACTTTGTGTGTGTGTGTGTGTGTGTGTGTGCCGGGGATCGAATTCAGGACCTTGTGAGGCGGAACCACTGAGTTTAAATCCCCAGCCCTACTTTGTAACTATTTTACTTTTTTTTTTTTTTTTTAATTTGCTACTGCTAGGCTGTTCGTCTCTTTTTCTTGTTTTAATCTCAGACCCTAGCACAGGACCTATGCTAGCAGGCACTCAATAAATAATGGAATTAGGGGCCGGGGATTTAGCTCAGTGGTTCCAGCGCCTGCCTCACAAGCGCAAGCATCCGAGTTCGATCCACGGTACCAAATAAATAAATAAATAAATAAATAATGGAATTAAATTAATGAATGCTCACAACGACCCCAAACGATAGATATAATTAGGCTTTTTTAAAGAATGAACCTAGCACGCTAGGAGGCTGAGGCAGGAGGATCGAAAGTTAAAGCCCAGTCTGGGCAATTTAGCGATTTAGCGAGACTGTCTGGAAATAAGAATAGGCTGGGCTTCTCTATAATATTTGCCTCACCCCCCTGGTTTCTCTGTAATCCCCCATGACCCTGCTAGGAAGAAAAGTTCTTCCCTGTTTCATTTTCCGAGATACACAGGGCCACCTTGCTGTGTAAGGAAAGGAATATGTTCCATTCACATTTCTATCAACAGGCAGTAGGTATATGAAAAATGAGTACATCTTCCTGTTTTTCCAGAAACGGAAGAGGAAGGACAGGGTGGGGGGAGAACTACACCCAGGGAAGTTG
Source organism: Heterocephalus glaber (assembly GCF_000247695.1). The sequence goes on from NW_004624868.1 coordinate 5,135,597, forward strand.
TCAGAGTCTATCTGATCACAGGCAGGCTGTTTGGAGAGAAGGGTAAACCAAACCTGGAGTCTAGGCCAACTGGGATAGTTGTTGTAAATAAGGAATTCAGTTCAATTATAATGGGATAAGTAGATCCCAACTGATTGCTGCCTTTAGGGAACTCAAACCCACTATTACTGGACTTGATTTTTTCAAAAGAATTATTTTATTTTGAGATGGGCTCCAAGTTGTAATTCTCCTGCCTCAGCTTCCCTAGCATTGGAATTACAGACCTATACCATCATGTAGGGCTCAATCAGGATTTTGAAAATTGGAAATCTTGCCAGGTTTTGTGCCACATGCCTGTAATCCCAGCACTCTGGAGGCTGAGGCAGGAGGATTGCTGTGAGTTTGAGGCCAGCCCAGGCTACATAGTTCAAGGCCAGCCTGAACTACAGAGTGAGAACCTGTCTCAAAAAATAATAAAAAGTGGAAATCTCTCAATTTTTAAGTGTTGATAAGGAATTGGGGTATACTTAGTATATTTGACACTTAAGTGTATCATTTGAATTTTTAAAAATTTTTATTTGAAGTAATTATTTTCAGTAATAATCATGGAAAGAAAACGCAGACAATGAATATTTTTAATCATTGAACCCTGTAGATATAGTCATGCCAATATTAAAGATAGCTCATTAAGGGCTGGGGATTTAGCTCAGTGGTTTTGTCACCTGCTGGGCAAGTGCAAGGACCGGAGTTCGATCCCTGGTACCAAGAAAACAAAGCTAGATCATTAATTTTAAATGAACTAAAGATTCTAGAACAAGAAAGGAAATAGTAATGGGTTAATACTTCTTAATTATATTATTGCATTTTTTTGAGAAAAGGAACAAAAATGTATGCCTGCATACATCCTGTCTGAAAGATGAACAGTGTTTTTTTTTTTAATTCTTAACTTTGGCAAATTTGTCAAGAGTAATCTTTACAAATTCATAGCCAACAGAAATATAACCAGATTTGTTGATCTTTTTTTTTCCATATTATTTACTTTTTACTGAATTTGTTAATATTACAAAGTTCTCCAGATTTGTTGATCTTACAGTTGACTAAAGGACCTTTTATTAAATTTCATTTCAAAAAGTTTCTTATAAGGGCCAGGGGATTTAGCTCAGTGGTTCTGCCACCTGCCTCACAAGAGCAAGTTCCCAAGTTCGATCCCCAGTACCAAAAAAAAAAAAAAAAATGTACAAAAAGTTTCTTATACATGAAGCAGCAAGTATACAAACCATAAGGATAAGTTTGGAAACAATTCACAAAAGTCGTATTTCCTAATAATTTCCAGAAAATTTAAATATAAATAAAGCTCCATGTGATCCAGAATGATGGAATTATGTAACTGAAATTCAGTTTCTTCCAGTCATTTGCTATAATTGTTTATTTCATTTATATATTGATGCTAGGGATGGAACCCAGGTCCTCCCACCTCTATCTTTGGGCCAAACCCTCAGCCCCTACCCTTTTCTGTCTGGGGTTATGAATCTAGGGCCTTGCTCCTCCATGAGCTACACCCTCAGTGCTTCATTTTTCTCAAAAGCTTTCTTTTATTTTTCCCTCCCTCCTTCTCTCCCTCCCTCTCCCTGCAACTCTCCCTATTTGGAGATGATGCCCTCACCATGCTGCTTAGGCTGACCTCAAACTTCTGGGCTCCAGCATTGGCCTCCTAAATACCAAGGACCACAGGCGCATGCCATTCTACCCAACTCATTGTTTATTTTAAGTCTACTGGTTAAATGCAAAAATATGTAGTTATCTTTGGGGTTGGAAACAAATATTGTGCTGGAAGGAAACTTTAACAATTCCAAATTATTAAGAACTAATTCTAGATATAAATATGTGTAGATGAATTGCTTGTGTTAAGATCCTTTTGGAAAACTAGCAGTTCCCTGGATTAATTTCCATTTAGATTACAGTATTTTAAAAATATAAACAGCAAAAATATGCTCATTTGAAGTTTCTATATCATTAAAATTCATTAGGTATCACAGCAATTTAGAACTAAGATTTACAGAAGATTTTTAAGGGAAAACTATTTTGTCACCGACATTTTTTAGACTTGCTGAAACATAATAAAAAGGAGCCTGGGGCTGGGGATTTAGCTCAGTGGTTCCGGCGCTGGCCTCAAAAGCATAAGGACCTGAGTTTGATCCCCGGTACCAAAAAAAAAGGGAGCCTGGGCTGCATGTGGTGACACACATATCTGTAGTCCCAGCTACTTGAGAGGCTGAGGCAGGAAGATCACAAGTTTGAGGCCAGCCTGGGCAAGTTAGCAAAAACCCTGCCTTGCTTCAAAATAGATTAAACTGGCCATGGTGATACATGCCTGTAATCCCAGCACTCTGGGAGGCTGAGGTAGGAAGATTTCAGAGTTCAAGCCCAGCCTAGGTGATTTAGTGAGAGCCTGTCTAAAAATAAAAAGTTATAACTGGGCATGGTGGTGCACACCTGTAATCCCAGCACTTCAGAAGGCTGAGGCAGGAGGATCACCTGGAGTAGGAGGCCAGTCTGGGCTACATAGTGAGTTTAAGGCCAGCCTGAACTACATATGAGACCCTGTCTCAACACCCCCCCCTCCCCCAAAAAGGACTGGGAGTGTAGCTTAATGGCAAGAGTGCTTACCTAGCATGTGTGAGGCCCTGGGCTAAATTTTCAGTGGGGTGAGGGAGTAAGGGGGAGAAGTAGAGAGAGAATGAATTTTATTTTATTTTATTTTCAAAAGTCTCTACAGACAGTATCCTTCCTTATTGCCTGTAACCAGAGGGGCCAGGTTTCTGTCATCCCTATCTTTGGGAGGCCACTGTAATTTAAATTTATACTTCATTTATAGCCGGAACTTAAGTTCCCTCTTCTCATATCAGTAGCTTCCCCAAGGCTGGGCTGCCTCTAGGCCTGCACCCAGAGCCCTGAACTCCTGCCTATGATCCAGGGCAGATACAGCAGCATAGTCCTGGGTTGGATTCTTCAATGCACGTAACATAGCCACTCTTCTTAGGGAAAGTTTGGCGGAGGGACTCCAGTTTCCTCTTCCCCAAAGCGTAAAACTAGTAACAGCAACAATGATCAGTGAATGTCTTGCCTCTTGGGGACTCAGGGCAGGAGAGAAAAGTGGACATCCTGTGGCGGTGGCAGAGGGGTACTCCTGTCCTTGTTGGTCCCGCCTCAAGCCACTTCTGTCCCGCAGTATTCCTGGGCCCATATGCGCGTGGGACAGGACACTCAGGCCTGCGTCTCTCCCTGGGGGGAAGGGCGTGGGGGGAGGGGAGCACGGTGCCTTGCAGGTGCAGACACAGGGCGGGGTCTTTGTTCTTTCGCTGATCCCTCCCCTCCCCCTTCCACCCCGGAAACCAGCAACTTTGCCACCACCAGTATTGGGGATCCTGACTGTGAGGGCCGGGCCCAGGGAGGGATAGTTGTAACAGGGGCTGTGGCAGCTTTCAGGCCATGAATGTGGCCGAGCCTCAGCTCAGCGCAGTGTGCTTGTGGACCAGGGTTTCACATCAGCAGTCATGATCAAAGGTGACAACTGCACGGATCCACCAGTGTTGGGTGAGCTGGGCGGGGCGGGGGCTTTTGCAGGAGAGGTCCATTGCTCCTGATTGCTGCCATGGGGGGAGTGCGCTGGGCTGGGTAGTAATACACTCTCTCCTCTCACATCTACAGGATTCCCCTCCATAACCCAGGCCTGGGGTCTGTGGGCCCTCTTAGGGGTTGTGACCCTCCTGCTTCTCATCTCACTGGCTGCACTCTTGTTCCAGTGGACCAATGGCCAGAGCAGAAGCCAGCCGGGGCACGGACAGTGAGCAGGGGCAAACGTGGATAGGTTGACTGAGGGTTCCCTCTTCCAGAGAAGTCCACACTCATCCCCCAAACTCTGCATTGCAGCTCCGGAGCGTCTGTGGAAGAGGTCCCCCTGTATGGGAACCTGCACTATCTACAGACAGGTAGGGTGCCACAAAAAGGGAGGGCACAGGGGCCAGGTCCTGGGGGATGGGATGGGGATGTGCAGGAGAGGAACAAGAAGCTGACTTATTCCCATCCCCTGTTCCAGGACGGCTGTCACAAGAGCCAGGGCCAGGCCAACAGGATCCTTCCCTTGGAGGCTCTGCCAAGGTGAGTTGGCTGTGGTTGAAGAAAAGGGGAAGAAAGGAAATGGGGCCATTTTCTGAGGGTCCAGTGAACTTCTAACAGCTTGCACCTCCAGGTTGCAGAGGAGGTGATGTGCTACACCAGCCTGCAGCTGCCGCCTCCTCAGGGCTGGATTCCCAGCTCTGGGACTCCCATCAAGTACTCGGAGGTGGTGGTGGACTCTGAACCAAAGCTCCAGGCTCTGGACATCGAGCCAGAGCTCTATGCCTCAGTATGTGCCCAGACCCGCAGAGCCCGGGCCTCCTTCCCAGATCAGGCTTATGCCAACAGCCAGCCTGTGCCCAGCTGAGGAGGGCCTGGCACAGGGGGCATGTGTGGTCTGCCTCCACAATACAGAGGCTCCCAGTGCCCTGTTTGGGGTTTCCCAGCCACCCCCAAGGACACCAAGGACACCAAGCCATTTCTCAGTCAGAGGTGATGATCTACCCAGAACTTCCTGTCTAAGCTGTGAGGGAAACTTCTCAGGGTTTGGCAGTCCCCTGGCTTCCAGACGATGGAGGCAGCAAAGGTAGATGGCCCTATCTCCACTTTTCTTTTCTACCTATTCCTCTCTCAGCCCCAAACTCCCAGGGTCTCACTTCTTCCTCCTTCTGAAATTTAACCATATCCTCCCCACCGCCTCCCTCAGAGCCTACCTTCGCCTCAGTGTCTTCTCAGGCACCGGAAGTGGGCAGCCAACAGGGAGGGTAAGAGCTTGAGAGGATGTGGGTGGGTATCATCCTTGGGAGCCCACAGCCTGGAAGAGTCTTAAGGACCTGCAGACCCAAGCAACCCAAGCCCGGCTTCTGACCTGAGGACCCTGGCAGGAAAATACAGTCTCCATGCTGCTCTCTGTCATGTCCCCTAGTTTTCAAATAAAATTTCAAATTGTGTTTAGATTTTTACCTAGAAGGCTGCAGACCTACAACAGGCCTCACACAATGGTGGTGTGAGCTTTGCTATCTACACAGAGTACTTCTGGGGTGCTTAGATGGGGAAAAGAGACCAAGAGGGGCTGAAGAGATGGGTGATATGAGAGGAGGACTAGAGTTCAGCTCCTCAGCTGCTCTTGTTGCTGCAAGGACATTCTCAGGATTCGCACTGAGAGGTTCTCCATTGCCCTAGGAGTCTGCAAACCCACCAGCCCCTGAACTACTCTCCCTGTGACCTCTGTAACTGTGCTGCCACCCTCTACAAACCTGCAGGCCCAGCTCTTTCACCAATTCCCCACTGCCCACCATGAGTCCCATCTATACCCCTGTTTTGGCATCATAGCCCTCCTTTCTCTGCCAGCCTGCTCTTCACTCCATCACAATGGAAACAGTCTACTCCATCTCCTTTTGTCTCTCAACTGTCCAGTGAAGACAGACAGCTACAACCCTGACAACAGCTTTGTTGTCACCACTTTCATTTTATCCCTATGCAATCTGCCCATCATTTGCTATATTCTTCTTTTTTTTTTTTTTTTTTTGGTACCGGAGATCAAACTCGAATCCTTGTGCTTGTGAGGCAGGCGGCGGAAACACTGAGCTAAATCCCCGGCCCAAACTTGCTATATTCTTAACCCCAGCCTCCTGCACTATGTAGCAGACAGGTTGGCATCAAGGTTAGAACTGTAGGCTTGGGAGCCAGGCCCCCAAGTTCAGATTCTACCTCTGCTACTCACCTACCAGCTGTGTGTACTTTTTTTTGCTTGTTTGTTTTGTTTTGTTTTGTTTTATTGAGACAAGGTCTCAATATGTATTCCAGGCTGACCTTGAACTCATTATGTAGCCGGGGCTGGCCTTGAACTTTTGGTGATCCTCCTGCCTCAGCTTCCCAAGTGGTGAGATTATAGGTGTGTGCCACCATGCTCAGCATAGCTGTGTGTTCTTGAGCAATGGGCCTCAGTTTCTGAATCTGTGAGATGGGGAGATTATTAATAATGTCTATTTTTTAATTAATTAAGTTCATTGGTACATTTTCAGTATACAATATGATGACATTAACCATTGGGAATTTGTACCTTTACATGACATATCTTGGTTTTTATTTTTTCTCCATTCCCCTGCCCTTCCTTCAACCCCTCCATCCCCTCCCTATTTACAAAGACTTTGTTTCAGTTTTTTCCTTTTCTCATATTTATTCCTTTCCCTTCTTTCCTTACCCCAACCCCTCCCACTTCCACTTCAGACCTTTTTTCCCTATTTTACATTGTCTATTATACATTTAAAAAAATCTATTGTACATTTTGATCCTCATTTACACTCAGTTTCTCACACCAGAGAAACTATTCGGTATTTACACATGTATGTCCTATTTATTTCATTTAAGAATATGGCCTCAGTATTCATCCAATTGTGTCTATTTTTAAGCATTTTAAATAGTGTAATGCTAGGAAGTATTAGAATAAGAGAAAAATGGGATTATCCTGGCGTGATGGCCCTGGTGTGGTGATTCCAGCACTCTGAGCCTGAGGCAGGAGGATCGCCAGAAGTTTGAGGCCAGCCTGGACTACATGGTGAGACCTTGTCTGAGAGAGAGAGAGAGAGAGAGAGAGAGAGAGAGAGAGAGAGAGAGAGAGAGAGAGAGAGAGAGAGACAGAGAGAGAGAGAGAGGGAGAAAG
>NW_004624868.1:5156787-5177664 GCF_000247695.1 Heterocephalus glaber
ACTGCAGCGAAGAACACCCGGGAAGGAACACACCGGACAAGTTGGAAAGTGAAACAGACCTTAGTCTGGCCAGACGGCACTCCCAAAGCAAAGTAGCTTAGAGAGGTGACTAGCCCAGAGTCGGAGGCTCTTTTTATAGGGGGTTGCAGGGGAAGTTAACAGGAGAAATTTACAGAAGAGGAACAAAGGGTAGTGGTCAGCTGACATGTACTGATGGTCAGCAGATGTTTGTAGATAGTTCTATAGATAGCAGTGTTCAGAACATCAGTTCAACAGAACAAAGAGTTGAGTAATTTACTTTGGGACCTTATGGCTGAAACAGATCTTATCTAGTGTCCCAGAACTAACAAGCATCTTTATCTATTTACTCACATTCACAGTTGGGGCTAGGGGAGTTTTATGATTACAGAGTTATGCAGTCCCACATTCCCCACTGATTTTACAACTTAAGTAATCTTACGTATAAATGTAGGCATCCATTGTATACAACAGCATGACAATAATAAGCATATACACACAACTATAATGATGAGAAAAAGTTGTTTTAACCATTGTAGGTTGGGCAACCATTTAGTTAGCCATTGGAACAAGTCCCAGCCATCTTCATTATGTACCCTTTGAGCCAGGTCTTCCAATTGTTTTACCTTTTCTTTGATTTTTGGACTATTGTCAGTAAGATTGAAACAACACATATTTCTTATTTTCTCACAACCTTGGTGGTAGAAGAGCAACAAATAGTCTATCGCTGCCCTATTGTCTAAGATTGCCTGTCTCTGTTCTTGTAACTCTTGGTTAATTAATGCCAAGGCTGATGAGGTAGCATTTAACCTTTTGACCACCTTGCATGTTAATTTCCTTACTGCCTTTTCAGTATGGACTCCTATGGAAGGCAAGGCAACAAAAGATGCTATCATGGTTATTACTTCAGCATCTGTCAACAGACCTACATCATCATCACATCCTGGTGCAGTATAGGGTGACCAATGTTTAGTTCTGTTTGGCATAATCAAATCAGTTCTATCTGGTAGAACCACAGCTAGATGACTCAAGCAGGAATGGGTCTTGGTTAAATTGGCTGGGATATAATTGAAAGTTATTTCTTCACAGGTATAAAACCATCCTATTGGTAGGGAGATATGGCAATTGTTATACACATGTTTTTTGTTTTATATGGCAGAGCATTCCTTCTGACCATTTTATCCTCAGACATTTGGTTATACAGTTTTCATACATACCACATTGGGTATTATTTGACATAATTACCCTGGGTGTATATAATTTGACAGCATTCTTAGGTTTACGACATGAGGCATGTCCCCAATACATGATGGAAATTTACATCAACATTTAGACAGAATTCAGACAAATTAAGCGAGTTTGCCAATTGACTCCATACATTTTTTTGTGTGATCTAGTCCTCCTGGGGGCAATACTGCCAGTGTCCCAGAGAACATTATCATGAAGGCGAAACATCTCCAACCCGCTCCAATCTTAGCTTTTGGTTGCCTGGTTGGCTGATAACCTTCCATTTGTCCTTTTTGACGTCCACGGGGGGGTCCTGCTTTCAGATGGTTGCGATGTATCCAGGCAGAATGTCCAGCCACCTTTACCGCCAAGGGAGTTGACAGGACAACAGGAACCGGTCCCTTCCAATGATGTTCCAGGGTCTTGGAATCAAACCTGAGAATAAAAACCAAATCTCCCAGCTTATAGGGTAAAGGTTGTAAAGGTTTTTCAATGGGACTAGTCATTTCCTTTTGTAATGTCTCATGTACCTCTGACTGAAGCTGATGAACTGCTTTTAAGGATTTAAGGAGTCGAAGGTGGGAGAACTTTTTCCTTTAATTCTACATCTACTAACGGAATGATTGGGGGAGATCACCCATAAACAATCTGGAAGGGGGACAGATTGAGGGGAGGCTTGGGAGTGCACCTCGTTTGGAGGAGGGCAAAAGGGAGAAGCTCTACCCAACCTAGTTCAGTCTCCAAGCATAATTTAGTCAGAATCTCCTTTAAAGTTTGATTTGTTCTTTCTATCTGTCCTGAACTTTGAGGCCTATAGGCACAGTGTAGATTCCACTTTATTCCAAGGATATTACTAATTAATTTAGATATCTTGGCCATGAAGGCTGGACCATTGTCCGACCCCAGAGCTAAGGGCAAACCAAAATGGGGAACTATTTCTGTCAGGAGCTTTCTAACTGTTACTTCAGCTGTCTCCCTCTTAGTGGGGTATGCTTCTACCCATCCTGAAAAGGTATCCACAAAAACTAGCAGGTATTTGTACCCATACATGCCAGGCTTCATTTCAGTAAAGTCCAATCCCCAATGTTCTCCTGGAGTTAATCCTCTGTGTTGGACCCCGGGTGGGGGGGCCTGGTTGTATTTACCTTGAGGCAGGTGGAGCATCATCTCACCATGTCCTGGGCCTTTTGGGCTAATCCCTTGCTGATGAAATGAGGTCACAGGGCAGCCATCATCCTTTTTTCACTGAGGTGGGTGGACTCATGTAGTTCTCGCAGCAATGTATCTGTTACAGCGGCTGGGAGGAGCACCACCTTTCCATCCTTAGTCGTCCACCATCCATGTTTTCCTCGAGTCCAGCATCTCCTGTTCATTTCTGCTACTTCTTTATCTGTGTATTCAGGTTTTTCTGGGAGTACCGGCGTGGGAAGCAGAACCATTTGTTTCCCCACTGATTTTTGGGCAGCTTGTTTTGCTGCCTGGTCAGCAGCATTATTACCAATCATCTCGGGGCCAAGCCCCTTCTGGTGCCCGTGGCAATGGATGATGGCAACCTCTCGAGGCAACCAGATTGCTTGTAGCAATGCCAATATCTCAGTCTTATTTTTGATTTCCTTACCTTTGGAGGTCAACAGTCCTCTATTTTGATAAATCTCCCCGTGTACGTGGGGGGTGGCAAAAGCATAACGGCTATCAGTGAATATATTTATCCTTTTTCCTTTTCCCAATTCCAGAGCCTTGGTCAAAGCAATCAGCTCAGCCCTCTGAGCTGATGTCCCTCGAGGTAGCCCCTGCGCCCATTCCACCTGTTGGTCCTGGTTGACCACCGCTGCTCCAGCATACCGTACACCATCACGAATGAAACTGCACCCATCAGTATAGAATGTTATCTCTGTGCGAGGGAGAGCCTGGTCCATCAAGTCCAGATGTCCTCCCCTGAAGTTTTCAAGAGTCTTGAGGCAATCATGGATGGGCATTTGTTTGTCAGATTCCGGGAGTAGAGTAGCCGGATTGAGGCTAGCGGTGGTGGCAAACTTAATGCATGGCTGTTCTAACAAGAGTCCTTGATATTGTAACAGTCTGGCATTAGACAGTCATTTGCTAGGTGAGCTACTCAACAAGGGCTCAATGGCATGGGGAGTGATCAGAGTCAAATCCTGTCCATAGGTCAATTTGTCAGCTTCTCGGGTTAAAGCAGCTGCTGCTGCTACTGCTCTCAGACAAGTAGACCATCCTTGGGCCACTGGGTCGAGCTTCTTTGATATGTACACCACGGGTCACTTCCATGGCCCCAAAAGCTGAGTAATCACTCCCTTGGCTACCCCATTTTTCTCTGCTACATACAAGGTGAAGGACTTGTTTAAGTCTGGCAATGCCAGGGCTGGTGCTGATGTAAGCGCAGTCTTAAGCAATTGAAATCCCTGCTGGCAAGCCTCGGTCCATTTAAGGGGCGTATTTCCTCCCGCAGTGGCTTCTTGCAGGGGTTTGGCAATCTCACCAAAGCCAGGAATCCAAATTCTGCAATAGCCAACCGCCCCTAGGAATTCTCACACCTGTTTCTTTTAGCTTGGCTCCGGAATCTGGAGAATTATGGATACCCTCGATTCTGCCAGGCTCCTCTTTCCCTTTTCATGAATATAGCCCAAGTAGGTTACCTTGGTCCGACAGAGCTGAGATTTCTTCCAAGACACCCGATATCCCAGGTCTTGGAGGGCTTTCAGGAGGCCCTCAGTGGCCGCAAGACACTCTTTCTTGGTTGAAGTTGCCACCAGGAGGTCATCTACATACTGAAGAATAGTCGCCTGGGGAAACACTTTTCTTACTTTGTGTAAATCCTTGCTGAGAGCTTCCCCGGAACAGAGTGGGGGAGTTCTTGAATCCCTGTGGCAGCTGGGTCCATGTCAGCTGTCTGGTAGTCCTGGTGTCTGGGTCAGTCTGTTCGAAGTTAAAGAGGGGCTGGCTCACTGGTGCTAGAGGCAGGCTGAAAAATGCGTCTTTGAGGTCTAATACTGAGTACCACACATGAGCAGGAGGGATGAGACTCAACAGAGTATAGGGGTTCAGTACCGTTGGGTGGACGGTCTCAACCCAGCTGTTTACCTCCCACAAATCCTGTACCAGTCTGAAGTCTGAGGTGCCAGGCTCCCTTACAGGAAGCAGGGGTGTATTCCAGGTGGATTGGCAAGGGACCAAGATGCCAGCTTCCTGGAGTTGGTGGATGTGTTTGGAGATCCCCACCTTGGCCTCATCAGTCTTTTTATCTACTAGATGAGCCCTGTCTCTTTCTTTCTTAGTCTCTTTCTCTCTCTTTCTTTTCAACTTTTCACAGTCCCTTTTATAATGGCCCTTCTCTTTGCAATATGTGGATTGATCCTTCTCTAACAAGGGCCGTACTTTACTTTTATCCTCTTTTTTATTTTCTCCGTGTTCCTTTTGGATGAACCCTCCATCTACTAAGGCTGCAATATTTGCTTTTTTTAAAATCTTTTTAACCATTCTATCATCAAAAGGATCCCTGTTATTAAAAACCTTCATTGTCACACTCATCAATTTTTCCCTATTTTCTCCCTCAAATCCCTCCATCCGCTGCAATTTCTTCCTAATATCTGGGGCAGACTGAGTGACAAAAGCCAAATTAATTGCCTGTCGATTTGCAGGGGGATCTGGGTCAATTGGAGTATACGTACGGTGTGCTTCCAACAGACGCTCCAGAAAGGCAGAAGGGGATTCCTCAGGTCCTTGAAGGACCTTGCTTACCTTGCTCAAATTGGTAGGCTTTTGAGCGGCTCCCCTCAAGCCGGCTAGGAGATGCTGACAGTAGTTTTGGAGAGCTTCTCTCCCGCCTGAGGAATTAGTTTGCCATGGGGGACGGGTGGATGGAAGTTATGCCTCAATACGGGCCCACTGTTGTTCATCGAGTGGGCCCTCCTTTCCTCCTAACACTGACTTTATGGCTTGCCCTTGGGTCCTTTCTCTTTCCTCAGAGGTAAAAAGGGCTTGGAGAAGTTGTTGACAATCATCCCAGGTTGGGTCATGGGTATGAAAAACAGATTCTAGGAGGGAGATCAAAGCCTGAGGTTTTTCTGAAAAAGGGGGATTTTGATGTTTCCAATTATACAAATCACTGGTAGAGAAAGGGATATAGACATAATGATCCTGTTCTATTTCCCTAAGAGGCAGAAGAGGAACTGAACTAGTCCCTTCAGTGGGAGCCCTGCTGGGACCATAAGCGGCCCCTGTTCACATGTGGGAGGGGGAGGTTATAGAATCTGGAGATTTTTCTTCTTCGGGAAGAGGAGGGTAGAAAGGGTTTCGAGACCTGGGGCCGGTTTTTTCAGAGGAGGAGGAAGGCTCCACATAGGGTGGAGGTCTTATAGAGGGGTCTAAGGGATCAGGATCTTGTGAGAGCACTGGCTTGGGAGCCTGGGCTTTGACTTCTCAGGGTTCCCTTGGGGCCATAACCAAAATGCGAGAATTTGTTTGCAAGAAAGAATGCTGCAACCAAGCCAGAGGCTCCTGACAAGCCTGAACCCAGATATTTATATATGGAAACTGATCAGGATGGCTAGGGTGCCTGGTGACCCTTTTCCATACCACACTGCAGAGGCTTGGGTCAAGAGAGCCCTCAGCTGGCCATCCAACTCCAAAGGCCGGCCATTCCAATTGACACAGGGAGCAAAGTTTTCCGCGAGATAATTTAACCCCATATTCGTCCTCCTGTTGGGGGGGGGCGGGGGCGGGGAGCCAATTTAAAATTAGTGAGAAAACAATCCAATGGGGTATTTTTGGAGCAGGATCCTCCCATCTCTGCCTTGATGGTTTGGAAAGAAATACAAAATTAAACACACAACGGACAGGACACTAACGTACGAACGACAAGATGAACAGGCACCGCAACAAAAGTGAAACTAAATCTTCCCTTGTTCCTCGTCAGGAACCTTGGGGTCAGGGGAGGCTTACCAGCCCATCAGCCACCTCACTCCTGACAACAAATGGTTGCAACCAGCCAAAAACTTACCTCTGGAGGTTTTCTGAGGTCTGTGCCTGAGTCTCCTGCTGGATCCCGCCACAGAGTCCCGGCTGAACCGGGGTTCCTTACCCGGGAATCTCACTGGGGCCTCCAAAATGTAAGACCGAGGGCCTTACCAAACGCTCTGAGGAGCTGACTGCAGCGAAGAACACCCAGGAAGGAACACACCAGACAAGTTGGAAAGTAAAATAGACCTTAGTCTGGCCAGATGGCACTCCCAAAGCAAAGTAGCTTAGAGAGGTGACTAGCCCAGAGTCGGAGGCTCTTTTTATAAGGGGTTGCAGGGGAAGTTAACAGGAGAAATTTACAGAAGAGGAACAAAGGGTAGTGGTCAGCTGACATGTACTGATGGTCAGCAGATGTTTGTAGATAGTTCTATAGATAGCAGTGTTCAGAACATCAGTTCAACAGAACAAAGAGTTGAGTAATTTACTTTGGGACCTTATGGCTGAAACAGATCTTATCTAGTGTCCCAGAACTAACAAGCATCTTTATCTATTTACTCACATTCACAGTTGGGGCTAGGGGAGTTTTATGATTACAGAGTTATGCAGTCCCACAGACTTGCTTTCTTTTCTTTACTGTATATTCTCTACTTCCTCTTAAGTTTCACATTTCTTCCTTTATGACCTCAGTTAAATGTTTAATCATAGAAATGTTATGTGCATAAGGAAAAAATCATATAGAATCTAAGCTGTGGAAGGAGTATACAACTAGGGGAGACTGTCCTCAGGGGACATTTGGGAACTTGAGGAAACATTTTTTGGGTACGGGGGATCGAACTCAGGACCTTGCACTTGCAAGGGAGATGGTGGCACCACTGAGCTAAATCCCTTGCTCTTGGGGAAACATTATTGTTGTTGTTGTTGTTATTTGGTGCTGGGGATTGAATCCAGGGCCTTGTGTGTGCTAAGTATGTGCTACATCATTGAGCCTCAGCCCAGCCCCAGAAATAGTTTTAGTTGTGTGTTGGTTTATTTTTTTCGTACCAGGGATCGAACTTGGGACCTTGTGCTTGTGAGGCAGGTGCTGGAACCACTGAGCTAAATCCCCAGCCCAAAATAGTTTTAGTTGTCAGAGTGGGAAGGCTGTGCTAGTGGAAGAGGTCTATAACAACCAGGTCAGCTGTCCACTACAAGGAATTCTTGCCCAAAGAATAAATAGTGCTGAGGCTGAGAAATCCTAGAATGGGGGTGGGATAATACAAGGTTCACTCCCATCCCATTCCTAGTCCTACTTCCCAGGGGCAACTTCTGTCAATGGCTTGTGTTTCAGTCTTTTGGTGATTCTGTGGTATTATCAATAATGTTTACACTACTCGGAGCAGGGGCAGGATGGGTAGAACCATCCTGGGCAGATGGTGGCCCTAATGATGCTCTCCACACCCCCGTACAGCTCCTGGCCACAGCTAGGCATTCCCTGGGCTTGGGTGGGCTCCCAGCAGAGACTTTCCTGCACACAAGTTCTGGAGAAAAACCTTAGAGCAAGGACAGGGGCCTTCCAGGTATGAGGTGCTGGCTTCAATCCCAAGCACCAAGCAAAAAATGAAGGGAGAGAAGGAGGGGGGGATGAATTCCTAGAAACAGTCTTCTAGCCAAGGATGATCAGTGCCTTTGTTCAGTTTCCCTGACTTCTCAGAAAACTGATGTGGGCTGAATTTCTCAGCTGCTGCCGAAGAGAAAGCAGACAAATCAGGGAACACAGGCCTGGCAGCAGAGATCCCTGCAGCCCTGATGAACCAGGAAAGCCCAGAGATGTGTGTGCAGCTCAACACAAGATTTCCTTGAACTAGCTAGAGCTAGAAATCTTCATAGATAATTCAAAAGAGAGAATAGTCATTTTCTAGACTCAAGACAGCTCTACAAAATGAAATAGAATATCTCAAAACAAATAACAAAAATAAAGAGATGCAAATCCTGTGGTGAAAGATGGGAGACTGGAATAGACCCAGAAGACTAAACCTGCAAATGCTGTGGTTCTGATATAGGGGGAAGACATGTAACTCCCAAACTTACTAGATATCCCAAACACGAGCTCGTGTTCTCTAAAATCGAAGAATGAATTCTAGGAACAACAGAGGAGGTTAAGAGTAGGAAAAATTTATTGAGAGAAAGAAAGGTTCTGCCTAAGAGAGACAGAAGGGGGTCTGGAAAGTGGGTTGCCCACCCACCCCACTTTTCAAAGATGTTTTATACAGTAAAAGCCATGTGGTGAGGCAGGTACAAAGTGGGACAAAACTATAAGACCTAATGGAATTTTACAAGGTGGGCATGAGGTGGGACAAAACCATGGCCAACCAATAAGATTACAAATACAGTCACCTGGGTAATATTGATTAAATGGGGGTCAAATGGGGGAGCAAGTCACTTAGCAAGCATAAAAGGATTTTCAGTAAGGGTGGGGGTCAGGGATATTTCCTGGAGAGGCTGGGTTAAGATCTTGACCCTCCATCCAGGTGATTGATACCTATTTAGAATATCAATCACTGCTATTTATTCCCAGGGGAAGCACAAGGGTGTGGTTTCTCTCCTTTTCCAATTCTGGCCTTCAATGAATGTGTCTTGATTGTCCTCCATGTTGGCTCCTTGACTGTCCTCCAAGTTGGCTGCTCCTGGGCTGGCCCTGTCTAACTGCCTACAAGATATCTAATTAAATTACCTATCTGCAATATTCCCCCCTCTGAAGAAGTACCCCTAACTGCTATAAGGAGGCAAAGGGCTCAGACTAGTCTGGCCACTTCCACCTGAAGAGGGTCATAGTTGTGATCAGCAGTTACTCTACAGAGAGTCTATCTAAAGGCCCTCGATAGGTGCCATGTGTCAGGAAAAAGAGCCGAAAACCAAGACCAGACCAGAACCACAACAAGCATTTATTGTAGGAACAGTCTGCCAGGGTGTCTCCAAAGAAGAGAGAACAATACGTCCGGGACAAGGAACGCTTCTTATAGGAGCTGGAGTGGGGTTGAGTGATGTAGTGGCTAGGGATTGGAGGAGACTGTGACATCACTAGTTTCTAGGAGGTAGCAAGTATCAGGTTATTCTTTTGGAAGGAAGAGGGGCATGTTGGGAAGAAGGTTGTCTTTTGGCTGGTGAAGTCATATTTTAAAGTGGGAAGCAGGGTATTATGGGAAGTAGAAGGCTGCCATTTTATATAGCAGCCACTTTAAGGCAACATTCCAGGCTTTTTTTTTGGTACTGGGGATCCAACTTGGGACTTTGCACTTTCGAGGCAGGCGCTGGAACCACTGAGGTAAATCCCTGGCCCAATTCCAGGCTTTTTGGTTTAGGGTTGCTGGGCAGAGGTCTCTTCTCCTGGAGCTGCTTCAAGCTGACAAAGGGGCAAAGGTTGGGGCTAAACCTGGATCTGATGGAATTGGTGGTAGGTGGGGGCTTCTTCCCTCTACCACAATGGCTGGTACCCCACCATGATGAGCTCCATGACTGTCTGGTTGGTAAATCCCCTCATGTGTTCCTGCAAGAAACTTTGAAAACAGTGAAACAAGCATGGTCCAAAGCAGAGGATCAGACAGATAATATTGAGGGATCCTAAGAGCAGTAATAGCCAG
The DNA here is from genome assembly GCF_000247695.1 of Heterocephalus glaber. The sequence continues at coordinate 5,166,627 of NW_004624868.1, forward strand.
GGAAGCCATGAGCTCCAGGAACCAATAGTATCCCACCATTAATTAGCACCTTGGGGGGCTTATCTGGCCCACTGAGTCCTTAGTCTTTCCCTCATTTGACATGTAATTTCTCTTACCACTCTGGATTTATTGGCATAGTAGCAACATTCTTCCTTTAAAAAGGCACAGGTTCCTCCTTGTTCTGCTCTGAGGATGTCAATGGCCCTTCTATTTTGGAGTGTTACTTCCACCAGGGAGTCTATCTGTTGCTGTAAGATATTAATGGCCTCCTGTGTGGCATCAAGCTCTGAAGGAATTTGATACCCCAGATCTGTAAGCTGTTTTTGTCCTAGTCCTAGTGCAGTGGCACTCGCAGCTACACTTCCTGCTATAGCTATTCCTGCCAGTATGGGTAGGATTATGGGATCCCTTTTTTTCTGGTTGAGAGTGGGAGGGGGTAAGTCCCCCTTCCCCAAAATATACATCAATGTCTGGAATTAGGAAGGCTATAGCACATAGTCCCATGGTGGCATTTGTAAATGAGGAATAAATCCCATCATAGCATATTATGAAGGTTCCAGCTGGAGGCACTAGTGAACTGTGGGTGACATTTTGGACCTCAAAACAAGAAGCTATTACATCCACTGTATGGCTTGTCCCTCTTAAACATGAGGCATTACCCCAGGCCTTGATTGAGTGGGGCTGAAGTAACTTTCCAGAAGAGTTAGTCTGATTGATCTGTCGATTTGGCAATTTGGCACCGTTATCCCTAGGGCCCTGTAATATAGTCTTGTAAGCTGCCCACATAGCTAGCAGTTGTGTCCTAGCTGTGGGTTTACCTCCTGGAGAATGCCATGGGTGGAATTTAGGATTGTACCAGGTCCGAGTTTAGAAAAATATCCTGGGTGGGTGGAGTCTGTGAATTATTGTATGCTGGCTCTGGTTTTTGGGGGACTAGGGGAACCACCTGAGGCCTGGGTCGTGGTACCTTTATTTGTGGAGGAGGGTGCCAGACCCTTTGTATGGTAAAGAGTTGTCCTGGATCGCCCTGCCAGTGATTTTTAGTGGGACCTGAATGCCCCCATGGTGTCCTATGGCCCAATCGGGGTCTTGGGGGTCTTTAATAGTGTAAACCATTGGATTGCAGGTCCCTGTGAACAATATGGTGATGTTGGAAGGGCAACCAAGGAGGAGCCAGTATCTCCCCAATATTCCCTATAACATCTTTTCCCTTTGTTACAGTAATATCTTCCAGAGCTATCACACCTCTCCTCCCTGAGAGGGTAGCATTTACATTCTGGTCCTGGATGTGGGTAGCAACCAGGAAACCATGTCTGGGATTTACAATAACTCCTTATTGACTGTTTCCATTCTAAAGTATTTTTTTTAGTTTTTGGTAACTGTGTTCTACATTTAAGTTTGTGCATCCAGTTGACCACCAATGGCCTTTGACCTTTTCAGGTCATGCATCAAAATAGACTGAGACTTGGGAGTGGGAAGGGTCCCAGCAAGACTGGTTGATGATGATAGGGGGATCAGTTTTATATAGCTGTACTTGGAATGTCCAGTGTCCCGTTAGGTCTTTTGGCTCAGTTGCATTCCCCTCAGTTCAAATAAGCAATGTAAAGCACTGAAACAGAAAATGATAATTTAATATATAATTATGAAAAGACATTTTTGAAAAAGACTCCAGGGTTTTTGGGAAAATTATGGTATGGATCCCAGGGTGCATGATGGGAAGGCGATAACTCTTGCCAGAAGGAAAAGAAGAGCAAAAAGACTTTTTTTGTGTTTGAGACCAGTCCTGGGGTGAGACGGAAAAAAGCCCTATTACCCAAACAAAAGACAAGGCTATGTAGAAGGCTAGAAAGGCTGATGACAGGCTAACTTGGTATCTCGTGAAAGTGGAGTGGAGGTAGCGCTAACCAACATAGGAGGAGGAATGTTAACAAGCAAACTTTGTCAGATGAAAAGTCTGAGAGAGTGTCTTGGAAGCAGAGGTCTTCAATCCAAAGAAGGATCTCTTTGACCATGTTACCTCAAGGGGCAAGCCAATGAAGATCTTGTTGTAATGTAGAGAAGAAGTCAGAGAAGCAGGATGTCAGCCAGGGAAGGAACATTTACTCTTAAGGGATGCAAGTGAGCTTGATCTTGGTGGATCCTGTTAGAAGAGAAGAGTATCTGGAAGTTTTAGGTTGTTTTTGTTTGTTTGTTTGTTTTGGTACCGGGGGATCAAACCTGGGTCCTTGCACTTGTGAGGCAGGCACTGTTTAGGTTGTTGTTTAAACTGGTCCATCTGGAAAGCCGGAGGTGCTCTTTTTATCCTGGAAAGGTGAAACCAGGGGACCCTTTCCTGAAGCTTTATCACTGTAGGAGTGGTTAAGGAAACAATGAAAGGTCCTTCCCAGTGTGGTTGGAGGGGCTTTGGGAAAAGGGCCTTGAGGTATACCTGGTCACCCGGAGTAAAAGGACAAGAATGTAGAGTGCCTGATGGGTCAGGAGAGGGAAGAGTTTGATCCTCTAGGGTCTGCAGGAGGTGATGAGTATAATTAAGTTTTGGGATATAGTCATCAAGAGGTGGTGAGGGATCAGGTAAGTTAGAAAACAGTAGAGGTTGCTTATACATTAACTCAAAGGGGGTTAAATTTAATGGTTTTCAAGGAGTTGAGTGAAGCCACATAAGAGCCAAAGGGAGGGTAATCCAACTTTGTTTTAGTTCCATGGAGAGCTTGGTTAGGTGAGTTTTAATTAGCCCATTAGCCCATTTAACCTTGCCTGATGATTGAGGTTGATAGGGGATGTGGAGTTTCCATTGTGTGTTGAGTGCTTCTGTTACCTGTTGGGTAATCTGAGAGACAAAGGCAGGGCCTTTATCGGACTGGATGGAGCGTGGGAGGCCAAATCGAGGAATAATTTCTGTTAGGAGTATGTGAACTACAGTGGCTGCTCCTTCCGATGTACATAATAATGCTTCTACCCATCCTGTGAAGGTATCTACCAGGGTCAGAAGATATCTGACCTTTTTTATGGGGGGGCATATGAGTAAATTCAACCTTCAAATCTTCCCCTGGTAGCTGTCCCCAGGACTGGTGAGTTTCTGTGCGTGTCTGAAGGCCACCTTGGGGACTGGTAGCTGAACAGATGGAGCAAGCCTGCGTTGTGGTCTGTGTGAGTGTTGTCAGGGATGGGTGGTATAGCAAAGGCCCGAAAAGGTATAGGAGGGGTTGAGTCCCTATGTGGAGTGAGCTATGTATGTCAGTGAGAAGAGGTATTATTTGGTTATTGGGTATGACATGGCATCCTCAATATAGGAGCCAATCATCCCTCAGTGTAGCGCCTTTTACTATGTACTTGGCCTTTTCCTGAGGGGTATAGCTAGGTTTTAGAGGTGGAATGATTAGCATTTGGTTTTGACTTTGGGGAGTAAGCTTTTGTGCCATCCTGTGGGCAGTTTGGTCAGCCCTATTGTTTCCCTGAGCTATGGGAGAAGATTGATGTCCCTTACATTGAATAACCCTCACTTGAGCTGGAAGGGTGGCTGCTTGGAGAAGGGCATGTATCAGATGCCCATTGATGATGGGGGTTCTCTTTGTGCTCATAAAGCCTCTTTCTCTCCATATGGAATTATGAGAGTGCAGGATGTGGTATGCATATTTGGAATCAGTATAGTGTTGCCTCGCCTGTTGTGGGCCAAGGTAAGAGCTCAGGTGAGAGCAATTCATTCTGCTTGTTGGGAGGTAGAATTGTGTGGGAGTGTGTTAGCCTCAGTTGTCTGTGTAAAGGAAACTATGTAAGGTGAGGGAAATCTAACACCAAACATTGTCATCTTGGTAGCCCATGCATTGTCTTCTTGGTAGCTGTATAGCTTTGAGTCTGGAGGAGACAAAGCCAAAGAAACAGTTAATACATGGACCAGATTATAAGGTCAGCAGGATTGCAATGAATATAGCCAACAAGTGTTTCCATTGGGAAGAACTAGAAATAGCCTCCCACAAAGAGGATAAGAAGGTCCAGGGGACTTCAGAATCCAACATAGAAGTCATATTGTATAGTTTAGCAGTTATGAGTTGTTTATAAGGTTGATCTAGTGGATCCTGGTAAAAGAATTCTAGCACATTTGTCATTGGTTCCATTTGTATGATTGCTTGGAGTTTGGCACCCTCTAGGCAAGAATAAAGAAAACTTTAAAGAAATTAGAGCATGTATAATCTAAGCATGAGCACACTAGAATGGAAAGACAGGTTGGGAAGAAAGTCACACTTAGAAATTGAAATAGTGATTTAACCTGCTGGCTCTTATAGATTCTACCATAGTTTTTTTCCTAATGATCCATAACTGTGGTCAGCTACCTGGTGGAGCTGGAAACTGCCAGAAGGGGTCAGTGACTGGAGCCCCTTTTTACATCTAGCTTTATTACTATGGCATTGTTTTATACCTCTTTTGGTTATTCTTTTCTGCTGGGTGTTTAAGACCAAGTTAAAGTGAGACCTGTCAATCAGCATGAACTTCTTGCTATCTATCAAGGTCAGTTAAGTATCCTCAGGCATTACTTTGGAACCATGCATAGAGCCTCTCAACTCCTCTGTCCGTGTCAGCTGTCAGGATGGGTCACAGCTTTGCTTGACCATGTTACTTTCAGTGAAAGCATGGGAGATTTTTCCCTCTTGGTGACCCTCCTTTGGCACAGGGTCCATTTATCCTCTGGTGTCCAGCAATCTCCCTGCTCAGGAGGTTGAGTGACTTACCAAAGATGTAGGATCCTGTAGGAAAGATTCCTTTGTGTTCTGGATCTTTGTTGACCTTGAGGGGCCAGGGCCAAAATATTGGCTGTCCTCCTAGCCCAGTTACATTTCTAGTTTTGGTCTCCAAACTTTAGTTGTTGAACACCCAGAAGAAAAGATCAGTGACATAAGTATTTTAGTAGGAGCAGTGAGCTTAACTTATAATTTCATCTGGACATTAAGCACTTTTGAAATTTATTTTATCAACCATGGTCATTATAGTAGTTGAATCCATGTCCATCTTAGTACAGAATAGTCTTTTAGTCAAACACCTCCATCTGATCACAAGACATTAAATGACATAAAGAAAACTCTTTTTTATTATCCTTTAGTAGGATGCCATCTAAAGAGAACATACATATTAGTCTATAAATGTACCTTAGGAGTTCATAATGTCTAGCCTCTAATTTTAGTGTGTGACATTGTTTCAACTATTTGGCAACTGGGCCAGGGATTTAGCTCAGTGGTTCCAGCACCTGCCTTGCAAGCGCAAGGTCTCAAGTTCGATCCCTGGTACCAAAAACAAACAAACAAACAACTGTTTGGCAACTGAACATCCCTAAGTGTTGTGACACATATAACATACATCACATAAATTTTTAAGAAAACTATTATTTGACTGGTTTTTTCATGTTGGCTTGACATGTACCTCTTATCACAAGTAGTTGGAGTGCAAGAGAAAGGCAGATACCTGAGTTAAAAAAGATCATTATCATAAACAATATCCAAGAAAACTTGTACACCCAAAAGGCATGAATATATATACCATGAAATAACAATGAGTATCAGTTACATGAAACCCCTTGTCCCTTAATTTCATTTTATACCAAGAGAATTTTAAATAAAATCTTACTGTTTTCCCACAGAAAACTTAGCCATTTGACCGTGACCAATGTATACATATCACAATAATGTGTTTAGCAATGTATTTCCCACAAGGCTATGGGAATTATTGGGGTCTCCTTTGTGAACAAAGGCTGAAATAGATTTTTCCAGGCAGCTGCTCCTTTATTTACCAAGGGGAGTCCTGTCCTGTAGTTTTCCTAAGCCCAAGAGTCTTTAATTATCTTAACAAATTTTTAGATGACCTGTGAGAGCCAGATCATAACAATTACACATTATTTTTGAAAACCAGGTGACATTATTTGGATAATCTGGCAACCTCGGGGAAGCTGTCTTTAATTATATTATCTATAAGCCAACTTGAGTTACAGCCAAACATCTTAAAAAATCCAAAATACCAAAAGAAAAGCTTAAACACGACAGATGTATGTGTTGTAACAAATTGGACAGACACATAAGACAACTTGTTTATAAACCAAAGTACACTCAGATGTATTTGGCCAAGTTGAATTAAAACTTTTACAATTTTTAGGTTTAGGGCCAGGGATTTAGCTCAGTGGTTTCGATGCCTGCTGCTCAAGCACAAGGATCTGAGTTCGATCCCCGGTACCAAAAAAGAAAAAAACCTCTACCAATTTTTAGGTTTATAATTATAAAAAAGAGTAGTCAGAACTTTGTTGGTCAATTAACAGAGATCTCTTGTAATAAGAATCAAAAGGAATAAAAATCTTCTGCACCTGTGAAAGCAAAAACAGTTTTAAGATGAGCCCTAAGCTGACAGTTTATCTGACTGGAATACCCAGGTATACAGGCTTCTTTCTCATGGTTGCTTTGATAACCATAGTTGTTTGATAGCCACATATAATTGTTCCCTCTAAAGGATGGACCATTAAAGGTAGTTTTAACTATCTCCAGTGGGTGTCTGCTCAGGCCAGATTTGCATGTAGAAGAGACTCTTTGGAGCTAAGTATGAGTTCCGTGCAGTGAGGGAAGAAGGCCTGCCAAGGCTCCAACCTACTGTGCTACAGATGTCTACCTATGACAGTTTTCCCATTTTGAAAAAAAAAAAACAAAGGAAGAGAAGGCATCCATGTCTATCCCTCTTGTTCTGTGCTCAATCCAAGGTGCCCCTTAGGCTTTATCTCATTCAGTGCCAGTGGCGGCAGACTAGAGGTGCAAGAAAGTGTTCAGAGTCAGGTTAGCTCTTCTTACTTTTCTCTAATTTTGCCTAAGGGCTGAAAGACAGATAAATCTGGACTAAAATTTTTACATTTATTTTTTGAGAGTTTCAGGATTAAACCTAGACCAGTGTTCTATATGGCCCAGAGATAAGTGAAGGTCAGCTTTATTCTGGAAGGACTCCAGGGAGGGAAAACTCACCATTCTGGAAGCTTTGTCTTGAAATCCAGCAGCCACAGAAGAGGGAAGTGCCTTGAATCAAACTGCATTATTTCTCAGGAGCAGGGCAGTGGAGAAGGGACAGAAGAGTGCCTTTAAGTATGGCACAAGGACTAAACCTTTTTTTTTTTTTTTTTTTTTTGGTACCGGGGATCGAACTCAGGTCCTTAGCTTGTGAGGCAGGTGGTGGAACCACTGAGCTAAATCCCCAGCCCACAAGGACTAAATCTTAACCATCTTAGGTGTAGAAGGACAATCAAGATCAGGAGCTTTTCCAGAGTGGATCTGCAATCCTTAGCAAAACATGTCTCCAGAGACAAAAGCTACAATTGACCCCAACTGAATTGCCAAGCAGAAAATCAAACCAATAATCAAAGAAGCAGAATGGCTGCTTTTTGCTACTTGAAAAAGAGAATGAACATTCTAGCTATATTATTTAGGGCTTATCCTTTTTTTTTTTGGTACTGAGGATCAAACTTGGGACCTTGCACTTGCAAGAGGCAGGTATCGAGCGGAACCACTGAGCTAAATCCCCAGCCTAAGGCTTATACTTTTAATAAATTATTCTGAATCTATAATATCTAATTTATGACTCAAATACCCTACAGGCTGTTGAGCAGCTCTCTGATGTTGTAGAAACACTCCCAAAGCCATGTCTCACCTTTTATTAACATACAAACTGAAACAATGTTCTGTAGTTAGGCACTTAGAAGTGCTTGTTTGAACTTCTAGAGTGCTGTCTGGGAATGAGGGTCCCAGGTGTCTGTCTCTTGGGTTTCTCTACAAATTAATAAAAGGGTCACACAATCTCACTCTATCCTGCTATCTGAAGGCCACAAAAGCCTGTAATTTCCAGGAATCTCCTTAGATGTTTTAGAGTCTTGGGTTGTGGAAAGGAAAGAATTGGTTTAATTCTTTCTCCCTGCAGTCTTTGGGTTCCCTTAGATATAATAAGGCCTAAATATTTTACCCCAACGTTGAAAAGTTGTGCCTTAGATCTAGAAATGTTATAACCCATCTGTTAGAAAATTCAGCAGAGCCGATGTTTTGGCTAGAAAGCTCTTCCGAGGGCACATAACAGCATATATATTGCAAGACTGTGACTTGGGAAAAACTATAGTATTTCCTTTTATCAAATCAGGATGTCAGGGGCCAGGGATTTATCTCAGTGGTTTCGACACCTGCTGCACAAGTGCAAGGCCCGAGTTTGATCCCTGATCAGGATGTAGGGATGTCCTATTTTTCCTGATAAATAGTTGACAATTTAAAATAATAGAAGGACTTAGTTCTCATGTTTTTTAGACCTTCAAGAATACATGCCTGAAAATGTCTTCTATTTAATCTCCTATCTGATTGCCAAGCCAGTGGGGGGTCTTATATAGGAACTGCTTGTGTTCTAGTGGAAACCAGTTGTCCCCCTGGCTGCCTGTCTTTTTGAGCTTCCAAAATTAAAATATCTGTCTCTATATGTAGTAGCAGCTTGTAATACTACTTGTCTTTCATTAGAAATCAATGTTTGGTGTAAGAGCAACATTACATCTTTCTAATCTAGTCCATAGGTCTGAGTAAGTCCTCTAAAGACCTCAATAATGTACATATCAGGGTCATCTGAAAACTTTTTTAGGTCTCATTTGATCTGTTTTAGATCACTGAGAGAAAAAGACACATGAACATAGGTAGTCTTATATTTGCCATTTACTTCCTGTAAGAGATAATGTCTTTGAGGGACCTGAACAACTTAGCTAAGGATGGACATAGCCTCATAGAGATTAATTATGGCTGGCCTAGAAATTCCACCCTCAGCACCTGGTGGTCAAGGCTTAAAGTTGTCTTGGAAATTTTGTTCTCAGGTTCTAAAGGGTGAGGAGTACCCTCAGGCTTAGAGGTACTGAATGCCTTAAAGGTGAGGTGTCTCATTTTCCTATGTCCCACATTTACATTTGAACACAAGCAAGAATTTTTCTTAGTGTAAAGAAAATCTCAACACAAGATGATTTGACCATTTTTTTCTCTCTTACAGTGTAATTCTAATTGTGAGATAGCATCATAATACTTTCCTCTGTGTACTTGGCTTTAGGAGGTAGGCACACCATGCTTGGGTATAGAGAAATAATACATTCCAAAGGAGTACCAGGTTCAGATATGGAGTTCCTAATCTGAAACAAGGGAAAAAAATATGGTGTCCCATAAGTATCTGCTTGATTCCTGTGCCCTCTAGGATGTCCCCAGGGCATCCTCCAAGGTTTATACCACTCCAGGGTAGGTAGCTACCATCTGGACAGAGAACCAGAAAACAAAGCCGGACCGAACTATCTACCCTTTGCCGTAACAGTCATGTTTAAGAAGGAAATATTGCTAGCAAACTGAGATTTAAACCACTGCTTTTTAGTTCCTTGAAAGAGAGGAAAATAGGTCAACAGTCAAATTAGGACACTTTTCCTGCTAAAGAGATTACCTCCAGAGATGGTAGGTCAGAGATTCTGCCCTGGGCCCTAGGGCAGAGAAAGCTCTGAGAAATTTCTGTTGTCTATCCAGCCATTTAGACAACTTTTATTAGCAAGACAAGGCGATTCCTTTAAGGTCCATTTTAAATTCATTAAGTATTTGAAACTTATAGGTCCTCCTAGCCGCCACAATCTACACAGTAAAAGCACTCTTACGGATTTCCTACGCATGCATGAATGAAAAAGCCTGGCTAAAATAGTCCCATATTCTAGTTAGCATGTAAAACCACAAATGCCAAGTTACTGATTGTTATTTTCCCTAGTGTAAGACAAAACAGTTGTTGCAAGTTTGTCTTAGTCTGACTTTCTGGAAGGAGGAGCGGTCTGACTACTAGGGATTCTGAAATGAGCTCCCAACAGTTGGAGAAAAGTTTAAGGGGAGTTTTTAACTCACTAGCAGAGAGAAAAAGTGCAAATAAAGCTCAAGCTGGTTAAACATCCAAAAATCATCATATAGCATTTTATAAGTCCACAGTCAGTGTTCCAAAGTCCATAACCTATCAGAAAAGGCATTTACCTCCTACACACATAAATGATGAAGACCATGCCTGGTGGGGAGAAAAGGTTCAGGTAGCTTTTAATCTATCAAAGATTCATTTTCTACATTTGTCTAGAGGTCTTACTAGTAGTGTTCCCCTTTCACCTCACTGAGGAGTCCAGATAGGGAGGAGATGTGGAGATTTTTCTGCTGATTACCCAGATGGGCTGTCGGGAGCTAGTTTCTTCTGAGGGACATTTAGGTATCCGCCAGAGAGTAGCCCTGGCCATGACTCCTCAGTTGTCACCTCAGTTTCTGCTAGTTCCACACAATCAGAGATCTGGCTCCGGAAGGAACCCAATTGTCTGTCTGGGCAACATTCCACCTGCCATTGGTGTCAATGGGAGTGGGGATTAACAAGAGAGCAACTGAAGAAACCTGTCCTCTGCTTTGAGGGTGGCAGCTGCCCTAAAGGCAATTACTAGAAGGCAGAGTAACCACTGTTTGGCATTCTATAAGGGACAGATAAAAGCCTGAACTGTCTTTGTCTGAGCTGATTTTATAAGAGACCCATTTTACAACATTTTTAAGCAACCAAGTCCAAATGTAACACATACAAAACAAGAGTAAAATGTAATTTTAACAAGAGACAATGCATAAGAAATGCAAACATTTAAAACCCACAATTTAAAATTAAGACACTTTTGAAACAAAAGCCAAAACAAAGGCCAGAATTTATGAAACAAAAAACAGAATCTATGAAACAAATGTCCAGAGCCTGTGAAATGAAAAGTAACAATCTATTGTAAGACCGAGGGCCTTACCAAACGCTCCGAGGAGCTGACTACAGTGAAGAACATCCGGGAAGGAACACACCGGACAAGTTGGAAAATAAAACAGACCTTTATTAGTCTGGCCAGATGGCACTCCCAAAGCAAAATAGCTTAGAGAGGCAACTGGCTCAGAATCCGAGGCTGTTTTTATAGGGGGTTGAGGGGGAAGTTAACATATAGAATTAAAGAAAAGGGGACAAAGGTTAGTGGTTGACTGTCACA
>NW_004624868.1:5178358-5195102 GCF_000247695.1 Heterocephalus glaber
AAAAAAAAAAGATTACAAGTACAGTCACCCAGGTAATATTGATTAAATGGGGGTCAAATGGGGGAGCAAGTCACTTAGCAAGCATAAAAGGATTTTCAGTAAGGGTGGGGGTCAGGGATATTTCCTAAAGAGGCTGGGTTAAGACCTTGACCCCTCCATCCAGGTGATTGATACCTATTTAGAATATCAATCTCTGCTATTTATCCCCAGGGGAAGCACAAGGGCATGGATTCTCTCCTTTTCCAATTCTGGCCTTCAATGAATGTGTCTTGATTGTCCTCCATGTTGGCTCCTTGACTGTCCTCCAAGTTGGCTGCTCCTGGGCTGGCCCTGTCTAACTGCCTACAAGATATCTAATTAAGTTACCTATCTGCAATAGTTCCAGAAGAAAAAGGAACAGAAGAGAGGTCATAAATAATAGATGACATTTCTTTGAGCTGAAGACTTAAGTTCCACACTGGATTAATAGGAAAAGACAATCTTATATAGGTAAAATGTCTGAAATTCTAAAGAATAAGGAATCTTACATACCTTCAGCCAGAAAGCAAGTTCTTTCTTCTTCTCATCTGCAGCCCTGATGGTCAAAAAGCAGTAAAATCAAATGTGAGCAGGATACAGTGGTACAGGCCTGTAATCCTACCTACTTGGGAGGTTAAGGCAGGAAGATCACAAGTTCAAGGCTAGCCTGGCCAATGTAGTGAGACTGTGTCTTAAAAAAATTTTTTAATGGTCTGGGAGCCAGGTGTAGTGATGCACACCTGTAATCCCAGCACTCTGGGAGATTGAATCAGGAGGATTACAAGTTCAAACTCTGGGCAGTTTAGCAACCTAGCAAGACTCTGTCTCAAAGTAAAAAAAAAAAAAAGATGAAAAGGCCTGGACATGTAGCTCAGTGTGAAGGCCCAGGGTTCAATCCCCAGTACTATTGGGAGGGGCAGGGTGGCTAGGATACAGCTCAGTGGTAGAGTGCCTGCCTGCATGAGGCTCTGAATTCAATCCCCAGAACCACAAAACAAAACAAAAATACTGAGCATGGGCTAATGGAGGAAAAGGTCTACAACCTGGGCCCAACCAAGGGGAAATGAAAGATACCTGAAGGTCTACAGAAGTCACAAAGTACCTCACCTGAGAGATTCTCTTTCCCTCTCTTTCTTCTTTCCTTTCCTATTTTCTTTTTCTTATTTTTGCTGTCAGAGATCGAACTCAGGACCTTGCACTTTCGAGGCATGAGCGGTGCTGCTGAGCTAAATCCCTGACTCTTTCTTTCTTTCCTTCCTTCCTTCCTTTCTCTTTCTTTCTTTTTCTTTCTCTTTCTTTCTTCTTTCTCTTCCTTCCTTCCTTCCTTCCTTCCTTCCTTCCTTCCTTCCTTCCTTCCTTCTGTACTGGGGATCAAACTCAAACTCAGGACCTTGTGCTTGCAAGGCAGACATGGTGCCACTGAGCTAAATCCCCAGCCCTCTTTTCTCTTTCTTAACTTCCTTCTTTCTTCCCTCCATCCCTCCCTCCTTCACTTCCTTTCCCTCCCCTTCCCATTTCCCTCCTTCCATTCCTTCCTTCCTCAATTTTGGTACTGGGGATTGAGCCCAGGGGCACTCTACCACTAAGGTACATCCCCAGCCCTATTTATTTATTTATTTATTTAAATTTTATTTATTTATTTTTTGTACCTGGGAATGAACTCAGGACCTTGTGCTTGTGAGGCAGGTGGCGGCACCACTGAGCTAAATCACCCTGGCACTCCAGCCCTTTTTATTTTGAAGCAAGGTCTCACTAAATTGCCCAGGTTGGCTTCAAACTGGCAATCCTCCTGTCTCAGCCTCCTATGTAGTTGAGATTACAGGCATGAGAAATACTTTTGAGAAGATACTCTAATCAAACAATTGAATCATGGGGGCTGGGGATTTAGCTCAGTTGTTCTGCTGCCTGCCTCACAAGCACAAGGTCCCAAGTTTGATCCCCGGTACCAAAAAAAACGAAACAAAACAAACAATTGAATCAGAACAGAGACTTCAAAATAGGGGGAGAGGAAGAGAAGAGGAAAGAAAGCAGTGGGGAGCAATGAACCATGATCTATATATTTATACCTAAATCTATTTATAATGTATAATGTACATGCTAAATAAGAACTCACAGGGCTGAGGATTTAGGTCAGTGGTTCCACTGCCTGCCTTGCAAGTGCAAGGTCCCTAGTTCTATTGCCAGTACCAAAAAACCCCCCAAAAAACAAAAAAAAAACCCCAAAATAAGACCTCACAGCAGAACACACTATAAGGAAAATTCTAATAAGGACTAAATTATCTTAATATAAATCTGGAATCAGGTGGAAAGGGTTAAGGGGAAGGTCAAAGTGTTTCAGAAGTAAAAGGGGAGGGAGAAAGGGTAGTGAAAGTAACCTAAAGATCACACTTTATTGTGAGGAGGAAGTAGAAGGTAATTATAATATTGTAGAAATAGTTGTTACTGTATTTTCATATATTAAAGAGTCATGTGTGTATGTGAAAGCAGGGACAGAGAATGTAACTATTAATAGAATGACAAATTAAAAGTGTTATGAATAATGATTTATTTAATCCATAAAAGATAAAGAAGAGTTAATAATGTAAATTTTTTGAAAACAAGATGGAAAAAATAAAACTAAATAAATCACTCATTATAGGTGAATACAAGTAAACTAAATTCTTCCATTAAAAAATTTAGGGGCTGAGAATTTAGCTCAGTGGCACTACGCCTGCCTTGTAAGTGCAAGGTCTGGAGTTTGATCCCCAGTGCTGGAAAAAAAAAAATTTTGTGGGGGGAGGGTGAGAGAAATGTTCTGTATGTTTAAAAAATATTTTGTATTTTGATTGTGATAGTGGTTACATAACTGAATACATTTGTCAAAATTTGTGGGGTTTTTTTTTTACACAGGGTCTCACCAGGTAGTTCAGGCTGGTCTTGAACTCACTATGTAGCCCACATTGGCCTCAAGCTGTGATCCTCCTGTCTCAGCCTCCTGAGTGCTGGTATTACAAGTGTGCACCACCACATTAGATCTTTCTTTTATTATTTTTTAAAAATTACTAGGGCCAGGGATTTAGCTCAGTGGCACCATGCCTGCCTCAGAAGTGCAAGCTCATGAGTTCGATCCCTAGTACCCACCCAAAAAAGAAAGAAATTACTGAGAAGGGCTGGTGGTATACCTCAATGGTAGAGCACTTGGCTAGCACACATAAATCCCAGTACCACTAAACATACACACACACACACACACACACACATACAGTACATATATACACACATATACATATATATACATGTATATGTATGTATAATTATATATACATACCTATATAAAATCTATATGTGGGGCCAGAGATTTAGCTCAGTGGTTTTACTGCCTGCTACGCAAGCGTAAGGACCCGAGTTCCATTCCTGGTACAAAAAAAAAAAATTATATGTGTATATACACACATATATAGTGAAAAAAATATGTGTGTGTGTGTGTGTGTGAGAGAGAGAGATTTACTAGAGACTGTGAGACCACTTAGTACATTAATAGGCAAAGGAGAAAAATTAATCAGTGGGATAAAGCAGAGAATCCCATACTAGGTGATTGTCTATACAAAAACATGACCATTAACCGCACCAGAAAAGGTAAGGACGACACATGGGCAGTTAAAGAGCTCCCACAGCTACACAACTGTGTAAAAACGATGCTCTGTGCCGCTGTTAGTTGAAAAAAAGATATGCATGTAGCTGGGCACGGTGGGGCACACCTGTAATCTCAATACTCTGAGAGGCAGGGGTAGGAGGGCTGAAAGTTTGAGGTTAATTTTTCGCGACTTAGCGGGATGGTCTCAAATTAAAAATTTTAAAAAGGAAGGGATGTAGTTCAGTGCAAAAAAAAAGTGTGTGCTGAGGCAGGAGAATTGCAAATTCAGGCATAAGCTGGGCAATTTTAATGATTTAGCAAGACCCTGTTTGAAAATAAAAAATTTAAAACGGGGCTGGGGATTTAGCTCAGTGGTTCCGTCACCTGCCTCGAAAGCGCAAGGTCCTGAGTTGAATCCCTGGTACAAAAAAAAAAAAAAAAAAAAAAAAATTAAAAAGGGTGGGATGTAGCTCAGTGCAGGGGCAGAGGTGGGGGAGGGTTGCAATCTGGGAGGAAATAATGAAACAATATTACCATAACTGAGAAAAAATTATGTTTAGAGTATTTTCTTGTTTGTTTTGAGACAATGTCTTGCTATGTAGTTCAGGCTGGCCTTGAACTCACTATGTAGCCCCAACTGGCCTTGAATTGGCAGCAATTCTCCTGCCTCAGCCTCCCTAGTGCTTGTTTAGAGTAAAAAGTATGTGTTTGTGTATGTACACACGATGGTGTACATTCTGACAGATGCATCATTAGATAGTTTCATCCTTGTGCCTACGCTGTAGCATACACTTAAATCTAGACAGGAAAAAATTAAAATAAATAAAAATGTAGATGGATCTACTGCAGCCATTGCTCCTAGGCTACAAACCCTTATTGCATGTTCCTGTACTGAACAATGTGGTCAACTATAACACAATCATTATTTATGAATCCAAGCGTATCTGAAAATAGAAAAAGAACAGTAAAAATACTAGGAAGTAGGAAATTTTCAGCTCCATGATAATCTTATGCGAACACTGTTATAGGTGTGGTCTGTCATTGACCAAAACATTGCTATGCAGTTCATAACTGTATGTATATGTGATTTTTTCCCCCCAGTACTGGGGATTGAACTTGAGACCTTGTGCTTGTGCCAGGCAAGCACAATGCCACCAAGCTACAGCCCCTAACTGTATGTATATGTAAGTGAACATACATATCCTAATGGTTCTTTTATTTTTTAGTACTGGGATGGAACTCACGTCCTTGTGCTTTCGAGGCAGGCAGCGGAACCACTGAGCTAAATCCCCAGCCCATATCCTAATGGTTCTGCTTCTCTGATTGAGCCTTGGCTAATATACTAGATGAAGTGCTGGGAGCACTGTGCTGTAGATCACTATGGCCAGGGCTAACTCACCTCCTCCAGAGGATGAGGCAGAGCCCTGTGGGAGAACAGGTGACAGGAGGGCATGGTGGAGCAAGGCCTGGCTGAGAAGAGGACTGTCTTCCTTCCTCCCTGCCCATTCACCAGAAAACCATCAAGCATGATGTCCTGCAGATCTTAGCTACTCTCCTGGCTCTGGTTATAGACCAGCCCCTTTTGACCTCCCCCTGTGCTTTCCTTATCTCTACACCATAAATAAAGGTGCTGCAGATGCCAGCCAGCCCTTTTATCCCATCAGAAGGGGTTTCCATCTGTCCCCAGCTTTATCAGCTTTATCTCTTTGTCATTCTCTGTGTCTGTCTTTCTTAATCTCCCACTGCCATTTCTCCCTCTGTGGACCCTTCAGCCACGTGGCGAGGGTGGGGGGTGGGGGGGTGGGAGGGTGGCAGTGAAGGACATATAGATGTTCACTGTATTATTCTTTCACCTTTCCCTTAGGCTTAAAATGTTTCAAAATAAAACGTTGGCATTTCTCTGGTATGAGAAACCGAAAGTGTAAATAAGGATCAAAATATATAGTAGATATTGGGAAATGGGAAGAAAATGTTCAAATGAGAAGAGGAACTGGGGAGAAGGGGGAAGGGAAAGAAGGGACAAGAAAGAAAAGAGAATAGAAGGAAAAAAACAGAAACAAAGCTTCTGTAAATAAGAGGGGTAGGGGAATGGGAGAGGAAGGGGCAGGATGTATCATGTATGAGTACAGGTTTCTTGTGATGAATGTTGTTATCATTATGTATATTTAAACTGTACTAATTTTAAAAATAAAATGCTGGAGGAGGAAAAAATACATGTAAAGGATTCTAACCTCAATAGAAAAGCGAATTCAACTAAGAAACATGAAGATCTGCTAGGAGTCAGGGACATGCAATCTATTGTTTGTCTGTCTATCTATCTGTCTATCTATCATCTTTTATTTACTTTTTTTTCTTTTTTGGGACCAGGGATTGAACTCACAAGCTTGTGCTTGCGAGGCAGGTGCAGTGCCACTGAGCTAAATCCCCGGCCCCTATTGACTTATTTTGAGACAGAGCCTCCCTAAATTGCCCTGGCTGAGCTTGAACTTGTGATCCTCCTGCCTCAGCCTCCCAAGTGTTGTGATTACAGGCAAGTACACCATGCCTAGCTAGGGACAGGTAATTTAAAATAAAAATGGCCTACTGCTTTATTTTCATGGTGGAAAATGGGCTAAATGATATAGGGGGAAAAGATGTGACTCCCAAACCTGCTAGATATCCAAAACACAAGTTCGTGTCCTCTAAAATCAAAGAGTGAATTCTAGGAACAATGGAGGTTAAGAGTAGGAAAAATTTATTGGGAGAAAGAAAAGTTTTGCCTAAGAGAGACAGAAGGGGGTCTGGAAAGTGGGTTGCCTGCCCACCCCACTTTTCAAAGATGTTTTATACAGTAAAGCCATGTGGTGAGGTGGGTACAAAGTGGGACAAAACTATAAGACCCAATGGAATTTTACAAGGTGGGCATGAGGTGGGACAAAACCATGACCAACCAATAAGATTACAAATATAGGGCTGGGGATTTAGCTCAGTGGTTCCAGCACCTGCCTCGCAAACATAAGGTCCCGAGTTGGATCCCTGGTACCAAAAAAAAAAAAAGGATTACAAGTATAGTCACCCAGGTAATATTGATTAAATGGGGATCAAATAGAGGAGCAAGTCACGTAGCAAGCATACAAGGATTTTCAGTAAGGGTGGGGGTCAGGGATATTTCCTGGAGAGGCTGGGTTAAGACCTTGACCCCCCCACCAGGTGATTGATACCTGTTTTTAGAATATCAATCACTTTTGTTTATCCTACATGGGTGTGCTAATTTCTCTCCTTTTACACTACTGGCCTTCAGTGAATGCATCTTCACTCTCCTCCATGTTGGCTCCTTGTGGGCTGGTCCTATCTAAATGCCTACAAGATATCTAATTAACTTACCTATCTGCAATATAAAGACCACTGGGGAGCTCTAGAGCTGGTGTAGAACATGGACCCTGAGGAGCACTTCCCACCCCCCAGGCTGCAGTTGCTGGTGTATCCTTCTCCCCAGTTCCAAGCCCTGACAGTGTTTGTCACGCTTCACACTTGGCTCAGATCTACTCCTGTGCTGCATTAATTCCACACTGTCACTGCTTCTTTAGATCAGTTTCTTTAAAAAGAAGAAGAGGAAGAGGAATAAAAACTGACAGGCTAGTGGAACAGGGTAAAATCCCCATTGCTGGGGTTGGTTCTAAGGCTGCAACTGATAGTCTTCATTTTCCTCCTTTACAATCCACTTGTTGAACTAGATTGCTTGCCTGGTGGGTAACCTAGACCTTTGTTTCTGAGGGTTCTGACCCCTGATTACTGGGCACTTTCCATGGTGGTCAAAGTTGCCTATTTTTGAATTATATGAGGTTTGATCAAAAGATACAGTGAATGTTTAACTTTTAAAAAGTTGATTACAGTAAAAGACATTGTAATTAGTCCACCTTAAAGCACTCAAAATACTCCCCGTTACTTGGAACACACTTCTCCGATCTTTCTTGGCAATATCTCACCGTAGTTTTTTTTTTTATTTTTAATGTAGACATTCACCATATCTCTCCATCACCCTGTATCAGGGAACATGGGGCACCGCAGATCCCTTCCTGCTGCTCCTGTTTGTAGCACAATCCCATCTCCTCGCAATACTAAGACCAATCGCCTCTGCCAGGACACTCACTGCACACTAATTCGAAAGCCAGGAGTTGCCAGGCTGGGTTGCTAAGTATGGAGGATCTTGACTCTGGACTGACAGCCTCTTTTTGTGTGTGTGTGTGGAACCGGGGATTGAAACCGGATCCTTGTGCTTGGAAGGCAGGTGGCAGAATCAACTGAGCTAAATCCCCAGCCCCAAAATTGTAATATTCTTTTTTTTGTTTTTTGTTTTTGGTATCAGGGATTGAACTCAGGACCTTGCGCTTGCAAGGCAGGCGTCAGAACCACTGAGCTAAATCCCTGGCCCTTGACATCCTCTCTAAGTATCCTTTCCCTTTTAGCTCTCACTGCTAGCTGAGTGGTCATCTCTGTATTTTCCCTTTAAGTTTCTGAGGATGAACATCTGGTAAGCTCACCCCATCCCTGATTTCCTGGCCACTGGCTTGTCCACAAGTTGGCCAACCTTGAGGCCGTTGGCCGCTTATTTTAACTTGGTGAGGTCAGGAGGGCTGGAGGGGATCACAAGCACAATTCTTGGGACTAAGGTGCCTCATCAGCAAGGGTTTGTCCCCTTCAGAGGGGCATAGGTGTAGCTGACACCATGTTTAACATATTTGGTAAAGCAGTCTGATGGGGCAGCCTTTGGTCGCAAATCCTGGTCACTCGGGTAGTTTATAAGGAGCTTATAGCCTGTAGAGCCCAGTTTCCTAATTTGTAAAATAAGATGGTTAGCAGAAGGGAAAGTAAAAATAGATTAAGGGGTCGGGGATTTAGCTCAGTGGTTCTGCCACCTGCCTCGAAAAGCACAAGGTCCCAAGTTCGATCCCCAGTACCATAAAAAAACAAACAAACACATAAAAATAGATGAAGATGCAGTGTGTATATGTACCAATTCCCCAAGATGAATGTAATTATTATGTATTGAAAATACATACTGCTAAAAAAAAAGAAAAAACCTGGCTGGCTCTGTAAAATCCATTAGCTGGGTGTGGTGATTCATGTATTTGGGAGACTGAGGCAGAAGATTCAAGTTTGAGGCCACATAGTGAGTTCAAGGCCAACTGGGACTACATAGGAAGACCCTGTCTCACAAAAAAATTGTTTTTCAACTCCAACATGCCTGATAACTGTCTTTCCCTTTGAACATTTTGTATATAAACTATTGTTCATCTAAGATGCCCTCCATCCTATGCTTATGTAATTTATTTTTTGAATCCAAATTTTGTCTTTTTTTTTGGTACCAGGGATTGACCTCAGGACCTTGTGCTTGCCAGGCAGACAGGCACAGTGCCACTGAGCTACATCCCCACCCCCAAGACACATTTTTTTTAAACAGTGATTTCTTTTTTTAAAAAATTTTTATTCATTTATTTTTCCCAAGACATTTTTTTTGGTACCAGGGATCTAACTTGGGGCCTTGCACTTGCGCAGCAGGTGGCAAAACCACTGAGCTAAATCCCCCGCCCCCAAGACATATTTTTAAGGAGGCCTTTGTTAAAGTTTACACCTCTTGCATTTAGCAACTGCATTCTTGATTCGGGTCTAGCCTATCTTATTATATCTTAAACATGGGAAACTGTGACCTGTCCAAAGTCACATATGTGGCAGGGCTGAACTTTATCCACAGAATCCGGTACTTTCCCTTACATCATGCTTTCTCTACAACTCAGGAAACTTATCTCTTGCTGCTCTGGCAAATTACCACAAACTTGGTGGCTTAAATAATACAAATTTATTACCTTACAGTTTTAGAGGTTAGAAGTTTGACATAGGTCTCTGACTAAAATCAAGGTGTCAGCAGGGCTGGGTTCCTTTCTGGAAGTAAAAAAGGAAAATCCTTTTCTTGCTTTTCCAGCTTCTAGAAGCCGTCTGAATTCTTTGGCTTATGGTTCTCTTTCTTTAGCTTTAAAGCCAGAAACTGCTGGTTGAGTTTTCATGTCACGTCTCGCTGATCCTTCTTCCCTCCTCAAATCTTCTTCCCACGGCTGGCAGAGGTCCTCCCTTTTGAGGATGCATGTGAATAGACCAAGATGATCAGGACGACACAAGATGATCTCCCATTAAAAGGATTTCACTTACTTGAATCTACATCTTGTCAGATGAAGTAATATACTCACAGGTTCCAGGGATTAGGGTGTGAACATTTTGAGAAGGTCTTTATTCTGTCCACACTCTGTCCATAGACAAGGACTTCCCAGAGATCAGAGAGCTACAGTAATGACGACAGATATAATCTAACTTTCTGAGTTTTAGGGAGTTCCTGATGTTGGCTGGACTTCTCAAAGTTGTTACAGATGAACCGCTTCCCACAGAGCCAATTCTTCCCAGTGCCCTCACAGTTGGGCCCCTCCCCTTGTCTACTCTAACAACCCATTTCCTATGAAAAGCAGTGAAGAAGTCAGGAGAGGGCAAGAAGTAGGCTTGGACACTGGTCCTCTCGGATCTTAGATGTGGTCATGGACCTAGAAAAGTGGAAATGTTAGCACTGGCCCAGCATCTCTCTCTCTCTTTTTTTTTTTTTTTTGTATGGGTATCAAACTCGGGTCCTTGTGCTTGCAAGGCAGGCAGTAGAACCACTGAGCTAAATCCTCGGCCCGGGTGCCTCCTTCTTGAGCCTCTCCAGGGTCATGTTGGCTTCATGCCTGTTGCTCCTGCTTTTGAGAGCACATGGGAAGCTCTGGCACTTTACCTGGCATTCAGGTCATGTGCAGCTGTGTATTGGTTCTAAAAACTGGGTCATTACTTACAGTTTATGGAATCTCTGCAAATACCCCTGTAATTTACCCACACCCTGGCCACATCCACCCCTGTACACCTCCGCCCCGACTGTTCCCACTCAGCCCTGCCACCAGCTGCTCTGTACACTCCCACTCATGGTCCCCTAAGGTCCCCAGGGAGTCACCAGCACACACCACTGTCTGTATGTGGGGAACACTGCCAGGGTGCTGGGGGAGGGGACTGGGCTGTTGGAAAGTTTAATTAAGTGGGGACCGTTAACAGCTGCAGGGACACCTTAGGAAACAGTGAGCCTTGAAAAGGAAATGTTTATAGAATCTGTTGCCATGACCTACAATGACCTACTTTTCTGAATATGGCCCATGGTTCCCTACCATGACAAAAGGTAACAGCTCTCACAGGTACCCTCAGCCTATGGGGTCCTGTGCATTTCATCCTCCACGTGGGATGCTCTGACGTAGACACTCCCCTCCCACAGATGCCTCTGCGAGACCACAACCACACTCTAACGCATACACCTGCCCTCTTCAGACACATTCTTCAGGTGACCAGATTCTTTCTGCCTCCATGGTCACTTTCTCTGGGGTAAGCTGGACCACGCACTCCGCAGAACTCCACAGCCCATCACAGCACCCACCACACATCACCAGCCACATGAACTGTTGGTGTGGTGAGGACATTTGTCTGCTTCCTTTTTCCTGCCTACAGCTTCTGGAGGAGCTTCTGAGTGGGCGGATGTTGCTCATAAGGGTGTGGGTTCAGCTCCTTTCCACCTGCAGATGCAGGCCCTTTTCAGGTTCCTGTGAGGGGTCTCATTCTAGTAAAAGAACATGAGGGAGCACCTCTGGCTACGGCTGTTTAGCAGCCCCCTCTCCCCTACCTGGATTCTCTCTCTTCTCCATCAGGCAGGCCCTCATCGCCTATGATAGCTTCTCAGTCCTGGGGACTCCCCACAAAATGCTCCTTTTGTGGGGGGGACTGGGGATTGAACTCAGGACCTTGTGTTTTCGAGGCAGGCGGCGGCACCACTGAGCTAAATCCCTAGCCCAAATGTTCCTTTTACTTGGGCCTGGGTGTAAAGGGACAATGTTGAGATTTTCTATTTTTTTGGTGCTGGAGATTGAACCTAGTGTATGATGTTCATGCTCTACTACTGAGCTACACATTCCCAGCACCTGGGACCTTTGCAAAGAAGAACATTTTGGTGGTGGTGGTATTGGAGATTGCATCCAGGGTCTTGTGCATGCTAGACAATCTCTACCACTGAGCTATAAATTCCCAGCCCCTTTTATTTTTATTTATTTATTTTGTAAAGACAGTGCCTTACTATGTTTTCCAGGCTGGCTTCAAACTGGCAATTCTCCTTTCTCAGCCTTCTGAGCAGCTGGGATTACAGGTGTGTGCCTCACCTCTGGCTAAGAAGCCACAGCACTTCTTGGTTGCTATGCAGCTCTATGCTCATGGGTCCACCTGTCTCCTGCAGGGTGCACAAGGGTCAGGACTGCCATGGGCTTCCTCTGAGGTGCTCCAGCAGTGGTTGGCCCTTACCCTCAGTCCTGCACAAGCCTGTTTCAGAGGCTCTGCCTCCTGGGATCTGCTCACTGGATTCAGCTTGGATACTCCTGGGGACACAGAGGATGCCCCAGTCTGGCAGCCTCAGAGTGGGAGAAGAAAGGGCTTGGCTGGCCATGGGTATGAGCAGCTGGACAGCAAAGTGGAAGGGTCAGGAAAAGCTGCAAGGCAAGAGTCTGCAGTGTTTATAGGGAAATCAGTAGGCCAGGTGTTCCCTGCAACCCCAAAGGGCCGCCACATTCCCAGGAAGGACATCTGAGTGAGGCCTTCTCTGTGTGGCAGTTTAGTGAAGCTAGCAGGAGGGCAGCTGGGTCCACCCTAAAACCCCCAGCATGGAGGGGGACACGGGCCTCACTTAAGCCTCCAAATCAGGAGTCCCTTTCTGGGAGTCCATGGACCTACTGGAAACCCCCAAATGACAAGAAGCTAAGGGCAATCTGATGGGGAAGATTGACTGGGACATGGTTTGGGGTCAGCTGGGCACAAAAGAGCCCCAACAACAACAAACTGATGAGCTGGCATTTGGGGGGGCGCAAATTAGGGCAGATAACCAGGAGGACAGGTGTGTGGATCTCAGTAGTACGAGGCCAGAGGGGGGTCTAGGACACTTGAAGATGAGGGGGACACTTGCCCAGGCCCCACCCCGGTGCTTAGGACCTTAGTGTCCCTCCCCTGCCCCTCTGGCTCTGGCCCAGGGACGATTCTGCTTCACTGAGCCCATCTGTGGTAGACTTACACCTTCCTCTTTTTCATCTTCAAGTCAGAGAGCAAAGCGCAGTCACAGAGAGAACACTAAGCTTAAGATTGTGAGGGACAGAGAGCAGCCAGGGAGGCTTGGGCTGGATGAGAGGGGAGACGGGTCGGGGTAAAGGTGTTGAGGACCATGGCTGAGGCCATCACCTATGCAGACCTGCGGTTTGTGAAGGCTCCCCTGAAGAAAAGCATCTCTGGCCGCTTAGGACCAGGTGAGAGGGAAGGGGTCTTCCCTGATCCTGCATCCCTGACCCCTTGATAGCCCATTCCTGACTCCCACCTTGGGGTTTCTTTTCTCTGCAGATGCAGAGGCCTACGAGGATGAGGATGGGGAACTCACATATGAGAACGTACAAGTGCCAACAGTCCCCAGTGGGGTGGGCTTGGTTTCTTCTGGGGTAGGGGACAGAGCAGGTAAGGGGAGCCCCGGGATGTGTCTGTGGGGGTGTTTTGCACAAGGGAGACTAGGAAGGAGGGCAGTGTTTGGGAAAGAAGGGAATGAATGAGAACAGGATAAAAGGGAGCCAGGGAGAGAAGACAGACCCGGGCCGGTTGGAGACGCCAGTGGGCTGACAGGTGCTGGGGGACAGAGTCAGAGCAGCCTTGGGGGAGATGAGTTCTGCTGGGAGATGGGGAGGTGAAGAGAGAAGAGAGGATTAGAAACGGATGAGAGCAACGGGGAGGGGCGGGGGCTGCAAGTAATGGCCCCGAGGAGCCGATCAGGGATAAAGGGTAACCAAAGAGGGAGGTGAGAATGTCCGGGGAAGCCCAGGGACTCCAGGTGATGCGGTGTCTGAGGGCAGATTCAGGGGGCGACACCGGGGCAGTCTTGGGCCTCGACGTGTCGGGGGACAGGGTGAACAGAGGGACATTCCCCGGGGCTTCCCGTGTTCACACAGGACGCCCCCCTTCCGTAGGGGTCAGTTCGGAGCAGAAGACTGCGTCCTGGAGCTCCGCGACCTCGCCGGCTGTCGCGTGGATTCTCGCTTGTGGGTATCGCCCTTCCCGAGTCCCGCGCGTGCTGCCCACAGCTGCCCCGCCGGGCGCGAGCATGGAGGGGCTGGGGCAGCGGACTGGAGGCGCCTGCGCAGGTGCCCGCCGGGAAGGCGCTGGGCCGCGCCGGGTGGGGGACCTGTTTCCACCCGGCTCAGCCTTACCCTAACTTGTCGACCTAGATAGATCACAACCCGCCCCCTTGCGGACCGTCCCCATTCACACATCCCTCTCGCTCAACCCTTTCCCTCTCTCTGTCTGGTTACTCTCCTACCGGACAGTGCCCCTCGATCCTCCTTACCAGTTACAGTCCCCAGCCCCTTGGTCTGAAACACCCCTAATCCCTACTTGCAAAACACCCACTACCTGACAAAACCCACAATGCCCCTTTGCTGTTCTCTTAGGGATGCTTTCCCCAGGAATACCCTCATTCTATAAAGTCTTTTCAGGGACTGGCACTCACCCCCATCTCTGTCCCCAAGGCCCTGCTACCTGCTTGCAACACCTCTTACTAGGCCTAGTCCTCACCTGCCTGCTGTTAGGAGTGGCTGCTATCTGCCTGGGAGTGCGCTGTGAGTATGGCTGCCCCCCATTTCCCACTCACCCCAAATTCCTTCTCGTCTGCCCCTCAAAACTGCCTTCCTTCAACAAGGCCCATAGTCACTACTCACACTTAGCTTTGGATCTGGTTCCCCTCCCTTGTACATCTTAGAGCGCCCTGGGTTCCTAAATTGTCCTTAACTAGCACAGTGCCCTTTAGCTTTATGGAGCTAGGTTTTATATTTCAGCTTGTTACAGAGAAAGTTGCAAGAAGCAGAAAAAGGGCTGATGCTGCTGTCTCCGAGCATTAGGACATAGCTGGAGGAGATGGCCTCCAAATCTCTCTTTATGGCCAAACAGATCTGCAGGTTTCTCAGCAGCTCCAGCACATGAACAGGGTTCTGGAAGCCACTAACAGCAGCCTTCAGCAGCAGCTCCACCAAAGAATAACTCAGCTGGGGCAGAAGGAAGAGGACCTGCAGGAGTCCAGTAAAGAGCTGGCTCGGAGTCAGGAAGCGCTACAGGAGGAGCAGAGGAGTCACCAGGCTGCCAAGGAGCAGCTAAACACCTGCCAGGTGGATGGGCAGAAGACCACAGAGGCCTTGCAAGGGGAGGAGAAGCAGAGGGAAGCCTTGGAGCAGAGGCTGAGGACCACGCAGGACACGCTGAAGCACTTCTTCACATGCCCTTCAGAAGGTATCTGCTCTAGAAGAGGGGAGGTGGGAGAGGTGAGGGATGGACTAAAGCGAGGAGACATGAGTGGCAGGGGTCTTTTAGCTCTCAGAGGCCACTGAGTCATTTGGGAAAGGGCCAGGGAATCAGAGTACTGGCTGACCTGAGCTATGCAACCTTGGCTTCCAGGGAGATGGATCAGGATGCACCCTGCATTCAGGGGGCTCACCCAGCTCTAAGGCAGATCCTGGGGACAGGAGGGTGACAAGGGTCACAGCTTTAATTCATTCTCTTTTTAAACATTTTAAATGTATTTTTATTAGTAGATGTTTGTGACAAATAATAACTACATTCATTTTGGGGAACTGGTACATATACATATCACGTGTTGATCATTTCTACTGCTTCTCCCTGCCCTTCCCATGTCCTTCTCTCCCAGTTTCCTTTCCCATTTCTACAGTCTACCTCACTGTTTCCTACCATCTCTCATCTCTCTCTCTCTTTTTTTTTTTTTTGGTACCGGGGATCAAACTCAGGCCCTTGGCTTGTGAGGCAGGCGGCAGAACCACTGAGCTAAATCCCCGGCCCATCTCTCATTTATTTTTCTCTTTAAATTATTTATATTATGGGCCTCTCATATTAGAGGAACCATATAGTATTTAATCTTCTGTGTCTGATTTATTTCACACAGTATTATGGTCTCCAGAGCCATTCATTTTCCTACAAATGATTCAAATGTATCTTTATGACTGAATAGTACTTCATATTAATTCATACTATACCTAAGATTCCCCAGAAGGGAATTACTGACTGAGACAAAGCGTAGTCTGGACATGGGTCAAGGCAGCTGCAGTTATCAGCAGCCCTCTCTGGCACTCATGGTGTGTGTGTGTGTGTGTGTGTGTGTGTGTGTGTGTGTGTGTTGTGGCTTAGAGAACCAGGATTCATTGTTGTTTATTTTGAAAGCAGGAGCTCAACCAGTAGGCAGAGATGGGGGAAGGTATACCTGAAAGGGAGAGGCTGTGCTGGGGGAAGCTGAGGTTCTAGGAAGGGTGCTGAATTTGAAGGACTGGAGTGTTCACAGGCTATGGCTCAGGGGCCATCTAGATGCTCTCCCCAGGCTCGAGACAGCAAGGTTATATGCACACCTGGCCCTCATTTCCTTAACCTTTTAATCTTCTGTGACTTTCAGTTCCGTGTCAGTGCTGCCACCATTCCCATACCAACCCCAGACCTCAACATCCATCTTGTTCCTCTGCTGAAAGGGTGGTTGCAGACTGCCACTCTCATCACAACTGCCTAGCCCTCTGAACTTACCCACACTTCTTCCCCTTCACTGAGGCCTCCAATGTGCGAACTCCCCTATTCCTTCCTTCCCCTCAGGTGTCTCCTGTACTTACTTCTGTTCCTTGGGTTTGGGGATCCATCACTCAGCCACTCACTCTGTTTGTCCATTGTCCTTCTGATGCACTGGACTCATCAAAACTCAACCCTGGATGAACCCAACCAACCATAGTCCAGACTTGCACTTAGAAGTGACAAATTGTGCAACCAATCAGCTTAGTGCCACTGAAACTCTAGAGTCTAAGCAAGCTGTAGAATCTGCCAAGCTCTGCAATGGTCAGCTTGCTCTCCATCACAAAAGCCCCAATCTCCTACCACATAAGAGAGCAACTTCTTTCATTTTCCGTCACCAAGGCTACATAGCTATTTTTGCCCATCCTGGTTTTTTTTTTTTTTTTT
>NW_004624868.1:5195202-5206997 GCF_000247695.1 Heterocephalus glaber
CAGGGTCTCACTAGGTAGTGAGTTCAGGCTGGTCTTTTTTTTTTTTTTGTACCGGGGATGGAACTTGGGACCTTGTGCTTTTGAGGCAGGAGGCAGAACCACTGAGCTAAATCCCCGCCCCTTAGGCTGGTCTTGAACTCACTCTGTAGCCCAGTCTGGCCTCAAATTTGTGGCAGTCCTCCTGCCTCAGCCTCCAGAGTGCTGGGATTACGGGTGTGCACCACCACACCCAGCTCAGCCTATGTTTTACAAAGACAACTGCAATAGCTTTCTGAGTGTTTTCCTAACTCCCTCACCCATCCCTGTTCAAACAGTCCATTCTTCATATTGGAGCTAGGATGATCCTTTAAGCACAAATGTGATTGTGCTGTCCCAGTCTAGATCATGTCATTCTGGTAAATTCATTATGTTAAAGTGATGGAATACGTATTATATGTTCCAGACATATCACATATTTGGTATATAGCTAGTGAGCAGAATTCTATGTAAAACCCTACTTGGCTTTCTCCTTCTCCTAATACAAAATATAAAATAATATTAGGGGATAAGTGTGCCGCTTATCCCCTAATATTTTTAATATCTCATAGTGGCCACACCAGTTTCTTTTTATTCCTTTAAGTCACCACAGGACAGTATGTCAAGGGGAAACTGGGTAGGGATATGAGCAAATGAAGACAGGAGAGAGGGAGCCAGTAGACAGGGAATGGATTTTGAGTGATGGAGATAAGGCTGAGGGATCAAAGCCATGGCAAGAGGTGGGTTGGGGTCAGGAGCTCAGATTGGGGTGTGGGACGTTAAGGAAGTCAATCATTTTTTAAGGGATAGTCAGGAAAAGAAGAACAAAGACAGGAAATTTGAGGTGTGGAGGAGGGAAATGGAGAGTGCAAACACTTTTAGTAAAACAGGAACCAAGGTTGTCTGCTTATAGAAGCATGGGGAGAGGACATGGCCAGTGGCTGGTGAAGTGTTTTGAACATGCAGTTGGGAATGCTTTAGGGAGCAATGGGATGAATGAATGAATAAATTAATGACCCAGAGGCCTAGTGACCAGTTACCTACAGATGAGGTTAACCAAACTGTTGGAGTGGACTGTAATCTTTCAGAAATTGGGGATTGGGCTAGGGATTTAGCTCAGTGGTTCTGCCTCCTGCCTCGCAAGCGCAAGGACCCGAGTTCGATCCCCGGTACCAAAAACAAAAACAAAAACAAAAAACCCAGAAATTGGGGATAGTAAAACCAGCCCTATTAAAATAAATCTCCCAAATTGTTAAGAAGTAATGTTGTTGGATGTTAAGGATTTTACTAAACATATACAAGTATGGCATTTCTAGGGGAGACAAACTAAAAAAGATTGCAAAGATCAAGGACTAGAAGGTGTTGCAATCAGAGGTAAGGGCATATCGTTAGCCCTAGGTTGTTGAGTAGTCACTTTCATCCCAAGTGCTGCTGCAGTCACACTCTTTCTTCTTTGTAGACACCTGCTGTCTGATGGGATGGACACTTCATGAGAAGCGCTGCTTTTACTTCTCACCTACTGAGAAGACTTGGGAGGAGAGCAAAAACCATTGCACATCTCTGTCCTCCAAGCTGGCCACCTTCCTTCAACCTTATCAGTCTTATTCAGTAAGCACACCCTTATCTACAGATGGAAGTGGGTAGTTAGGTAAAGGGAGGTATGGCATCAAGCTAGGAAGGGCACTGCACACCTGGCGTGCATACCACGACTTCCATTCCTTTTCCATAGTATAGTGATAATCACACTACTTGCCACTGAACTTGGAAACAGCCTCTCTGTATCTTCTCAGCCCCATGCTCCAGGTGGCTTCTACTAACTGATTACAGTTGGCATGAGAGCTGAAACTTCTGAAGCATCTCTGCTTTCATTTGTGCCTGTCTCAGCTTTCTGGTCAGCCTTCTGGGCTTAATGGTCCTTTGACTCTCATGGTCTTTCAGACAAGTGACAGCCCTGGTGGGAGAGACTTGTTTCTTGGGACCACTACAGTGTACAGAACAACTCCCCTCCAAGGGATGGCAAAAATTCTTACCCATTTGGGAGATGAACTAAAGGGTGGCACTTGAAGGATGCAGGGAAAGGTCACCAATGAGCTGTCACGTGCCAACCATGGGCATAGCCTTCTTGCCAAAACTCACAGGCTTCCTCCTGGGTTTTCATTTTCCTTCATATTTCTCATCACTCTCCACATATCTTTGGTCTCTCTGAATCTTCCCCAGCAGTTACTCCCCAGCAGCTTCAGTAAATTATTGTCAGGTGGTGGCTCAGATACATATTGGATTGGCCTCAACACTGATAGGGCCCAGCGGGGGACTTGGTTGACTGATTCACAATACTGGTAAGTTTGTGAGCACTTCTGGGTATGTTCAACCCAACTCTCTCATAAAGACATAATGATACAATCTCTCCCCATGCACTGGTCCCAAAACTCTTCCATAAATCAATGTTACAATTGCCTATTTGTTTCCTCTATTTGTTTGTTCGATTTTTTTTTGGTACCGGGGATCAAACTCAGGTCCTTGCGCTTGCACAGCAGGCGTTGAAACCACTGAGCTAAATCCTCGGCCCTGTTTCCTCTATTTGATTAATAACTTTTTAGGGCAATCTTTCTATTTTATCCCCAGTACCTGGAGATCCCTGGCATGTGCTTTAAAAAAATAAATACTGGGTTGGGAATCTGTCATCCTTCGGA
This sequence comes from Heterocephalus glaber, assembly GCF_000247695.1. The sequence goes on from NW_004624868.1 coordinate 5,197,908, forward strand.
GAAACAATTTAATTAGGACCTTACTAACTTCTCATCCCGACAAGGCTACCCAAACTGAGGTTGTACTTTCTCAGTCAGGCCACTTGGGGCACTAGAGGCCTCTCCTCTCTCAGGGAAGTCAGCAAAGGAGCAGTGGAGTAATTTGGAAGATCAGCCCTAGGGACCCTGAAAGAGGTCCTCATGTTCCCTATCTGAAATTTTCATGTTAGGACCTTGGGTGATTTTTCCTCCCTGGTCATAAAGTCTCTTCCTAGTTGGGAGTCCAGAAATCGATCTCTCAACCATGAGTAGACATGGCCTTATGCAGGTAGGGTGAATTGGGAGTCCCGCTAGGTTTCATACAGAGTAAGAGAGAAGGGAAGATGAGCTAGGAGGGGTCCAGAGAGCATCCCAGTTCTGCTTTATATTCTGTAGGTATTATCAAACCCTAAACTGTGCCAAGGTACAAAAACATAGGTCATGGTCAGCCTGGGAGACAGAGAAATGTACAGAGTCTCTTCGGTACATCTGTGAACTGGCAGCTTTCAAGTTTCCAAACTGGGACCACTCTTTGCACTGAGCTAGGTAAGTGAGGGACGGGTTGAGGCATGAGACAAGGAGGGCTTGAGTGGTAGAGGGACCCAGAGGTCAGAAGGAAAACTCATTCTTGGCTTGACAGTCACAGCCACAGCATCCAGTGGGTTGGGCAGAGGGACAGGTAAGGCCTAGGACAGGAGGGAGGCTGTCCAGGGAACTGGGGAGGAGGGGACAGAGTGAGATGGGTGAGTGTTAAGTGACAGTAGCTGTAGAACTCACTGATGCTTTACTCTTCCAGAACTCATGCCAACAGAGCTTGTGACTCTCATCCCTAACCTGTGGCCCATTACTCCTGACATCATCGTCCCCAGCCTTCCTTCATTCTGGGTAGCACCCAGCCAAATTCTGATCCATCCTGACACTTCTAGCCAGCCTGCAGCCTGCTTAGAACCTGGAGTGCTCCTGGGAAAGAGGGTGAAGAAGTCTCTGGAAGGGACTCTGGCCTCCCTCAGGAACCTCCCGTACTGGAAGTGGGTGGGGAGGAGGGTGCATGGGCTGAGTAGATGGGGCAGCCCGGAGCCAGCCAGGCAGTTTTATTGAAATATTTTTAAATAATCTGCACGTGTTAGTCTTGTATGTCAGCAGTGCTATGTCTGGTTCAGTGATCCCCACAGGACAGCAAGCCCAGGGGTTGGATAGGAAGTGCTCTGTCCCTCAAGTCCATGCTGAGGCTCCCCTATATGGGGAGAAGAGTTGGTCAGCCCACTTGGGGCTGGCATTGTCCGGCAAGTGGACTCTTTCCTCACAAGGTGTCCAGAAGGCCAAAGTTGGAGGGCTGAGATCACAGGCCTCATTGCTAAGAGCGTGCCCCAGGCAGCTGCAAGCTGGGTGTGGGTGGCTTGGCATGGTGCCCTCGGTGGCAGAGAAGACTTCCCGCCTCACAGTTCAGGTTGCGGTAGCGGGCAACAGCTGGGGTGGGACGGGGACACATGGACAGGAAGCCAAAGCTGAAGGGACCAAGGCAGCAGCCAGGGCAGGGCAGCCCCTCTTCAGGCTCCCGGGAGGCTGAAGGGGGTGGTGAGGGTTCTGTCCGCTCCAGGGCTGCTGCCCGGGGCAGGCTATGCTGAGCCCGGTTCCAGGGCTCCCCAGCCCAGCCCTGGGGAGAGTTCACCACGACAGCTGGGAGGTTGTTGTTGAGGGGTGGTCCTGATCTAGGGGACCAGGGTTGGGAGGCTGAGGAACAAGTGCTGATGAAGTTGTCTGTGGCCACAGCCAGGGGGAGCTGAGGAGCTGGCCCCGGGGGTTCTGGTTCTGGGCTGCTGCCCTCACACTCCATCTTCTCATCAGCTGAGGGGCCCACTGGGGGAGGGCCAGGGCCTGGCAGTGCAGTCTCCATACGTCGGGGAAGCTCAGGGGATGATGGTAATGAGCGGCAGCGGCGGGCAGGTGTCCCAGGATGGACTAGAGTCTCTGGAGTGGTCACCAAGGGCAGCTGGGTGGAGGATAGTGGTGATGATGGTACAAGGGGCAGGGGGGTGACTGGCTTGCTGGGTGTGTCCAGGAGCTTGATTTTGCCACCCCTGAGGTCTTCCCGTAGTGAGAAAGGGTTGACTCTTGTCAGATTATCCCCCCAGTTGGGTGGTGATTCTGGTGACGGGGGAAGGAAGAGGTCTGACCGGCTTCGAGAGAGCCGGGGGTCTGGCCTGGGAAGCGTGGAAGAGGAACCTCCTCTTGGAACAGACCCTGTAGGCAGAGAAGTCTGTGATCACTGTTCTCAGCTTTTGATCATAGCTCTCCAGGATTCTGATGGCACCAAAACTCAGAAAAGGAGTCCCACAAGGTGCTTTGCAAAGAGGAAAGTCACCTCTAGCCACCTTTTACCTCATCTTTCCTTCCTCCACTCCCTCAAGCAGGCTCTAGCAGTAGAAAATATCTTCTCTGAGATGTCTTCCCACCCCACCCCACCCCACGCTGACTCCCAGCTTTTCCAACTAAAATCCACTTAGCCTCCCTCAGATAACTTTTGAGTTCTAAGGAAGAGAGAGGCAAAAGGACTTCCACTGGGCCAAGGTCATGCTCACTTACCCTGATTGTGTGTCAGGGGAGTCCTGGTGAGGGGGGCTGGCTCAGGCAGCTGCTCCAGGATCCATTCCAGGTGCTGGGTGATTTCAGTGAAGGGGGCTCGGGTGCTGGGTTCCATCTGATGAGCAGACAGGGGCAGCTTTACTCAGTCCTCTGAAAGAGGGTCCCTGAGTTTTCCTCCCATCACCTGGAAGCCATGCCAGCTCACAAATGGGGCAGGGGACCAGGAAGGACAGTGAGGCACTTACGCTGCAGCAGTGGATAGCCAGGAGCAGGAAAGGCAATGGGCAGTCATCCCCCACCAGGGTTTGGAAAGCAGGCACATCCAGGCCAAAGTCCTGTGGGGACAGGGGATGGGTCTGAAGTCAGCCTTCCTTGGGTTCTCCTCCTAATTCCCTATGAGGACCTCACCCTCCCAAGCCCTCCTGAGGTATGAACCACCTAGTCTAGAGTCTCCTTCTCTTTCACCTAGAGACAGTCACCTCAGTGCGGGGCAGGTAGTCAGGATCTGCAGGTACTCGGGCGATGAGTTCGCAGAGGACAATCCCAAAGGCAAAGACATCAGCCTAAGGGGAGAAGATGATAATGACAGGGGGAGGAACTGACAGTTCTCACTCCAGAATTCTGTTGGAATAGGCCAGAATTTGGGTGGATGGGGCAGGGGGAGGGGGGGTAATCTTGTCAGTTTCAATGTAACGGAAAGGTGACTGTGAGGGGTATGGGGGCTCTAAAGGTTCCTAATATTTGGTAGGTTTGTCATTGGGATAGAACCTTAGAAGTATCTCAAGGGTGTCTGGAGAGCCTTGAAGCCCTGAAGGATTGTCTTACCTTCTCATCATACAGCTCACCCCGTAACACCTCTGGAGCCATCCAGTACGGGGAACCCACCACAGCCAATGGCTCCTTACTTGCCCCTTCCCTGCAGGGGCAGGGGAAGGGTCGTCAGAAACAGCCCATTCAGGTATCCTCCCCAGGCAAAAAGGAACGAGGTGAGGCCCCTCCCCATCCCAAGGGAAATGTCCCAAGCGAAATGTCCCAAGGGAAATGTTCAATAGGGGACCTCTAGGAGGCTTTAGGGTAACAGGGTCACCTCACCTATACACGGGAATCTTTTCAGCCAGCCCAAAATCACCCACCACAGCTGTGAAGCCTCGGTCTTCTCGTCGGACAAGGCAGTTCTGACACACACAAATAGGCATTCTCACACACCCATCACCATCTGCTCTCTGGTCTCCCAATATAAACCTAAAGACTCATCACTGTAGCATAACTGAAGCCCACTTTTCCAGTTGTCCAGTGTACCCCAACACTGCAACATTATCCAACACTCCAATGTGATACTCAGTCCTTTGGAGGACTCTCCTCATCCCAGATCTCCCAGTATTCTCCAAGGCCTTGCCATTACAATATCCTAGTAGAATTATTGTCCACATTCCAACATCGGTGGATGAGTTACAACAAAATAGTCTCAAACTCTCTTTCATGTCTCCACCCACCTGACCTTCCTACCTTGGATGTGAGATCTCGGTGGAATACACCTTTGGCATGCAGGTACCGCAGGCCTCGGGCAATGTCCAGAGCCAGCCTGAGCCTGACTGGCCAGGACAGAGGCTCTGGAGAGCTGAGCAGCTGTTCCAGGGTCCCCCCATTCATATACTGGGACAAAGGGGTAGGAGAAGGGGAATAAATGTTAAGGCTTCAGTCTGTATTGTAGGCCTCCCACTAATTAGCCAAGGGATACCCAGGAGAGTATCCCCCCTCACAATGATCAGAGGGTGGATCTGTGATCTAGGGTCTCCCATTCACATTCTAGGGCCGCCCAGTAGTTACTAGCCATATGCAGCTATCTAAATTATTACATTTAAATGTAATTAAACATTCAGTTCCTCAGTCACATCAGCCATATTTCCCACGCTCTAAGATAGCCATGTGTGGCCAATGGCTACTGCATCAGACAGCACAAATACTGAACATTACCATCCTTGTAGAAAGTTCAGTGGAGCAGCACTGTTGTAGGGAATACACAGAATGAGACCAGCCGGGGCCTCTTGAAAGTCGTTTACCCAAAGGGAAGTTCAGGAAGCCTGCCCTGGGAGAAGGTCCTGTGCCTCTCCTCATTCCTCTGCAGACCCACCGGGCACCCTCCTCCTTTTCCCCTTGGTGGCAGAGGTGGATTCCCGCTTCCTGGCCTGTCCTCACCTCTGTAAGAGCATGCAGCTGCCCCTGATGTACACAAACTCCCATGAACCTGGAAGAGGATGGGGAAGACAGGAGGGCAGGCTTAAGAGAGTCAGCCCCACCTCATTTCCCACTTTTCAGAGAGTGGGATGTTTCCCTTTCCCTCCTAGTGAGCAAGCTGCCCAGCCAGAGGCTGGGGGTGCTTACCTTAGGATGTTAGGGTGCCTGAGACGGTTCATCAGCTGCACCTCTCGTAGAGTGTTGCCTCGGTTACTGGGGAGCTTGTTCATCTTCAGTACCATGACTTGCCCTGACTGTCGGTGCCGAACCTGGCGGGGGGCAAGGGCCGGCGTGTGCCCGACAGGTTGGGCGGGTCGTCGGAGTCCGGGTTCTTTATCCCAGCTGTGGGCCCCCAAGTTCTAGCCTCCGGTGGAAGGTTCGGTCCCGCCCCTCTGCCCTCTCGTCAGGTCCTACCTTGTAGACCTCGGAGAAGAAGCCGGCCCCGATCTTCTCGGCGCAGTGGAAATCGTCCACTCGCGCCAGGCTGGACACGGCGCTGCGGAGAGCCCGGTAGGAGGAGGGGCGGCCCCGGCCCGGGCCTCCACCCGCGCCCCCCGGCCCTGGCGGACCCTCCCCCGGCGCCTCTCCGGGCCCGGGCCCAGGGCTCCGAAGCGGGGGCCGCTCTCCGGCCATGGCCGGGCCCCCAGCCCGGGGCTGCCTTACATGGCAGGGTCCCCAGGGCCCGGGCAGGCCGCGCTCGCCATGGGCGCGGGCCCAGCCCGATCCGGGGCGCCGGGACTCCCGCTCCCGCGCTGAGAATGAAGGACCTGCCCGAGGTGCTGGGCCCGCCCCGAAGCTCCGGCTCGCTGGGCCCGGACGGACACCGCGCCGCTCCCTGCTGCGCAGCGCTTGTGCCTGCGGCGTTCCCGGGCGCCGGCGGGCGGGCTCCCCGCAGGCGGAGGCGGGCGGGCGGCGGCCGCTCGACTCCACCGCTGGGGCTCAGGCTCTGCGGCCTGCCTGGGGCGGGGCGGGGCCGCCTCGGCTTAACTCCTTCGCGCCGGGCTTCAGGCTGCGGCCACGCCCCCTCAGGTGGGCTCGCTCCGCGCTCGGCCGCCCGCCTCCAGGTGAGTGGCCCGGGGTCCCGGGGCCAAATTTGAGCTGGGCGTGATGAACTGAAGGGAACGAAGGGCTGAGTGTGCGCTCGCGAGGTTCGGACGTCTTTTAGCTGCCCCGGGAGTCCTTTCTCTCCTCCCACGGGTCACTGTCCGTCCAGGGCCGGGCTCAGGAAGCTGCTTGATTCCTGGGCTCCGCGGATCAGCAGCGCCGAAAACTAGACCTGTCAGGCCCAGCCGCAGTCTGAAGCAGCCCCGCAACCCGTCCCCCTTCCCGACCTGCGCCCTGGCCCCGGCAGCCCATTGCCTAGGTCTCCTCGACCCCTACATCCTGTCTCCGGACTCTAACACCATCTACCTTCTCGCACGGGGGTGATGCCCCGGGGCGGCGGGGAGCCCTGGGCCGGCCCAGCGGCTTGGCCCCGACTCCTCCTCACTCCGCGCCTCCTCCCCGGAGTAAAGTTCAGATTCCAGAGCCTCCGCCTGGTGACCACTCAGCCCGGGTCTCCCTCTTTGTCCGAAGGATCCACTCTTTTAAGAGAGAAGCCACCACCTGCAGGGAAGCCCCTCCCTCCGCGGGAGTCCACCCTCAGCAAGATCCCGCCCCCTCAAAGACCGCTTTTTCTCTGAGACCCCTCCCCTGCTGGGGGACCTTCCCTTATAATGACACTGCCACCCTCAGAGTGTACCAGTACCCCTCGGTGCTTCATCATCCCCTCCTCTATGTGTTCCTCCCACGCACCGAGCTCTCTGAGTGACTCCACTAGTCATTGTGACCCCTCCTCCCAAGGTGACTCCTCCCCTCATCCCTTATCTGTGTGATCCCCCTCCGCAGGTTTCGCCCCCCACCACTTAGGAGTCGGGTTTGCCCGCCTCAGGCCGGAGGAGGAGCTTGCAGTTGCCCTCTTTAAATCCGCTCAGGGGTCCGGAGTGCGCAAGCCCAGTCTAGGGACTCGGCATTCCCAGCACCCGATGCTTCCGGTTCTGCTGCTGGCTGCTCCTCCGGTCATCGGCGAAATAGCCAATCATCGTCAGCATTGGATGACGTCACTGGTTCCCGGAGGGCGGCTTCGGGGGAGCGGTTCCGGCGTCGTTGACCCTCCTGCCACCTAGCGGTGAAATGGAGGGAGGCGGAAGTGGGAAGCTGCGAGTCCCGCCAGTTGCGGCAGCTTGAGGGAGCGTGCTTTCTTTGTTAGAAATTTAAAGCACTGTGCTTCTATTTCTGTGGTACATTAAGAAGAAAATGAATATAAACAACCCACATCGCGTGGGTCCTTGTCACACGTTTATGAGAGTTGGAACCAAGCAGTACTATTTACTTGACAAGGGCTACCGAGAAAGGAATAAAGGCATTTTAATACGCCTATTGACACGAGCTAAGAGAAGGCTGGGTGCTGCTGTGGTGCACCGTACAAGGGAAGGTATCCCACAAGTTTGGAGAAGAAGGGAGTCATTTACAGTCCTCCTGGGGTCAGTGGAGAGAGGCCAAAGCCAGTTCATTTTTCCAGAGGCATTTTATCTCAGCAAAACATGCTCACCCTGCACCTTAAATTAATGCTAACCTCTACAACTATAAGAATTTGCTTTCTATAGTTGTGTAAAGTCTATAAGCACTAGAAATTAATTCCTTAAGTAAGTCGTAGATAGCTTAATCGAGACTGGGTTCTGACCCTTTATCGAAGTTTGAATCACTGTAGTTGGCAATAGTAATTTCAAGTCGAAGAGCCAGGTGCTTGCTTTTAGAAAGGTCAATGTGGTGGTTGTATAGAAGCTTCGGGACCGAGTAGGAAGGAAGCTGTGACCGTGGTTCTATCGGTCGAGGATGGGCTGAATCAGAATAGGGATAATAAAGGATAGGAGGAAACATTCAACTAGTATGGGAGGTACCCTGGGAAGTTTTGGGATTGATCTTATCCAAAGTCAGTCAACAGGATGAGTTTTAAATTTCTTCTTTAGATACTGGGTAACATCAACTGAGATTAAAAATCCAAGAGGAAAGGTTGGGTGGGTGGAAGGTACGTGACTGTCATAGGTAACAGGTGACTGTCATAGGTAACAGGTGATGGTCAAGGAGATGGTGAAGGGAGAAGCCATCACCCAGCTGGGGTGTGTGGAGGGAGAAGCAGTGCCCGCTTTTCTCATGCATGAAGGTAGGTGGAAGTGCTGCTTTCATGAACCTACGATGCCAGTGATTCTCCTGTGACTATTTGGGGGCAAGTGTGTTTTTGTCCATATCCTTACCCTCTCCCCCAGCCAGTTATTGGTGTGTATTTCTGACATTATAGCATTTCATCAGTAAATGTTTCAGTATATTATCTGTAAAGGATAAGGATTCTTCTCTAAAACCAAGCCACAGTATCATTGTCAGACCTTAAAAACCCCAACAATTCCTTAATATCAGTTATCCAATTGTTCACATTTTCCTATTGTTTTATGTTTGGTTTTCAAAAATTGTTTGAATCTAGATCTAAATAAGATCCATTCTTTGCATCTCCATTCTCTGATATATTGCAATCTTTAAAAAATTTTAAAAATCTATTCCCCATTGTTTTTTTCCCTTACTTTTTTTTTTGTTTTTAAAGAAACCCATGCCATTTGGCCTATAGTTTCTCAAAATCTGAATTTTACTGAGCTTCTTCTCATATAAATTAGTGCCTTCTTCAGTTCTCTGTATTTCATGTAAATTTATGGTTATTTAATCAGATTTAAATTTGATTATTTTGGCAAGTTTGATTTATGGGTGGTTTTAGTACTCCTCCTGGGATATATGCAATGGTGGTCTTTTTGTGATGTTAACTGATGACTATCATTGTCCAGACCATGGTTTCTCAGCCTTGGCACAGTTGATATTTTGGGCCAGATGATTCTTTAATTATAGGGTCTATCCTCTGTCTTGTGGCTGCCGTATTTCCCTTGCCCCATTGTCACAATCAAAAATGTCTCCAGACAATTGTACTTGTTCCCTGGGGGGCAAAATTGTCCCTGATTGAGAATTACTGGTCTAGGTTAATTGATATGGAAGTTAGAAATAATATTCTTGTTCTATCATTTTTCTGTTTTAGGTAGAATATTTCTATAAAGAGAACTTTTTTTTGCTTAAATTCTTTTATTGGTACATTTCAGATATACAGTACATTTACATTTATCACTGGGTGCTTGTACCTGTACATGATGTATCTTGGTTCTTATTTTTTCCCCATTA
>NW_004624869.1:24158-51225 GCF_000247695.1 Heterocephalus glaber
GGTAGGAGGGATGGTGGCCTGGAAGCCCCTTCCTCTGGGCCAGGAGCAGCGGGACAGAAGGTGGCCCAAAAGCCCTTTCCTCTGGGCTGGGAGCAGCAGGAGGGATGGTGACCGGAAAGCCCCTTCCTGTGGACCAGGAGCAGTGGGATGAAGGCTCAGAAGCCCCTACCTCTGGGCCGGGAACAGTGGGACTCAGTACCTTGGTCTGGTGGTCTGGTGTCCTCTGCACCTTGGTAATGTGGAATCAGGTGGCTGCCTGTCTGCAGTGGGGTGATTTGGCATCTTCCGCGTGACTCAGGACCTCGGTAGGGCGTGCACAGACCTGCCTGTCTCCAGCGGGCTGATTCGGCGTGTGTTCTGCGCGACTGGGGACCTTGGTAGGGTGTGGGCAGACCTGCCTGTCTGCAGTGGGGTGATTCGGCGTCTTCTGCATGACTCACGACCTCGGTAGGGCGTGCACAGACCTGCCTGTCTGAGGCGGGCTGATTCGGTGTCTTCCGCATGACTCCACTTCCCACCTTCTTGATGTGTGCGATACTGTCAGTCTGAATTGTTTTATTTCACCAAATTTCTTAAACATGAAAAGGAATGCTGATTTTCTTTTCATGTATGCAAAGGAAACATGCAAAAGAAACACCAAGCATAACACAAAAAATGTATCCTACAGATTTAAAGAATGAAATGATGGGTAGAGATTGCAGTAGAAAAGCCAGGAAGAGCGAAGCAAGGAAGCAAACTCTGTGGGTGCCTGGATGATCACTGTAAATCCTAAGTAAAAGAAAAGCATCTAAATGAGGGACACTGCCTGGCATTGATCCAGGGTAGGGAGGAGCACACAGGCAAGGAGGGCATCCCTGTGGAATTTCAGTCATAGGACATTCTTTCTCACATCTTATGCCAGGTTTACATACTAGAAGAGAAATCTAGAAAATTAGGAACAACTGTGGAAGTGAGCATACAGCAGCTATTTCTGAGTAAGTGTGATGATCAGAAAAGCCAAAGCTGTCAAATCCATGGGGGTGGAGATGAAAGGGCTAAGAGCATGGATGCTGCATGGTTGTAGCAAATCATAGTGGGGGATGGGAGAATCAGAGAACAGGCGAGCAGCTGTGGAGCACAGTGGCTTGAACAACTCATTAGTTCGAAGAAAGTAAGTCCAAATACTGGCAGACAGATGAGTTCAGAAGGGGGACCAAGAAAGAAGCGGAATCAATTTTAGCAGTGCAGGAAAGGCTGAGACATGGAAGAAGCTGAAAGTCTGATGGGTGTGTTAGGGGAGGAGGGAGTTGAAGTGAGCAGGGCAAGTGGAGACATGGAAATTCGAATGAAGGTAGAAGCCATTAAAGACAGGCTCCTTCCATCAGAGTGGGAAGAGTTGCATACCTGTCATCCCAGCACTCTGGGGTGCTGAAGCAGGAAGATCACCAGCTCAGGTCTAGCCTGTACTATTGAGTGGCATCATGAGACTCTATCTTAAAATATTAATCAAAAAACGGTTGGAAATGTAGGTCAGCATGAAAAATGAATGGAACTTGGGTTCAATCCCCTGTGTGGCAAAATAAATAAATTTTAAAAAGGCATATTGTAGAGGAATTCTGATGTCAACCACCTGCATTCAGAAGTCTTATGTTCAGCTGAGGTGCCTTGATGGCCTGGTCCTTGGTAAAACCCAGCAGAATGGCTCAGGAAGTCCAAACTGAGATCCACCCAAAGTTGGCTTCCTCAGCTTTGCAGGTGGTTCCTGGAACAATACTAGGTGCCTGTTTCCCACAGCCTTTGCACCCCTACACTCAATGTCTGCTTTAAATTCAATCCCTCCACCAGCAGTAAAAGATTTGTTTTCATCACTCACCCTTGGAACCCTGCACTCAGATTCTCCATAGGTTAGGGAAAGACTTTAAGGGACTGTCTAGAAACTCACTGCTTCAAATCCTGATGTCTGATCAGCAAGACTGGGTGGTTTCTAACCTTTGTTTCTGGTACATAGGCTGTGGTGAATCATTTGTGCACCAGTTCTTCTATCCTTAGCAGTTGTCAGTTTTTTGGGTTTGGGCTAAGTATGGAATGGCTGCTTCATGGGGTCACATTGGGAGAACTCTTTCAGGGACCGCCAAAGGTTTTTCTCCAGCCTGTGGACTATTTAACATTCAAAGTAGAAGTTTTAAGGAAGTGAACATCTGTACAGCCTGATAACATTGGTTATTTCCCATCCCGATGAGAACAGACTCTTCCAGAAGGAGCCCAATGGACTCACTCCATCACAGTCCCAGGAGCCAGGAGTCAACAGAGAGGATGAGAACCTGGGACTTTCTGGTTCCACTCATCCTCAGGCACCTTGTAATTTTACATGCTCACTACAAATCATAGTTGGAGGACCTGGGGTTTTTTAAATTATTTTATTTCTGCAGATTATTTCCTAGTGACCTGTAAAGGCTCAAATGGGAATGAATTACTTTAAAAATGTAACAGAGCCATAGGATTGTCGAGATTTCTTTAGAATATGTGTAAACTTCACTGGTTTCTTTGAACATGCAGAACATGGAATTGTTGCTATGTTTCTTTTAACTACTTTTAGCTACTGTAGTTTTGAAAACATGCTGTTCCCACAAAGTATTGTGTTAGGTATTTCAACTATTTCATGTCCATAAACATATGACCATTTAAGGGAGGCTTTTATCATTTTCTCTATTGTAGTGATATATGCTTTATCCTCAGAGATAAGGTTTAACAACCTCAAATTCTTATAAATAAAAATTCTCACTTGCACATTTGTTCTTCATTTTTCTATTATGAGCCTCCCATGTACTTCTGTCATCTGCTTGGCTCCTGGCTCTGGTGATGCAAAGAGGAGCTGGGTGGTGAATAAACATGAGCATTCCTTGTGCTTAAAGAGGTCAGGACATGCAGCTCTCCAGGAAATATGATAAAGATGAACAGTCCTCTCACCCTCCCAATCTGTGTGAATGTGTCAGGGTGCATCGCTTGTATAGTCTCCACAATGTTATTGTTATTTGACCACATTTCTTTCCTTTTTTATTGTGATAAGGTGGAGTAAGCCCAGGACCTACACCCTGAGCAAGGTTCCAGGCCCTTTTTTACTTTTTGTAACAGGATCTTGGTAAGTCACTGAGATTTCCAGACTGGCCTAAATTTGTGATCTTCCTGACTTAGCTTCCCAGAGTACCAGTATTACTGGCCTATCCACAATATTTGAATTAAATTTCTTAAATCTGAAGTTTGGTGAAAATGCAGCAACCCACTTATACTTCACAGAAATTTATGATTTAGATATTGGGACCACCCACATTTCCAAGATGATGAAGAGATCTAGAAAAAAATTCTCATCCAGGACACAAGTCTCTGGACAGTAATTTTTGGTACAAAGGCACAACAGAATATAATCCGCCTTTCTTTGTTTCAACTTTTATTCCAGCAAGGAAACATGGGGAAAATCTTTCTTGATAGGAGGCAGCATTTTCTACTGAGAATTTCGTAGAGACCCCATGCCCATCATCATTAATGTGGTTTTATTTAGACTCAGTTCTTTCTACCTGGTACATGGTCCCCAAAATAAATCTGTTTACAGAGCTGTGGAAAAAGAATTTAAGTTACTGAGTCAGTTTATACTAGCTTCCTCAAACTATAAGCAAATACTTAAATTTAACATAAAAAGAGGAAATTGTGTGGGCCTGTGCCAGGGCAGCAGGTCATGGTGAGAGCAGGTGTAAGAGCAAATCTCCTCAATTCATGGCTGCCAGGAAGCCAAAGATAAGAAGAGGCCAGGCCAGGGGGCCTGCTGACCCTTGAAAGGGAGGGCCCCAGTGACCTCACTCCCTCCTGCAAGGTCCTGCCTCCTACAGAATCCACCACTAAACACTAATGCTGTGACAGGGACAAATTCTGTATCACATAGGCTTTTGGTATACCATCAAGGTTCTCCAATTCTTACCTGGAGTTGGAGGCACCCACTTGCAATCCCATCACTGAGGAGGCTGAGGAAGGACAAATGCCACAAGTTGGAAGACAGCCTGAGGTACACAGTGAGTGTGGCCTTGAACTTTCAGCCATCCTTCTGCCTCAGCCTTCTGAGTTCTACTCTTACAGGCAGGGGCCACCATACTAGGTCTATTTTTATTTTTTTGATGAGTTTTAGAACCCTGGGAGAGAGGCCAAAATTCCCTGCAGGAGAATTCTCCACTTTGAAGTCTTAATGCCTTGTGTGGGTTAAGGGAAAACATGCCAGGGATAAAAGTACCAAATAAACTTCAGGCACAGCCCAAACAAGAGATAGCCCTGGTCACCTTTCCAGGACTGGATCAAAACAAGACCTAGAATCTCCATGTGGAAGCCACCTGAATGTCCCCTTATGAATAAATGGCTATGAAAATATATCATCCATGTACACAGTTGACTGTAATACCTCCCTCAGAAAGGAGGGCACTGTGACATCCTGCACCAATGTGGGGCCTTGAGGACACTGCACTAAGAGGAAGAAGGCAGACACTGAGGACACCATGGTCTGAGCCCACAAGACGGCTAGGTACACAAGGAGCCCAGAGCTGTCCTTTCATAGGAACAGAAAGGACACTTGTTCCCAGGGCTTGTGAGACGGGAGTGGGCATACATGGTTTCATGGGCCAGAGTTTCTACTCAGGATGATAAAAAAACATTCACAGGTGGATAGAGGGTTGGCTCCACAACAGATGCAATGAACAGTCATGTGTCACAAATGACATTTTGGCCAGTGATGGACCACAGAGCCATAGTGCTTGTACAAGATGGTATCACCTCCTGCCCTGTGAGCTGTCACAGTTAGGTGTGATCACTCTATGAGGTTGGCACAATGACAATTTCAAGCAAATCTCCATTTCCCAGAACACATCCCCATTGTTATTTCCATGTTTGCTGTGACTATCAAGCAAGTCTACCCTGAAAAACAAATAAAGTGTGCTGTGCAGTGGCCCAGTACTCTAATCACATCCCCAAGAGGCTGGCCTTTCATCCTGTGAATTTGGAAGGATGAGGTAAGACGACTTGCATATAGAGCCCAGGGTGGGTAAAGTACAATTTGGACAGAGCCGAGTCTGGATTGTGTGGAGAGGAACAAGGTATTTGAAAGAACTCATGGGCACTTGTCAAGTGTCTTCCCACTCTGCACAGCAGGGCTCCAGATGGGCTCTTCAGAAGACACCCTGGAAGTGGGGGATTATGACCAAATGCCAGAACCATCAGGTGAGCAGTCAGAGACAGTCAGGAGGAGCAGCTGCTCTAAATGGAAGAAGGGATTAAGGAGGCCAGGGATGGGAGTAACAAAAAGACAGGATGGGGGACAAGGATGGCAAATCAATGGAAAAGCTGTGGAGCCATGGATCCAGGAGGGGTTAGGAGATGAGTTCCCAGGATGCATAGGGAAAGCAGATCCTCAAGCAGAGTTTCCACACACCTGTGATAATGTGTCTACAGCAGGAGTTTGGAGGGAAGGGAACAAGGGACCTGGCAGGGAGAACTGGATGCAGATGGAAAACAGTAAAGGTAAAATGTGGAAAAGTGACTCTGAAGGAGACAATAGTGGAAGAAGTTTTGAGTTTGGGAAGAAGGCATTGTGCTAGATGATCAAAGTTTGAACTCCAAAAAGTGAGGTTTCAAATCAAACTTGGTTTCTTTCCTGAGGTCTGTTGGTGGCACCCAGCCTGTCCTCAGGCTTCTGGCTAGAAAAGGAAGACAGACTGTGGAAGTCTAAAGATGAGCTGCAGGAGGACCTGCAATGTCTTTTTGATATAGTCCCTCAGTTGTCACTCTATTTTCTACCTCTAGGCAGAAGAAATAGAAGGACTATTCCTTAGCAGCTGAGAGGTATGAGGAGGAGGACATTCCTGGGGTTTTTTTGTTTTTTGTTTTTTTACTTAGCTTGGAGAGTAAGCCCCAGCTCTCATCTCAGTCCCTGGCCAGAAGAGAAAGAGAGATGGGTTGTCTAGTTCCAGGAAGGAATCATAAGAGTCACAGGGCAATCTGACCCAGATCCTCAACACATAGGAAGCATGGAGCTGGCATGTGGGCTCCACTTGACCCCAAAGAGGAAGTGCCTGTAGTCAGTGCTGCTTGAACACCACAAGGCCTTCACCAAGCTGTTAGGTAAGGAGACCCCACAATGAGCTTCCAACCAGGTCCTTCAAGAACACAAGAGATGTGCAGGTACTTCCTCTTCCCATCAAAGGGAGGTCAATGTGAGGCAGGAGCTCTCCTTCCCAGGGGATTCTAACCCCATCCCTCCTCAGGGATATGCAGGTGACAGAGCTTACACAGGTGTTAAAATATTCCTAGTAATATCTTCCTAATAGTTTAACTGAAAATGAAGGCAAATAGGTTGGAATGGGCAACTTTCTTTACCATACTCTTTCAGAGGAGAAAACATATTGAACAAATGTAGAAATCTGGACAGGGAGTGGACAGCCAAATGAAGGTGCAACCCCCAAGTAAACTTGCCAGGTAGGTAACACATCAGGACTTGGAGTGCTCCTCTCTAATGCTTGTGGCCTCCACAGGATGCAAAACTGACCTCCATTTAATCAGGTACCTCAGAAGCACCTCAAATATTTACAGGGGAGGGTGCTAAGTGCTCTATGGTTAGAGATAAGTAGGGCATGGTCTCTTTCTCCAGTGGGATGTACTTAAATATATGAAAATGCAGATGTAGACATTTGTAAACTTTTTCATGATTCACAAATTTATAGTTGGAGGAAAAAAGGAAGAAAGAAAAGGAAAGAATGAAGGAAAACACAAACAAATGATTTTGACAGAAGATGGATCTGCCAAGGATACATAAGTGATGTGCAATGGGTCCCTGAGATTTTAGAGAAGACACTGATCGTTGCTTCATTCAGTGAGAGATCTCATTAACATTCTCAGAATTCTTAAATTTCTGAAATGCCTATAAACTTCATTCATCCAAAAATATGTCCAAGAAAATCAGTGGCAATAAAATAGGTAGAACTGCTAGAAGCATCATTCAGAAATGAATTTACACACACACACACACACACACACACACACACACTTATCTAACCCAGTATTTTCCAAATTCTATGCACTTTTCAGGGCACATATATGAAAGCGCCACAAAAACCACAGACTGGAAAACAATAAGTCACATTGCATAAACTTTGAACAAAAAATAATGATAAATGTAAATGTATTATATACCTAAAATGTAACCATAAAAGAACTTAAGAATAAAAGCATAATTATCTTTCAAAAGCTGTTGAATCCTTGCAAGCCATATATGAACACGTATATTTTGATTTATTATAGTCATCTAAAACATGTAGCCTAAACTCATAAATGGATATCAGTTTTTGCATAGTAATTTCCAGATTGTCTCCACTCTTTTTATTTTTAAAATAACTAAAAAGCATACCCTAAATTTGGCAATGAAAGGTTAAAGCAAGTTTTAAGAAATTTAACCTGTAATCTACTTAGCTGTGTTGCATACAGAAAAATTACGTGAGAATCATGGTTTAAATATACATCTGAAGCACCAGGAACAGATAACCAAATGTGTCTTGGAGAAGTGGCATCCACATCACATGAGTGACCTGAAATGAAAGTCTGCGATGGGCGGGGGATTTAGCTCAGTGGTTTCACCACCTGCTGCGCAAGTGCAAGGACCGGAGTTTGATCCCCAGTACCAAAAAAAAAAAAAAAGACCTGAAGGAAAGTCTGGGTTCATGTCAGGCCCACAGCAGCAAGCATCATTTGCCTAACACAGGGGTTGGCTTCCTCTGGGAACCTTAACCCTGGTCCCACTGGTTCCTACTTCTCAGAGCCAGGCAAAGCTTCTGTTCTGGAGCTCCTCACATGGGACCACTGAGTAAAGAGTGACCAACTTCCAAGCCCAGAACAAGTGCCAGCTCTATGGGAGCAAGAAGCCCCAGCAGTAATCAAGAAGGCGGGGATAGGGACTGTGAGAATTCCTTGGGCAGATTCACACTCTGACCCAGCAAGTGTGACCCAGACATCCTATAGAGTGTGACCTCAAGACTGGTCTACAACAATACATGAATTGGTGTCACCTGGGGCATTCACAAAATCAAGAATTCACATGTAACATTTTCAGGTGGCCCAAGTATTCAAGGTCACCTCTGAATGTATGCAATACATCTTCAAAAGGGTTAGCTGTAAATTCAAAAGAGAACTGGAATTAGAATCACTCATGTGAGGCATATAACATAACCATGTGATGTATAGAATGTAAGTGTTAAAAATTCATGTATACATTAAGACTATGTCTAAAACATGGGTCAAATGAAATTTTCAATCTAAAATTCTCAAAAGAATTAAACTCATTTCTCTGCAAGAGTCTTAAAAACTTACAGTACTAAGAAACTCAAATTGTAAAACTTGGAAGATGAATTAAAATAGCAAAAAAAAGTTAATTGATACCACCACTTGTCTAACATACTGGTATGGCTTGTGACTAGATGTACCCCCAAAGTCTCATGTGGTCATAGGCAGGGTGTTTCAGACATGGCTGGATCTAGGGTATGTGACACAAGGTGTAAGTGTGTGATGTTGGGATTAAAGGTGCCCCACCATGGGTGTGGGTGGCACCTCCCAAAGGGCAGGTAGCCTGGATGAAATGTAAAGGCAGGCTTGGTTGCTGTTGGGGCTACTTCACTGCTTTCTTGTCTCCTGCCTCCCAAGAACTGTTCCTCCTCTGCAATGCCCCTCTGCCATGCCACCGTGCCATGGAGCCAACCTACTGTGGACTGAAATGCCTATAAACTGTGAGTTGAAATATGCATTTTCTCCCTCAACTTTGGCCATCAGGTATTTTGTCTCAGCAATGAGAAAGAAGCTAAGACACACACTCAAACACAAGGCTTTTTTACTTTATGCCAACAGATTAAATGACAAGGGATTTGTTTGCTTTAAGTTGAAATAATACACTGAAAACATTTGAGGCATAGTTTTTATTATGTCCTTATCTGATTTTAGAATTAACCCACTAGCAATACATAAAGACTTCTATCCAATATAACTTGTGGCATTTACACACAGTGTTTTCTGCTTCTGAAAGGCAGAAGTTGGAGTCTCTCTCTCTGACTGTCATATACTCAGTGTCTAACATTTGGACATGTGGTTTATACATATGTAATATTTTTGTCCAGTGACTCCATCATATTCTATATAAGTTTCCATGACCTCTTGTTGGTGCATTATATTCCTTTGTGATGAATTAGTAAGTTGATTTCTATTTTGAATTCAGCATTTTGCATCAAGATGACATAGAAACAAGCAAGATGGTGGATGGCAAAGCCTCAGCTTTTTACCCATGGTCAGGCCCCAGGGCTGCTTCCAACCCTGGAGAAGTGCAAGGGTATAAAGTCTCATCTATGCAAGATGAATGCATTCTAGAGATTTACTGAACAACATTTTCTTAATAATATTGAGCTGCAATGTTTAAGAACCTGTTAAGAGGGCAGATCCTTACCACAATGTAAAATATTTATATACATATGTATATCTATCTATCTATCTATGCTTTTTTTGAGACAGGGTCTCAATGTATAATCCAGACTGGCCTTGAACTCTCTATATAGTCCAGGCTGGCCTCAAACTCAGGTAGATTCTCCTGCCCCAGCTTTCCAAGTACTGGGATTGCAGGTGTGTGCCATGATGCTTGGCTGTTTTATTCTTTTTAAATTTTTATTTATTTATTTATTTACTTGGTACCAGGGATCGAACTCCGGTCCTTGTGCTTATGAGGCAGGCGGTGGAACCACTGAGCTAAATCCCCAGCCCCTCTTTTTTTTCTTTTTGCAAGAGAAAAGTGGACAGCATGGTGGCATGCTGCAGTAATCTCAGCCCCCTGGGTGGCGGAGGCCAAAGGATTACAAGTTTTGGCCCAGCCTTGGGATGTACTGTTCAGTGCAAAGGCTCTGAGTTCAATCCCCTGTATGGTGGGTTGGGGCCTCAGCTTCATCAGGTGGAGTGTGGAATCTAAAGTTAGTAACCTAACTTCTATAAACTTGTGTCACAATGTGTATTGTGAGGACAGCAATCATGTTGGAACCATTTGTTAGGAGTAAATGAAATAATGTAAGCTATCTCCCTCCTGAAGTACAGTCTTTCCATTGTTCTACAGAACTACATATACCTAAGTACTCCCTAAAATCCAAGTACGATATTTTGTATATTTTAGACTCTAATGATTTAAAATTAGATCAACACAATTAAAATACCAACCTACAACATGAGGTTTTCTCAAATATTCCAATCCACAAATAATATGCAGTTTTAGTAATCATATTTCCTTGTTCTCATATAGCCCCTCTATTTCTTAAAAATTATTTTCTAGAAAAAAAAGTCTCCATGATTAAAAAATAGCACAGTATTATAATTAGATCTCCTAATTGACTCCCACTTTAAAAACCAGTAGGCAATCATAATTCTTATAAAATAGGTGAGTTTTTCAAAAAATTATGTCAGAATTTAGCTTTCTGTACTTTAAATATAATAATAAAAATTTATGCTAGTAAAAATTTCAAAAGTACCCAGGTAGTCATGTTTTCATCTGGAAAGTACAAGCTCCAAAGTTGTACAAATAATCTGAACTTTATAATTTTTTACATTTAAAATATTTTCAAAGTAAAACATAATTTGTGAACATAAAATAATTTTTAACAAGCCAGGCACAGTGGTGCACAACTATATTTCCAGCTCTCTGAAAGGCTGAGGCAGGAGGACCAAAAATTCAAATTATCTTAGATTCAATCTCCAGTATAAAAAATTCTTTTAACGAACAGACTAGCACTTCAGTCTGTACCATGTTCTTTAAATAATATTAACAGAGGCAATTTTGCCTTTTGAAATGGAATTTCAAAGGCAGAGTCTACCAGTTTTGTTTACCAGTAACAGAAGTGACTGTACATAGTCTCTTGTTGAGTCTTAACAAAGCAGTAGTGAACGAGGGCAGCTAACAACCATTGCAGAGTGACAACCCATTTCCTAGCTGCCTGGTCTTGCTGTGTGTGGGGACATGGGGCTCACATCCCCTTTGGGGCAGAGTCTCTCCCTGCTGCTGCCCTGGTCACTGCATTCCAGGGAAGGGTTCTCTGTGGGTCTCAGGCTTCACCGCATCCCCAGCTTCACACTTGGAAGACAGTAAGTACCAGCACTAGTTGGGTGAATGAAGAAAGGAAGGAAGGAGTGCAAAGCAACAAGCAGAGGCTAGTGAGTGGGAAGGGGCTCATTGTAAGGAAACAGACTTTCATGAAAGGAAATTCAAAGGCTGCACCTCAGAAAGAAAGAAACAAAGAAAGAAGGAAGGCTGGGAAGCAAGGACAGCCTGTGCACACAGGAGCTGTGAACATGTGGACAAACAAACATCTGGCAGCCCCCAAAGACGGTGATAATGATATGGCTGCTGTGGAGGAGTAAAGGGAGTACTGACTGTGGTACTGACATGTAAGATGTGAGAGGATGTTTCAAGAGAGCATGCTATGATTCCTTGTGTTGATCAGAAGGGAAAAGATACGGATCCATTTTAGATTTAATCAAGTTAAATGTGCATGCTAACATTTTATGGTTAATCACCCAAGGAACTGAAAGAGACAGTGTCCCAAATTGCTGTTTCTTTTCTTTCTCATATGTGTTCATTTCCAATCTCCTCACAGTATTGGTGACATTTTTATGACATATTGATTACATACACACATCCTTCTTAAAGACTGGAGACTAGTAATGATCTGATATTCCAGAACTGTGTAACCAATTTAGAGAGGCCATGCACTCTTGGGTGGCCCTCCTAATGAAAAACACTGATTTTAAATTTTTAGTTGTAGCTGTGTAATGTTTTCCACACTAAAAAGAAATTAGTACAATTTTTTGAAATAGAACAATGAAGACTGACAAAACTACTCAAAGCAATCTTTCCAAAGTCTTCCTATATGGCCTCTAGAAAAGTATATAAAATCTCTTGTTTATAGTGCAATTATAAAGTGAACATTCACATAGCCACCATATAAGTAACTGAAATACAGAAAAGATTACACTCTGAGTCCCCACTGGACACTCCAGAGACAGCAGTTTTCCTCATCCTGAGATTAGCAGTATAACCATAAATATGCACGTTCAACACTAGTTGTTGAAAAGTCTCTCCTTACCCACTGGTATGCAGTATCTGCTCATCATACACCAAGTGTCTTTAAATGTGTACTTCTGCCTCTGCCCTCTATAATTTGTCTAGCAAGCTGTCTTATTTACATTAGCATTATGGTACAGCAATAATCAATAAAGGAAGTTTTATCTTTTCAAACATGTTCTACCTATATTTGGCCCTTCACATTTTTGAGTAACTGAAATCAGCTCACAGGGATAAACAAAATCATAACAGAATGTTGACTGGAAGATTTTTGTCTTTCAATTAATTTGGGACAACTTTCATCTTTTAATAGTAAGCCTTCTGACTCATTAACCTGGTATATCTCTCCATTTATTTAGATTTTCTTACATGCACCACCACAAACTTCAGATAGTTTTCCCATAAAGGTCATATATACCTTCTGCTAGATTTATCCTGAGGAACCTCAGGATTTAATGCTATTCTAAATAGCATCTTTTTAAAATTATACTTTCTGCTTGATTCTAGAGTATAGAATTTGTGATTTTGTGTACTAAGTTTTATGTTCAGGAACCATCATAAATTGCCTAATTGATTCAAATACTTTATTATGTTGTTTTAATTTCTACATACACAACAATCCAAAATGCCTTTTTTAAAAAATACACTTCTTTTGTCAAGTTTTTGAAGCCTTATACTTTGTTTTTACCCTACTGTACTGGAGAGGGTCCTGGATACAATATTAAATATGTCACTAGATTTCACTGATTGTATGCATGTCCTTTTATGCTAAAAACTCCCTGAACCAAGATGTGTGTATAAATATCAACCTCTATATTGATTTAAGCACTATGAAAATTTAGTAAATATTTGTTGGACAATTAAATCAGATTTTTAAGTTTAAATGTTTTGAATTTCATCAATAAAATTGTAAAGAAAGCTGGAGATTTAGGAATATATTTCATTGAGAGAAACAAAAAAATTCTGTCAAAGGTGGCTTAGACCATATGGATATTTATTACATCATTCAACAAAAAATAAAAGATAGCTGTCTATTGGTACTGGTTCAGCAGCATGAGTATGTTAGGCTAGATACGTCTGCTATTTTGATGGACTTTCCCTCATGGCCACAAGAGGACTGCTGTGGCTCCAGGCACCATGTCCAACTAGAAGCAGGAAGGAATAGAGAAGGGACAGCTGAATCTATCCTTTGGTGAGAAAGCCAAATATTTTCCTAGGTCACTTATTTGTCACTGGCAAAAAGTAGCTTCTGTGGTTCTCCCAAAGAGCAAAAGAGACTGGGAGCAAAGGACACGATTCTCACAATTGACTTCAACTTATCCTCTGGGATTGGGCACACTTTCTCCAAAGTTGTGGTACTGTTATCAAGAAAGGATAACAAAGATAAATGTCTGCTACATGTGATATATAGTTGTTTTGTAGCTTTCTTAACCCCACATTCATCAGAATAAATGAAATAATGCATGTGAGAGATCCCTATAATGCTGCAATAACTTTACATAGGAAGATGAGTATTTTCATTAAAACTTTTACTGAGAAAGATTAGTTTAAAAATATTCCCATGAAGATCAAAAGGAGGCCTTACTTAAGGTATTCTTCCAGTGACATTCCTAGTTTTTGGTTGCATCACACTGAAAAATCATATAAATCTACAAATGCTCCTACTATTAATCAACTAATCTCATTATTTCTCCTTTTCATGTAATCAATAGTTATCAACAAGTCCTTATAAGCTCAGTCTGATCTTTCAGTTCAGTGTCAACTAATCTCATTTATTCTCCTTTTCATATAATCAACAGTTATCAACAAGTCCTTATAAGCTCAGTCTGATCTTTTAGTTCAGTGTCTTAACTCAGGTATGCAGCATATCCTATCATGAGTCCATTTAAGATAAAAATCACACTCACAGAACAGGCAGGGACTCCCAATTCTTGAAAAGACAAATTATTCTCTATTTAGTGAACAAACGACTGTAAAGGAAAAGGGCACAATAATCCTGGTACTTCTTACTCAAGAGCTCATGAATTTGCCAAAAGCATCTGCTTTCAGACTGATGCTCCCTTTAATAGTTTCAATAATTTTTACCCATATATAAGGTGTGAGGGTGTGTGTGTGTGTGTGTGTGTGTGTGTGGTTAAGTGTGTTGCTGTGGATCAAACCCAGGGCCCTGTGCATGCTAGGTAAGGGCTCTTACCACAGAGCCACATCTCCAGCCCCTAGAATGCATTATTTGGTTACATTTATACTTTCTCCTAATGCAGTATTCTTATGCTGAGATATAATTGTTGGGGTTTCACATTAACGAAGGTGTTGCTGCCATTGCTCCGTGTCTGGAACTATCTGTAGAGCCAGTTGGTGAGAAAAAGTTGGTGAGAGAAAGCCTTTGCATTGTTTTTATCTTTTCTAGGCTCTGAGATGAGTAAGATACAGATTCTGACCTCAAGAAGCAGCTTTAGTCTGCATGAGATGATTGAGCTATCTGATCCATTATTACGGACAGCTAGAATCTTAATACATATCCTACATATAAGATTGTGTGTAGAGCACTTATTTGTTTTATAGTCATCATTTCTCATAATGCTCAGGCAAAATGGAGGAGATTAATTGACATAAAACTTTTTTATGGTTGAGAAAATAAATCATAGAAAATTTAAGTAACCTGCCAAAGTTCCTCATTTCTAACTGGTTGGAGCTAAGATGTGCAGGTCATCCTTGTGACCCTCCCACCTCCCTGGCCACTCCTTCAAGTCTGTCCTATAACCACTCTGTTTACTCACTCCTCCTTCAGCACTGGATCTCCTTGGCCTCTGTCACCTGCCCTCTTCCTGTCTCAGTCTGCATATTCTCCTTAAGAAAATTCTTCCACTTCCTTAGCTCCACGGATCATCTACATAGAGATGAGTTGGTCCAAGTCTATACTCAGACCCAAACATTCTTCTTATTCCTAAAGTTATTTATCCTGGTAGCCATGTGACATCTCTCTCTGACACCTCTATCTAAACACAGCAATTCATGTACTTGTCATGTTTCCTACTGTTCAAGGGACTCAATTATTCAAGTTTGAAACCAAGAATTACAGGACTCTTCCTTCTGGTCCCTCCCTCCCATCAGTTACCAAATCTTGTTGATTCTACTTCCAAGGTGCTTCCTAAGGCCTGGCATTTCACAGCTCTCTCTTTTCAGAAATCATGTGCTGAGAGCACAGTAGTCTCTGGCCCTCATGGAGCCCAATGGTACCCTTCCCATACCACCACCAGAATAATGCTCAAGGTAAAAATCTGTTAAAGTTCCTCAGAGAATAAAGTACAAAAGCCTTCCCCACCACATGGCCCAGCATGACAGGCCCCTGTCTGGCACCCCCAGGACAATGTCACACCACTTCCCTTCCCTCCCTCTGTTTCAGGAATCCAGTTTTCTCCCAGGGCCCCCTTGCTGCAGGACTTCTGAATGTGCTGCTCCATACTCTTGAAATACTTCTTCTCTTGACAACCTTCTTTTCCAACTGGTCATGTCCATCACAGCTGTAACTGCTAAGAGCCTTCTCATAGTATGCACTCTATGAGGCTAAGGCCCATGTCCACTGGGCCAGTGCTACAATCAAGTGCCAAATTCTAAACTGTCACTTACTGGGAACTTAGGAATACCTCTATCTCCCTATCAAGATGACACTTTCATCCCTCAGAAAAGGCAATAACTTCTACCTGACTGGGTCATTACCAACTCTCTCATTTTCCTAAGTATTTTCTCCATTCCTTGATGTTATAAACAAACAAGCAAAAAGTCCAATTGTCCATTAAGCATCCTCTGTCAATGTTATTTCTAGATTTTATCAAGGTCACCCAAGTGAGTCAATAAAAATATGAAAGAACTATAGATTTAGTTTATATTCCCAGAGTTCAATGTTATTATAAACCAGTCTGGATTTTTAAAAACTTTATCCAGAAACAGTTGTCAATTCTGTAAAATAATCTCATTAGTATTTACAAATAAATATTAGTATCATGTAATGATCTGTCTTTTTTGTAGGCATTACAAGGCAAATATTTTTACCCAAAATGATTTTTAGAGAAAATAGTGTAATGAAAATTGAACCAGGAATGAGGAACATAGCTTTTGTCATCTATACTTCACTTTACTGAAATGATAACTGAGCCTTTATTGCTACACCAAATCAACTGAACTCTGTTCATCACTTCTCCATCCCCAAATAATCTGGCTTCAGCAGTCTTAACTGAGTGCCAAGAAAAAATTTTTAAAAGGAAGATGGTTGGTGAATGAGTCTATAGGATTCTAACCTTAGTGAAAATGTAGAAAGACCATGCTGGTTTCTTTGGTATCAGATTCTTAATCCAAATCCAAGCTCAGAAGAAATGTTTAGCATTAAGCACCTTTACATTCATGAATAACCAAGAAAAGAGTGCTTGAGTTATAGAAAGCAAAATTAGCATGAAGAATTCAGCCTTTTTGTAAACTTTCAGATATCAAAATAGATTTTGATATATAAATGACTTTTCTGAGATGACACTGCCTCCATTTCTATAACCATTTCACCTGAACTATCTAAGCAGTCCTATAATGGATCCCTAAATGTGCTGATTAAAAAACAAATAGCTGCTTCACAATTAAGTACATGTTATTTAAAGACAGGAAAAAATATTCAAAAACATATTCAAGTTTGAATTGAGTGTGCGGGCTTCCTATCTTTACAGAGTTTTTCACACTACCCAATGACTTGATCTAAATGTTTAGTGTATGTAATGGGCTAATTGTCCTCCATCAAGCTGGTGTTAAATAATTCCATCCACTTACAAAAGGAAAGATGTGAAAGAAAGAAAGAGATAGAAAGAGATGTGAAAGAGATAGAAACTGGGCACTACTAGTTCATATATATATATGTGTGTCAATGAAGACTACTGTCCACAAAAAAAGAAAAGAAAAATTACAGGGGAAATTAGAAAATATTTTGAACTGAAGAAAAATGAAAAAAATGTATAAATAATTAACGTGAATATTTGCTTTTGGGGAGATGGAATATGTATACCATTTCCTATTATTCCTTCCAAGTACAAATTAAAACTCTAGTATTATATAAAATCAAGCATAAGGAAACTCTTGGAAATTGGAGAGGAGAAAGAAAATGTGGAACAAAAAACGTGGGTTACAAATTCCCTGGGCTTCTCTTTCCAGCTCATTTTCTCAGATTTGAAGTTCAAGAGCCTGATGATGCACAAACACCAGTGGGCAATGCAAAGGCCTGATGGTTCTCTTGTAAAATTCAGGTGGAAATTTAAGGCCAGTGAGATGGCAGGAAGAGGTGGAGATTGATGTCTCTTCTTTTTGAAAGGGTTAAGGCTCTTACAAAAGAGGTTTCATGCAGGTTACAGGTCACTTCTCTTCTGCCTTCTGCCACCCAAAGACAGTGCTCCTTGTCCCCAGTGGATGACACTGAGGTGCCACCTTGAATGCAGATGGCACCTTCACCAGACAACCCACCCTGCCAGGACCTTGATCCTGGTCTCACTATCCAGGATTGTCCTTTCCATTAGCTAAGTGGGTTTGAAGTCTGTTGTTCCTATGATTTGCAAACCGGAGTTTGCTGTTGCAATGGATACCAGGGATTTGAATTTATTTTCATGGTACCTTGCCTTTAGCTTGGTTTTGAGTTTTCCCCCTTATGCCTCTGCCTAGAAAGAAACTGTCCTTCATACGTTATCCAATGTGGACCCAGGAATACCTCATTGGTAGAGTGTGTCTCCGGCACCAAAAAGCAAAACCTCACCCAGCAATATTTCATGATATTTTTATCCCTGGCTCACTAATGAAGTACTAGGGACAGGGGTGAGAGGATTTCATCTTGGGCAGCTTGCAGGTGTGACCTCACAGGCGGCCCTACCCCTCTTCTAGGGATGCAGCTGCTTTTAAAATTTATTATTTTTCTCGCTGTATTCTACTACTAGCTGGACTGAGTACTCACCAGTGTCTTTAAACTATGACTTTGATACTTTTTCCCCACAGATTATGGGTTTTTAAAATTTGTGGACATGGGTTTGATGGGGTGTGGACAGTGCTGTTTCTTCCCCTCACCAGCACACAGGGAAACCGTTCTCGAGAATTGCACCTCTTCCCCCAAGAAAGCCTGGGATAACAGGGCCTTTGCATATTCCATTAGCTCACACTGAGCCTTTACTAGCTCATTAAAATTTTCTAGTTTAATCTTCCTGCTGGCTTATGTGGCATTTGGCAAAATCTATTCTACCTGATTGACTGCTCAGGTAAAATTTCTCTTCATAGTCACCTGTCCCGCTCAGAATTTTGTGTTGGTTCTTTGTGACCTCAGGTTTCTGATGGGTACAAGAAAAGGCATTAAATTAGAGTTTGTGCAGTTCCTTTCTTCTGGTAGAGATGAGGGTGTCACTCTTCCCAGAGCTTCCCAGCTCTCTTGCTTTCCAAACCAGAAAAACTAATAGTTCCTTATAAATTAGCTAGATTAGACCTTCTTTTGTGATATGTATTACAAATATTTTCTCCAAGTTTTTCAGGTGTCTTTTGATTTTGCTGATAGCTTCTTACTTTGCCCTGGTTCGCCTGATCCAGAGAACCTGCACAAGAGCTCTGGCTTATGCTTCCTCCCTACTTCTGGTTCTGGTATTTCCCCTGTGTCCCTGCATGGCACAGGGTGTTCCCTTCCCCAGGGAAAAGTCAGTAACAACTTCTTTCAAATGCACTGGCCTCTCTGTGCCACCAGTTGATCAACTGTACAAATGAACACCAGGGCACAGAACTTTTCTATGATTCTATTTGTACAAAATTCTACAAAATGCAAACTGAACTATATTGACAGAAAGCATATTGATGGTTTCCCAGGGATGGGATCTGGGCAGAGAACCAAGATGAAGAGATTACCATGGAGCACAAGGGTCTCCTGGCATGATGGACAGGATCATTTCTGGATGGCAATATGGCTTCACCAGTGGGTGTATGTGCCAGGACAAATCAAACTGTATACTTTGAACATGACCAGCTATGATATGCCAATTACACCTGGATAAAGCTGCTGTAAAATATCTTCTAGTACATGTACTAGAAACTAAGGAGTAAATTTGCCTTTATTTAAAGCCAACATCATCATATACAAAAGAAAGTCCAAAGGAATCTACAAAAAAACTCCTTAAACAACTCAATGATTTCAAGATGCAGGTATAAAGTCAATATTCAAAACCAACTTGATGATACCAGAAGAACAAAAAGGAAAATTTAAAAAAGTTTAACTAATAAGAGTTATAAGAAATTTTTTTAAAAGTAGTTAGGGACAACTGTACATTGAAAAGTACCAAACATTGCTGAGACAAATAAAAATAATTGAAGAAATGAAGATCTATACCATGATTATGGATTATAATTAAGATATCAAGTCTTCTAGAAAACGTTTATAAATCCAATGTAATCCTAAGATTTTAGCAAAAATTTTTTTGGAGATATTTATAAGCTGACTAAAAACAATTTTCAGAAGGAAATACAAAATTGCAGAAGTACTTTCAGTATTTTCCTTATAGTAATCAAGAGAGCACAGTTTGGGCATAAATACAGACATACAGATTACTACAATATATAGTTCTGGAATGGATCCACACATAGGATGTTCAATCAGTTTCAGACAAATGTGAAAAGACAATGCAAAGGAGGAAAACTGTTACTACAATGGATCACACAGAAACCTTTTGGCATGATGAAAATGTTTTGTAACTAGACTGTGGTAATAATTATATACTGTCACAAGCACATTTTATTGTATGTAAGTTATAGCTCAACAAAGATGAATGAGTGAAAATAAAGAGGTCAGAGTGGGAAGACATGCTCAGCACAGATTACTAAAAAGTATACAAAATGTACTAACTATGCCAATAAATCATTAAGAAAACTATCACCAATAGATGACAAAGATTTATGTAGGTTACTGGTAGAAAAAAATCCAAATCTCTCCTCAATGTGACAGTATGTTTAACTGTACACATAATGAGGGAATTACAAACTTAAACAGGAAGCATAACCCAACCACCAAAAGAATAAAAACTAAATCATAAGATCTCATGATTTCAGAGCTAATATGGGCCACTACATTTGCTAGAGTCACCAATTTAGCAACATCTGGTGAGGATCACAAAGCACTCACTACCACAACTGTCCCTCTAGGTACTTGGCCAAGAGAAACTCCTGCCCATGCACATGAGGAAGCACCTACAGGAACCTACATTTGGAACTGCTGGTGATAGGATGATTAGAAATAACTTGCTGTCTACACATAAGGAAATGTAGACATAAAATTTGGCATTCATTAAATGGTTAAAATTCAAGAAATAAATACTCATACATGCACAAGGTTCAAAAATATAATGCTGAGGAAAATGCTGTAGAGTGACATTCAGTATGAAAGGATTTATGAGGACTTAAAACATGTCAAACCATGCGTGAAAATGGACCAGATGAGTCCACACATATTTATGATAAGGCATCTTTGTAGGAAGAGGAAAGAAGCAAATGAGCCTGGAAGATAAATAAAGCTGACTTTGGTGTTACTCAAATGTTTAAGTTATTGTAAAGCTCTGGAGCAAAAATGACAAAAGATTAACATTTTCTTATTCTAGATGGTTGATCACAAATAGTTGAACACTGTCTAAGTTTCTATACTCTTCAACATTTCAAAACTGAAATAATTTAAACCTATTAAATATGAAAAAGACTAAAAAGTAGTAATTTTCAATTAATATTCTGTACTCTGAGGTAACTTTAAGCTTAAAATTAGTGTTTACCATGAAAATTCCATCTTTAAATGTCTACAATTTACTAATCTGTTGTTGATTTTCAAATCTCTAGAACTCACAGATTTCTATAAAAAACATTTTAAGGTCAAGCACTATGGGACTAAATAAATCTTTTGTTTCTTTTTGCCATCAGTGCTGTGGGTCAAACCTCTACCACTGAGCTCCACCTCCAGCCCTTTCCACCTCCCTTCACTAATGTATCTCCAAGGTCACTGTCTGCTCATCACTTTCCCTGGCCCTTCATGTGGTCACTGTGCCTACCCACATGTTAGCCAAGGTGCACTGACCCACGGAGAACCCTCTTCAGTGCTCAAAACTCACTTTCCATTTGGCTGGTTTATTACCCTGCCCATGACTTCCATACTAACATTCATTCTTTGAGTTCACATGAACATGGGCACTGGGACCTTTATATATGAAGAAAGGAACTTTGTAATACTCTGCTCAACTATAAGAACATCTATATTCAATAAACCAAAAAGGTCCCCTACTTTTTGACTGTCATCATATTTAGTAGCTTTATCTGAGCAGAAAATCACACCACATGTATTATTTGTCTCACAGTATCACTTACCTCTGGATAAAGATGGAATCATTTCACTGTATTAATTACAAGGAAATATTCAATCAGTCTGTCACGCATAATCATCCATAGGCCATCCAAAAATGAAGGTGCTTCAATACTGGTCTTGAAGTAAGAATAATAAAGTCCCTCTATAAAAAATAAAGACAAAAAACTTTAAAATATTTTATTTCATTTTAATTGTTATTAGTGCTTGTTAATATTACAGAATGGTGTGGTTTGTTTGGCCAGTTTGTACATGCATTTTATGTATCCTGACCACTTTCAATTCCACCCACCCCTTTTCCCTCTCCTCCCTCCTCCCACTGATGCCCTTCCCTGTCTCCAAAAGCTATCTCCTCTTTTCCTGTTTCCTGACATGTCTCCTTTCTGTTTCAGTATTTATGTATTTCATTTCTCTAATAAGATATTTAACTTTCTGAGTCTGGCTAATGTCACTTAACTTTTTGTAAAAAATGACATGATTTCATTCCTTCTAACTGCTGAGTAAAACATTTTTAGTAATTTTTAGAACATATTTTTCTGAACAAAAGGGAAAAGTCAATAAGAACCTCTAATTACAACTCCATTGGCATTAGTGGACTCAGAAAGCATATATTTTCATATTATCACTGAACTAGTCCTTTTTTTATAAACTTGAAAATTTTTAAGACTAAAGAGTTTGGAGATAATCAAATGTTTTAACAAAATTTTCTTTCCTTCTTATAATTTTGTTTTGTTTTGTTTTTGGCTTTGTGAGATAGGGTTTCACTATGTAATTCAGGCTGGCCCTGAACACTCTATGTAGTCCAGGCTGGCCTCAAACTTGCAGTGATCCTCCTGCCTCAGCCTTCCAAGTGCTGGCATTTTAAGGGTGTGCCACCACATCTGGGTAACTTTTCTGATAGTGACTTAAAATATGTATACAATATACTTTGATTTTAACAAATCTCATTTTACCCCCAGTGCTTGGAATTTGTCATATCATAAATTCTACTGTAAATAAAAATGCCTTCATGACCCTGTATAATTTTACATATAATCATTTATTTCCCATGCTCTTAAGAAAGAACATATCATGACCACAAGCACACCATGGGAACAGAACTTTATGCTTACATCTTACTTCATAGCTCCATCTCTGTCTCTGCACAAATTGAAAGGTATACATCAGGTAGGTTTTGTTGCCCACTAAAGTGTGAGCTGGAAAGGGGGTGATCTCCATGACTCTCTCCCACTTACAAAACCATGGCTTCATTAGGCCATAAAAGTGCTAAAGATTTGACTTGAGGATTTTTAAAAAGTATGTTGCTTCATAGTACACCCCTCATCAATTTGCCATTATCAAATAAAATTAAAAAGTCAAAATATTTATAAAAGGAAATAAAAGGTCACAGTTTAAAACACACAACTTCCTCCAAACATTAAAACTGATCCACACTATCTCTCATTCTTATTTTATTTCACTATTTTATTTTTAATATACAAAAAGCATCTTTTATCCTGAATCATACAAAATAAAAATTCCAAAAAGTACTATTTATAAGACATGGAACACTGATAATACATTTTTAAGTACCATGATTATGTGATAGCTTTTACAAAACCTGAGTTAACTCAATTTTTTTGGCATATCATTTCTTGTATCTCTACTCACTACAGTTACAAAGTGGTTAAGAACACACAACACAGCCACATTCAATCTGACAGGACTTTGGTGCCTCGTAATGCCTGGCCACTGGGCAGCATCTAGTATCGCTTCCATTCATTCAAGAAAGTATTTTGTTCAACTTCCCAAATGAACTGGAAGCATCATTTTTGGTTTGAATTAAAGAAAAAAGGCCAAGTTAAAATATGAAAACAAATATTTTTTTTTTCATTCAGGGGGAGCTGAAGCCAATATATGGTCTGTACTCAAACATCTGTCCCATATGACAATTTTTTGTTTTTAAGGATTTCTGAGACCAAGGTTCTTGTGCTAGCTTTTGTTTGCTTTTCCTTTCTGGTATGTTACGATTTTCTTCAGTCCTGGGATGGACCTCAGGGCCCTCAAGATGCTGGCCACCTGCTCTAGCCCCTTCCCTCTTCCCTTTCATTTTCCCTCAGCCCTGTCTCTGCCTGGGGCTCATGTGTCCTGTTCTGGGCTCTGTCTCTGGCAGTCTGGAAAAGTTTTTTTCTGATTCTCTCTCTGTCCTTCTCCGTTTTCACATATTTTCTATCCTTCATCAAACATTGCATTTTCTCTTTGAAGTGCTGGAGAGCTACCAGCTGCTATCTCTTGAATATCTCTCACTGAAACACTGCAGTCCACTTTGAGAATACCTTTAAGTCTGTTGAGCTGCTCTGGGGCATTGTTTTCTCTTTCCAGCATCCATCATCAGAAAAACTCCTGAGTGCACAAGCTGCAGGCAGGTCCTGTGAACTGGAAGGCCACTACATTATTTATTTATTTTTTAATTAATTATATTGGTACATTTGAGGTATACAATATAATGACATTCATCATTGGAAATTTGCATATTTACATAATCCATCTTGGTTCTTTTGCAAATGTTTTAACTAACAGGCCATTTTCATAGTCTCATAGGCCATTTTCTCATAGTTTCGATTGGGAAAATATGAGCTCACAGAAATCTCGTTAGGGACACAACAAGTCAATACAAAAATTAAAACATATCTCAAATGCAAAAACCTGTATATGGGGAAATAGTAAGTATATAAATATGAGGAGTAATCTAAAAATATAGCAAATGTTTAAATTAAAATAAATCATTACAATAAAAGACACACTGTCATGAATACCGCTCAAAATTCTCACTCTCAGCTCAAACACATTTATCCTAATTGTTCCTGCCATCTTCTGGAAGTCTTCTTTTGTGAATGTCTTTAGTTGCACTGTTTTGGCTGTCTCAGTGCCCTGAATCCATTGACAGCATTCATCTTTCACAGTCATTTTGACTTGGATAAAAGCCATACATTGCGTGGAACCAGATCCAGTGAATAAAGTGAATGCAGACATACTATGTTTCTATTGAACATAAATTTACATGTTTTGATGTAGGCTATCAAGGCAGCCATGAAAAGATACTCACAAAAGAAGACTTTGAGTAGTGCCTCAGAGAGTGGTAAGAGTGATGGGATAAGTGTGTTCCAAGTAGAAGGTGGTGTTTCCAGAGTGGTAAATGGCAATGTCATTTACTGTGGTGTAGTTTAGATCTAAAATGGATCCAAAAGCCTCTTGTGTTTGGCAGTTACTAGATTCTGTGGCATCATATCTGGCATGCTGTTAGGGGTGGAGCCCTAGAAGGTTATCTCTCCCTCCAGCTCCCCCCTACCTCTCTCTCTGTCTCTCTCTCTCTGCCTCCTTTCATGAGGTGAGCAGTTCTCCCTCCACCGTACCCCTCTGTCATGCCATCCTTAGAGCCATCAGACTATGGACTGAAATGTGAACCAATATAAATCTCTCCTCTTTCAGTTGTGTCATGTATTTCGTCCCAGCAATGAGAAAAGTGCCTAACACATACTACACAGTAGACTGGTGAAATTCATTGGGGTTATGTTCCCAGAGCACCCATGAATTACAAAAAATTGACGATTTCAGATATGGTCAGAAAAATGCCCATGCCTGTTTTTATAGTTTAAACCCAAAATATGCCATGTTTCCCACAGTTATATAATTTAATTAAATAAAATACTGTATGAACAAAGCCCTAGAAGGTTCAGGGCATTTTGGCAGCATCTCAGGGATTTAATAAGAAGAAAACTGAGAACACTCAAGACAGCTACAGGCAGTCAGCAATCTGTTATGATGTAGGAATTATGGTGCATCTTCTAGAGATGGGTTACAGGGAAGCAACCAATCAGCTGGGAACAATTATTAGTTACTTTATCAGGAAAATCCCCAAATGGCTGAGACTACAGACTCTGAATTGAGACTTCACAGGGGTAGACTGTAAAACATTTTTGAACAATTTAAATATTCCTCATATATTTCAATCACACCTTGTGGGCTGTTATTAATAATAAGATACTGTTTCATACCAGATACTATGATTTGTGCCTCTATTCACTATCTCCCTCATTTTCATTGAAATTCTGTATAGTTGGCATTGTTTCTAATTAACAGATGAGAGGACTCAGAATAGGAAGGTAACTGACCAGCCATCATACAAAAAAGCCCAGAACTGCTATGTGGACTCAGTGGTCTGTCACAGAGGCCCAGACTCTACCACAGCTGTCCTCTTTATTTAATGACACTTTATATCCTGCCACTGGAAATGATACTTCTAAAATATTCACATGCCATATAATCTTAGCATGTCCAGTTCTTCAAAGCAATACAGGGGTTTTACAGATGAAAGTCAAAAGCAGCAGCTGGACCACCTAATATTCTGGAAAATTCACATAGACAGAAAGGAAAAAGAACACCATCACCAGACACCCATTTCCATTCCTAATAAACTTTGACTTCATAGTCTTACTCTTCTTAATGCACAAATTATCTCATTAGATGAAAGAACTAACCATTTCATTACGAAAAGACATCTCCTGTTTCAAAGTTGAGAAGTGAAAAAAAAAGATGGTCATTCTAAAAAGGCTTTGTTAAATGTATCCTATAAAAAAATGAAATACTATATTATACCAAGAGCATGTTTCAGAATTAGTACAAACATAACAGAGTCACACATAAGCAAAGTAAGAAAGTCATAGAAAAGAAAAATAAAGTTTTATCATAAATATTGAGTCAATGCTATAGTTGCTTATGAATTTACATGTTTTGGGGCATATATAAGCCACAGTAGCACACAGGTGAAATTCCTTAACCCTGTTCTTAACCTTACTGTGTGTATATCTGAAATCCCGATGGCTCTGCCCTCCCCTCTCCCCAGGTCTGTAAATGAGAACACAGCCAGGTGTTCCACAAGGGTCTCAAATGTACCAGGCTTGGGAAATATATCTGTACCTGTTGAAAAGTCCTCAGAATATAATTTTAAGTAAAATCACTTTTGATTAAATCAATTTTTTAAATAAATATAACATTGCCATCAGCCCACTGTAGACAGGCAGGTCTGCATACGCCCTACTGAGGTCGCAAGTCATGCGGAACATGCAGAATCAGCCTGCGGCACACAGGCAGCCACCTGGTTCCACACTACAAAGACACAGAGAACACCGGACCACCAGACCACAGTACTGAGTCCCGCTGCTCCCAGCCCAGAGGTAGGGGCTTCTGAGCCACCATCCCACTGCTCCTGGACCAGAGGGCTTCCTGGCCACCATCCCACCCGCTGCTCTCAGCCCACAGGAAAGGGCTTTTGGGCCACCTTCTGTCCCGCTGCTCCTGGCCCAGAGGAAGGGGCTTCCAGGCCACCATCCCTCCCGCCGCTCCCAGCCCCTGTCGCACCTCTCCCAGCTCAGAGGAGGTAATCCGTGCAGGCACTAACAGTCCCCCGCCCCAGTCGAAATGAGAAAACACATAAATAAGTCTCAAAACCAGACTTCCAGATCACCTACAGCAACCCCAAAGGGAAATGAGATGGAACA
>NW_004624869.1:61031-81659 GCF_000247695.1 Heterocephalus glaber
CAAGCACCCAATGATAAATGTAAACATACTGTATACCTAAAATGTACCAATAAAAGAATAATAAAAAAAAAAACACCACTGCTCTTACAGAGGTTCTGCAACTTTTTTTGAATTAAAGTTCATTGGGTTGTTGTAAGCTTTGGGTTTATTTCTAGAGGTTTTTTTTTTTTTGGTACCGGGGATTGAACTCAGGTCCTTCCGCTTGCAAGGCAGGCGGCAGAACCACTGAGCTAAATCCCTGGCCCTATTTCTAGAGTTTTGAAAGCATTGATTTTGATAATTTTCTAAGTATCCTCTCCTCACTGTCATGTAGAAATGAACTATTCAACTATTCAAGAATTTTTGCCTCCTTCCAATATTTTGTAACAGTATTTCTTAAAGTTGTCCCAAGTCATTTTAAAACCATCAACTTTAATCTTTTAAAAAATTTAAAAATTATTCCACTTCACTAACAAAATCAATTCAAATTCAATTAAAAATTGCAATGCTGAAATTCCCAGACAGGCATCTCCAAATCTATCCGCATATAACTTTTGACCCTGGGCTCCTTTCAAACACTTCTCAAAAGATATACTTATTTTACATTAGGATGGGCAAACTACAGTCCACCGACTGTTATTCACTGCCTGCAAGCTAAAAAAGATCTCTACTGTTCTTAAAAGATTGTGAAAATAAATTTTAAAAAGATGAAGAAAGAGCATGTGGCTTGCAAACTGAAACAGTTTACTCACTGGATCGTCAAAGAAAAACATATTTTATTTTTGGTGGTGCTGGGACCTCGGGGCTTGGTGCATGCCAGGCAAGTGTTCTCAGCCCTAGGATGACACTTTTTAGCTACTACACTTGGAACCACTCTGGAATTGAAGTTTAAACTTCACTGAACTCCAAAAAGATGTGTCTCTGCTAAGGCTTCATTAACTGTAACAAATACAGTACCAGAAACTGTCTCACTCAACCATGCTAGTACCCAGTATTGTTTGAAAATTATATATACTGGCAAAATTCTTACATGTGGTACTTAAATGGGAAAGATCAACATGCTAACAATTCCATCTATCTTCTCAATGATCCTCAAAATTTTTCTGACTCTCACAACCACGAGAGAGAGAGAGAGAGAGAAATTATGCTAATATTCCAAATGCATAAAGTAATTATCACAAGAACTTCTGTGCTGAAAGCAACTGCTCTGGATCCCTTTTTTCCCACTCAGCTCCACACTCTCCACCCTTTCCCCCATCTCAAGCTCCTCACCCTGCACCCCTGCTCCCACCTCCAGCTCCTCATCCTCTACCCTGCTCCCATTTCCAGCAGCTCACCTGAGAAGGTGAACCAGTTTCTTACATTACTAAAACCAAACCAGTGAGAACAAGCTCTCTTAACTTCTTTTAGAGCTACTTTTACATTTCCCTTAACACTTCTCTATATAGTAATTCTTGCTCTTGTATTCACCACCTCAGAAGAGAGAACATCTCTCCTCCTTCCACAGTTAGCTTCTCAAATTGTGAGTTCATATTCCTATGCCAAATATTCCAGACTTTGCTCCTTCAAGTCTTCCCTTTCTTGGATCCTCCATCTCACTCCCTCTCCTGAAGCTTTCCCTTCAGTCTTTCCCTCTCCTAGAACCTAAAACTCTTCCCATGAGTCAACAGACCTCCCCTCTCTTCCCATTCAGTGACATGTTTCTTGGCCTACTTCTTTCTTATAAGGTTCCATAACTCTCTTACTTGACCAACAACGTTTCCATTATCAAAATCAAAATCAATGGCCTCCCTTGATTTTTAAGCTTTTCGACCTTCCTGCATCATTTGATCAGATTCTTGTACTTTTCTCTCTAATCTACTGTCATACCAACTCTCCTGGTTTTCTTTTTCTAAATATTCACATATTACACACTTAATTTGATTTTTCCTTCCTTTTATCTCTTAAAGTTTAAAATCCCAAAGTATATTTACCTATGGCCTTTTTCTCTCCATAATGATATCCCTTGAAAATCTCACCAAATCTTCAAGTTCCACTTCCACTTTTACAAAGATAATTTTCAAATCCATAATCTTTATTCCTGGATGACCTTTCTCTTCCTTTCTCTCCCCTTCTCATCTTCTTGATCTTACCATCTATTTAGTCTTTGCATCCCTTCTCCATCAACTCTCACCTCTGTCCTCTCCCATCCATCCCTACTGTTACAACCCTCCTTTACACCACTGCAGCCTGGAGTCTAGTAGTGGTTTTACAACCATGCGTCTCCTTTCTCGGTCAATCTCCGATCCACCTATGCACTGCTGTCTAGTTCATTGTGAACTACACTTCTGATCAAGTTGCTCTCCTACTTAAAGATCATTCAGTGTACTAAATGCTACTGTATTGAAAGTGGCTCATATGATTTTTAAAAGAGAAGAACCAATTTGTGCCTTCCTACAGAATGAATCCCCTGCTCCCAGCCATGAATCAGGCTCTCCAGGACTGGTCCCAAACAATCTATCAACCTGCTTCCCACTTCCTCCTCTTTCAGAAACTTTCCTCCGGCCAGACTGTTCTCATGCTGAGGGACCCTGGTGACTTCCATCTTGCAGTTCTGCCAGCCCCCAATATTTCCGGCACACATCCAAAGCTTAGTCCTTTGCTACAATTCTAATCCTACCTTTTCCTGAAAGTCTTTGCTGATCTCCTTTCCCGTTTCCACCTGAAGTACGATTTCCCTCTTCTGAGCTACAGAAACACTGCCACGGTCAGTCATCACTGCAACTCTCATCAGGTGTCTTCCGTGTGACAGACCCCAGCGGGTTGGAGCTTGGATTTGGGAAAATGGTTTCCAAATCCTGATGACTCTGGCTGCGGATGTGTCTGTGGGCATTTTAACACAGCTGTTAAAATCTCCATACCACATTGAGGACAGGTTCTCACACCACGCCCCCAGCCAGACGACACTCGGTGGAAAGCAGTGGCAATAACTTGCACTGAGAGACATCCATCCACATCCCCGTTCATATCAGCAGCCGCCAGAACAAGGTTGGTGTCACTCACAGTTGGTGTCACTGAGATAGCAGCATTTGAGTTTTCTCTCAAGTTACAGAAAACAACGGCTGTAAATGGAGCAGGAAATACCTTCCAGGGCTTACATTTTTAAAAGCCTGCAATTGTAGATACTAAAACTCTCCAGCAAGATGGAAGCAAAGGGGTATCAATCCCCAGGGGCATACTGTCCTAAATGCAGTGCAACAAATGTCAGTCCACGAGAGGCAGCCAGTCATTTTTACAAAGTCTGAAGCTGGCTGTTAGCACTAAGGTAACTTTTGCAGGCACAGGGCTGAGCGCTGGGTCCCGGATCCTGGAACCAGCCTAAGCCCATTCAGCGTGGGTCCCCATCTGCCCCGTCTCTGTCCAGGCTGCAGCGCTCCCTGTAGGCCCCGCGTGCTCCCGCCTGCTCACCGGGTCCAGGCCACCCCATCTCCGTCCAGGCTGCAGTGCCCCCTGCAGGCCTGGCGCCCTCCCGCCCCCTTGAGAGGCCCAGCATGGCGCCGTGGTGGGTCCCTGGCTGCTGCAGGGTGCGCGCCTTCTCGAGAGCCCCGCCAGGACGCCGGGCTGGAGCCCCGCGAGGCCGGCCAGGTTCCCGGAGGCCTCGTCCACGCGCGGCTGCTTCTCTAGCCTGGGCTACCCAGGCGTGGAGGTCAGGAGCGGCTCCGGACGCGCGTCTCTGCCCTTCCTCCCGCGCTTTACCATGTCCTCCCAGACCCTGTTCGGAGGCTGTGGTCACTTCTGGGCGCATCCTCACGCCTTGCCTGGCTCCCTTATGGCCACCGTTAGGGGGGAGGGGATCCCAACGGCTGAGCGCGCCCACTCCCACGCGCAAGTTCCCGCCTTCTCCTTCCCTGGCGCGCGCCCCCTCCCTCGCGCGTGCTCCTCAGCCCTGTCTCCCAAGTCCCTGGTCAGTTTCAATTTCATCAAATTGAAGTTCAGGCGACCCAAACAATCGGGCTGATTTTTTTTTTTTTTTTTACTAGAAAGAAATGTTTTTAATATCATTTTTAACATTTAAAAAATAAAAGAAAAACTTCAATAAGGATCCTTCCATTGTTTTTTATACAGATTTAAATGCTGTCAGGTAATTTATCAGGTATATTTATAATCAATAACCTTATCAGTGAGGTTAGAAATTACAGTATTTATTGAGCTAAACTGTCACAAAATAAAGCACAACTACATGATCACAAATAGTAAACACAATACAAATAACCCAAAAATTAAATGAAAAAATAGTCGTGCAAAAGTAAATACAGAAGCTATGACCCAGTTCAAGGAAGTACAGAATGCCATACACAGGACTGCTTCATGTTACAGTAAGCTCAGTACTTCTGCACAGAAAGAACTTAGTGATTTCCAATTCCATCTTATACAATTTTACATAAATTTAGGAAGTGTATACACAATGTTCACATCTGCAACAATAACAAATTGATCATTAAAATTCAGGCAAAGGGAAATTAAGACATGGTAATGTGTGGCACATTATAATTACAGAATACCATTCATCAAGCTCATGTCTACGAACAGTAAATTGATGGCGCATCTAAATCTTAGGGATCAAATCATCCACAATCTTACAGCCAAAGTGCATTTTTTAAAAACTGCTATAGTGAAACAGGTCATGAATATCAAAATATATGATCATAATTTGCTTTCCACTTAAAAGCTAAATATTTTTATGCAAACGCAAGCTTAAAAGTGACTTTAAGATCTCAAAATTATATAAAATAATCATAACCACTTTTTAAAGGATGGGAAAATAACAAATTTGGCAGGTGCTATTTAACATTACTGTAAGGAAAGTATTAAACTAGCTAATTCCACTTTAAGAGGTAGTTGAACAAAATGTTGTTTGTATACTGCTTTGAGGTGTTGTGTTTGTTTCCCTTTCTTTCTTCAAAAGGAACAAACCCTGTACCAGCAGCATTAATTCATTGTGTCTACTATGAAAAATGAAGCACAGTTCAGTAGCAAAGAAGGCTGTGTCAGGGTGGGTGGAGCAGAGTCTCCCAGGGTGACCTGGTCCATGGTCACTGTCACCCTGACCAGAAGCAGCGAGCTGAGCACCTGGGACTGTGAGGACCTGGCTGGCTGCAGGTGCTGTGGGGACCCTGGAGGGACCGTGCTCAGGTGGCATGGGCTGCATCTTGGGACAGGATAAAGTCGTGAAATTTGCTCATTGGTTAGGAAACCTTTATGGAATAATGGCAGAAAAATGCCCACGTGGCCTTCAGGAACCTGAGCTCAGAAAGCCTGGCAGACACTCAGCAGACTCTGCTTGGGACCAGAAACGGGGGAGAGGCCACCCTTGACCCTCCCTCTGTCAGGTGCTCTTCCTATCACAGTAGATGGGACCTCTGCACACACAGAAGAAGATGTGGGCCCTGTACAGGGCGCCCTTGAGCAGCAGCAGGAGGTAGGTATAGTAGGCAGAGGTGCTGGTGAGCTGCAGGCCCAGTAAACCTAAAATAAGCCAGGTCATGAGTTTCAACTGCATGTGTGACAGCACGGGACACACTATGGGGAGGTGTCTCAGGTGTTGGTTTCTGATGACCTGCACTGAAGTGACACCACCCACCACACCCAAACCCAAAGATCAGCGTCTACCACTTCCACCAGGACCACCAAGGGCCAGATGCAGCTTGCAACTCAGCTGGATTGACAACCTCAGCTGAATTCACTAGAATTTTCTCAATGTTAAATATCAGGTTCATTTTTAATGAGTCCAACAGAGGAAAATATTTGGGATAATTAGACAGTAGAGTTTCTTTGTCATCAGCTTGTCTCTAAATAATAACAAATCCTGACTCATTCTGGCCAGAGGTTTCAGACATAATTTCTGGTAACATCACAGAAGGAATTGGCAGGGAAGCCCCGATCAACTTAATTAAAATCCAGAAAGACCTATATACATAGGAAGGGCAAAGACCTAAATTTGTAGTTTAATACTCAACACACTGATCTTGCAGCATTTTCTCACAATAGTTCCACTGGGGGAAAAAAGAATGGCAAAAATTCATTTTACAAATGTAGTGAGTAAAAATAATGAAGCCCCAGCAAGACTGGCCTCTGCACACCAAGCAAACAGAACCCTACTAGGTAACCTGTGAAGAAGAAAGTACTTCTTGGGTCACTGACAACCCAGAAGGGGACCTTGACTCACAGGGATGGACATGGACTAGCATATGACTGTGTCAACAGCAGTAATGAGTGTATGTTGGTAAATCCTGCCTATCATATCTGTTTTCATCATACAGAAGAAAGCAAGCTACAAATAAAACCAATAAAGATTACTAAAATCTATTCTTTTTTTCTTTTCACAGATCCACTGGGAGTTTAATTTGGCTATGGTATGAGATAGAATTCTTGATTTCCTTGGTTATGTACATATTGATCCACCACAATTTACAGGACATTTCCACTGTTCTGCTTCCCACCAGCTTCATAAACTAACTATGTCAGCCAGGTGTAGTGGTACACACCTGTAATCCTAACACTCTAGGAAGCTGAGATAGGAGAATGGTAAATTCAAGCCTAGAGTGGGCAATTCAGTGTCTTACTGAGAACCTGTCAGGAAAAAACGAAACAAAACATGGGCTGGGGAAATAGTTCAGTGCAAAAGTCTCCATATTCAATCCCCAGTCCCAGAAAAATAAATATTAAAAAATAAAGTATAGGGCTGGGGAATTAGCTCAGTAGCACCATGCCTGCCTGAAAAGCACAGGGTCCTGAGTTCCATCCCTGGTACCACTAAATGAATGAATAAATTTTTAAAAATAAAGTGTATATAATGTAAGAGGCAAAAATATTTTTAACTGGCCCATATTTCATTAACCACTCTAATAAGCCCTTATTCTTAGACTTCACTCAGTAAACTAGCAGACAAGGATATGCATGCTGGACAAAGATTCACCATGGAGATAAGAGTCTTCTCCAATCCAAGCCAAAAGGCAAAAAATAACTACAAAGAGGAATACAGAGGGAGAGGGGATAAGAAGGGAAATGGGGAGCAACAGGTGTGGGATGATA
Organism: Heterocephalus glaber; assembly: GCF_000247695.1. The sequence continues at coordinate 68,082 of NW_004624869.1, forward strand.
GACTGTGTGCCCCAGATCCCAGGCCACGGACAACGCGGCCAGGGACTCCTGTGAGTTAGGAATAAAGGCAGATAGCTTCTCACCTGGAGTGTGCCTGTCTCTGTATGGCCACCACTCATGCAAGAGTTTGGATTAAAAGTCTCACTTCCAGTGCCTCTGCAGTCCAACTTGTTTTTGTTGTTGTTGTTGTTGTTGTTGTTTTGTCTAGACAAATGAGATCATTTCATTCATATATATATATACATATACATATATATATATATGATTATATATATACATATACATATATATACATATACATATATATACATATACATATATATATACATATACATATATATATATATGATTCTTTATCCTGTTGGTCTACCGAACCAAAAAGGTAGTTCAGTGTATCCTTGCACCAAAACTATCTTTATTAATCTAGTTTTGTAAATTCTTGCTCTCTGATAAAACAAGTTGTTCCACTTTGTCCCTGAAGAGTGTCATAATTTTATACAAATTTATCTAATAATGATTTGACAACTCTGTGACTGAATGTTATTTGTTCACTTTTAAAATGTGGTAATTGGCCCGGGATTTAGCTCAGTGGTTCCGCTGACCACCTCGCAAGAGCAAGGTCCCGAGTTTGATCCCTGGTATCAAAAAAAGAAAAAATAAATTTGGTAATTTCCAGGTATGTTGGCATACACTTTTAATCCCAGCTCTTGGGAGGCAGAAGAAGGAGGACTGACTTGAGTTTGAGGTCAGCCTGATCTGCATAGTGAGCTCAAGGAAAGCCTGAACTACAGAGTGATACCCTGTGTCAAAAACAAAACCAAAAAAAAAGAAAGAAAGAAAGAAAGAAAGAAAGAAAGAAAGAAAGAAAGAAAGAAAGAAAGAAAGAAAGAAAGAAAGAAAATGTGCTAAGTAAGCCTAGAAAAAAATGTATCACTTGCCTGTGGTCAAAAGACCACAGGGCCTAGATCTAAAACCCAGGAGAGTCTTTATGCAAAGTGCCCTTTTTTTACTACAGTATCCCACATGCATAAACTTACACGTGTAAAACTGTTAAGCCTAAAAACAGAAATACATAAATGCAAAAATAACAATAAGGTATTATTTCAATACCTGTTCAACTTTGGACTGTTAGAGGTAGATTTTCTGGTTTTCGCTTTTTACATTGCTGTAGGTGGAACCCCAGGGCCTCAGCCATGCTAGGCAACTGCTCTGTGTATTAAGAACTAATACAATAAACTCCATGTTTCCACCCTGTTAAAACACATTTACCAGAACCTTAGCTGCCTCCAGCCTATTTGACTTACTACAGGTAATATTAAGGTAATTAACACTGCCAATCTGCTTAGTCCATTTTGTGTTCTTATAAGAGAATATTTGAGACTGGTAATTTTAAAGAATAGTGATTTGTTTCTTTCTGAAGGCTAGGAAGTAGAAGGTGGAGGGGCTCACAACTTTCAAGGGCCTTCCTGCTGTGTCATCTCATGTCCAAGGGCTTAAGGGCAAGAAAGTATGAAGAATAAACCAAGAGAGGGCCACCATTTCACTTTAATAACAAACTCACTCTCACAATAATAGATTCTCTCCCCTGAGGAGGGCAGCTGACCCAACCAACTCTTAAAATTTTCACCCCTGAACACTGCTGCACGAGGGATAAGGTTCGAACACATGACCTGTGGGAAACAAAGTGAAACAACAGAAGTAATGCTGGGAAACTTATCAGGAGGTCAGGACTAAGCAGCAGTAAAAAGTGAAAATTGTTACCATCCAGTTAGACTTCTAGAAACTAATAGTAATTCCTACGAATAAAGGTACAGGACAACTTGGTGTCCTAACAGATTGATTTAGTTACTGCCTGGAGAAAGTCCAATTGTTTTAAAATGCAAGTCATGTTTCCTGCCATCCTAGAGCTCTGAGGAGATGAAGTTGCCAGAGCTTTTGTGGGCAAAGGAGAGAAAAAAATTCGCGGATAATTCCTACACATCTGGCTTGAGCAAAGGATGTTCATAAACAGGAACTATATTTCCTTGACAGCTAGGCAATGTGGTAAGTGCTTAACACAAATGATCTCACATTAGCCCACAACTTCAGCAGGTATTATTGTGAAGCCAAATTACAAATGCAAAAAGAAAATTTGATTGGAAAAGGTTAAATAACGAGCCCAAAATCCAGAAAGTACTGGATTTAAGACCTTCCCTGTATGGACGGATGGATGGGAGGGTGGGTGGGCAAGCGAACTGGAGCCTGGCCGGGCCGCGCTGCCCGCCTCCCCGCGCCCCGCGCCTCGAGCCTCTGCCCAGGCCGCCCGCGGACTCTGGGCACCTGTGGCCGGTGGCCGCCCAGGAACCGTGTCATGCGGCCCCTGCTGACCCCAGCCCGGGCCACCCAGCGGGGTTGATCTAGGGCCCCAGCCTGGGCCCTGCAGAGTGCGATGGTCCCCCAGGGCAACCCCTGAGCCCGTTGCTGGGCTCTGCCTCTGGCCTGCACCCCCACCTGAGAGTCTTCACCATCTTCTGCCCGGGAACTCCACTCTGACCCTTCTCTTGGCCCAGGGCGACATCGGCAGGCCTTGACAGCCCGGATCCTCCGGAGTGCCCAGAAGGGTCCCCAGGAGTGGTCTGTGCCTCCCTGGATGGAGATGCCTCCAGAAGGAGCTGGCTGAATGCTGCCAGGCCTTCACCTTACAGCCTCTGCTGACCACGCCTTCCTGATTGTAGGGGCTGCTGCCGCCAGGCCGCCAGAAATGCTGTCCCAGCACAGCAGGCTCCCAGAGACTAAGGTGTGACCGCCAGGATGGAACTGGAGCTGGCAACAGAGATCTTCTTGTTGGAGCTTCAATGTCTTGCAGATGGAGGCCCAGTGCCTGACACCCTCTCAGGTGGCAGCGGTGGTAAGGATAGTCAAGAGGAGGAAGAGGGGAGCGGCAGCCCACAACCACCAGCAGTGTCAGCCCCAAGAGAGGCAGTAACATCACTGAGGAAGGCCACTCTGGACCAGAAGAGTTGCGACAGCAACAGTTAGAGCAGCAGCCAGAACTGCAGCAACAGTCACAGTATGAGCCACAAAAGCAGCAAACACAGTACCAACTAGTAGAACAGCAACCAAAATTGCAACAGGAGCAGCAACATGGGAAACAGCTGCTGCCTCAACTACAGCAGGAACTACAGGAAAACCACCAACCCATGCAACACCAGAAACTGATGCCACAGCTGCAGCTAATGCAACAAAATGGACAGGTGGAAGAGCAGGTGCAAGAGCAACAATTGCAGCAGCAACAGCAGGAAGGGTTACAGCAGCAGCAATTGCAAGAGCAACAATTGCAGCAGCAGCAGGAACAGTTACAAGAGCAGCAAGCACAAGAGCAACTACTGCAGCAGCAGCAGAAACAGTTACAGCAGCAGCAGCAGGTGCAAGAGCAACTCTTGCAACAGCAGCAAGTGCAAGAGCAACTGTTGCAGCAGCAGGAACAACTATAGCAGCAACAGTTCCAACAGGAGCAGAAGCAGCTCCAGCAACAGCAACTACTGTTGCTGCAGCAGCAGGCACAGATCCAGCAGCAGCAGGCACAGATCCAGCAGCAGCTTTTGCTGCAGCAGCAGGGGCAGCTCCAGCAACAGCAGCAGGAGCCTCTGCAGCAGCCTCCTGCTGCATTGGACCCAGAGGAGGAGGAAGAGGTGGAGCTGGAACTCATGCCCAGGGATCTGGGGTCAGAGCAGGAGCTGGAGCAGCAGCCGGAATTGGAGTGGCAACAAGAGCTGGAAGAGCAGCAGGAGCAGAGGCAACTGCAGCTCAAACTACAGGAACAGCTGTGGCAGTTGGAGCAGCAGCAACTGGAGCAGCAGGAGGTGCAGCTGGAGCTGACCCCCGTGGACCTGTGGACCTGGGCGCTCAGACGCAGGAGGTGTAGCTGGAGTTGACGAGCATGCAGCCCGAACTACAGCCTGAGCTGATGCCCGCTGCTGCAGGGGCCGGGCGGGCGTCGTGGTGGCCCCTCCGGGTTACGTGGTGCTGCAGGAGCTCATGGTGCTGCCCGCCGTGGCCGCAGCAGCCTTGGTGGCCATCCCGGCCCCGGCGGCCAGCGCAGCGCTGATCCCCGCGCGGCGGCGGCGGCGGCGGCGGCGGCGGCGGCGCGCGCGGGACCAGAGGACCATCTGCGGGGAGTGCGACAAGGGCTTCAGCCGCAGCTCTGATCAGGTGCGGCACCGGGCCACGCATAGGAGCGAGCGGCCGCACCGCTGTGGGGAGTGTGGCAAGGGCTTCTCGCACCACTCCAACCTGGTGACCCACCAGGGCATCCACACGGGCAAAAATCCCTGCCTACGCCTACTCCTACTGTTCCAAGCACTTCAGCGAGAGCTCAGAGCTTGTACAGCACCAGCGCACACACACAGGCGAGCGGCCCTATGCGTGCGGCGACTGTGGCAAGTGCTTCAGCTCTCCTCCAACCTGCTGCTGCATTGGCGTACTCACTCGGGCGAGAGGCCTTTCGTGTGTGCGAGGACTGTGGTGAGCGCTGCCGCCACAAGGTGCAGATCTGCCGCCAAGAGCGCCAGCTGCACAGTGCGGCCGCTCCCGGGGCCTCGGTGGGCTGCGCGCACTGCAGCCCGCGCCCCCCCCGTGGCGCTCCACGCACCCAGCAAACCTCGGGAGCCACTGCTCCCTTAGCGGACAGGCGACCTGATGCGTGATGCGCGTGCCTCGAGGGACTGGAGGGCCAGAGAGCGCGCAGGGGACGCGGGTCGGTTTCACCCGTGAAGCCCCTTGCCCGCACGTGTGGAGATGGCCAGAGACCTTGCTCCTAAGTTCGTAGTCTCCTGGAATATCCATGAAAAAGAAAAGACTTCCTTCCATCATCCTCCGGATTCCTTGAGATGTTCCAGGTTCAAAGATTCACAGCCCCCCCGCCCCCCGTCCCCACCCGAATCCATCCACAAGACTTAAGATAGCACAGGGGAAGCCAATGGCTAAGGCAGAGGTGGCCACATTGTTTTCTTTCTCTTGCAAAAAAAAAAAAAAAAATCACACTTTGCAGAAACAAGAGTCACCTGAGAAATAAGATGTCTATATGGAGAGACATGCAGGGAGAAGATGAATCTTGATGAGAAGTATTTCAAGGAGAAAAACTGGGAGGGTGGAGAAACTTACGTGGACCAGGTAGAAAACTGACCAAGTCCTTGAAGGTCCTCTTGGTGGCGTTTGCCTTGAAAATACATGTTAGGGTGGAAATGCTTCAGGGTGGATATGATTCTGATGGAAACGCCCATGTTTGCAACTATGTGCACGGGGGCAGAGAGCAAACAAGTGCCAGGAAGCCCTGCTATGGACGGAAGGTAAACTTTCCTTCTAGGGCAGCCCGGGGTTCTGCGTGGGCAGGTCATAGAGGCTGTTGTAACCCTCTGCTGCCACATTCGCAAGCCCCCTATGGCACCTTAGCATCTCCTGGGGTAACAAACTGTGGCTCATGCAGAGAGCATTCTTGGGTTCTCTCCAAGGTCTAGAAGAGCCCCTGCCCCCCCACACACAGCTTGGGACAGCCCCGCCCCAGCTCAGGTTGCTCAGATGCTGCTCAGGGGGTTGGCGCTTGACACCAGGGACAGGGGTCTTCTGAACCAGGGTGAGTAGGGGCTGCCTGGCAGACCCTGCCTCCTGGCTGGAGCTGTGGGGAAAATACATTGAGGACAAGGATTGAGAGCAACAGAAAAGCTGTTTACCAAATCCTCTGGGGCAGGGGCTGTAAGAGCAGCAGCAACTGCTGACTTCGCACAGCGGGAAAGCAGGTTGGGGAAGAGGCCACTGGCTACCTCTGGCCCCCAAGCACTTCTTGCTCTCCCTGATGTCCCACATGTGGCTCCTTGATTACTGCCTTCTTCCCTCCCTGCTTCTCCTTTACTAACACAGCCTGCCATGTTTTACACATGTGTTGGTAAGTGAGAAGCAAAATATGAAAAATAAATTAAAATGAGCATTGAAAAAAAAAAGACCTTCCCTGGAACCTCAGGTGCTAAGTACTTTCCACAACAGCAAAGTGCTAATATCCATAATATTTATTTTAATAACTAAGCTGAAAGACTAGATTTTCCACCACAGAAATGACAAGTGATACTAAAACAACAGCCAGGCAGCTGCCAGGGTTTCATTGTGATTAACGCAGTTAAGCCATGTGGGCGACTTTTGACATTTCTGCCCAGAGATCCACCTTTGAAAACAATACTGTATATGTTGGATTGGTCTTAAATTATTTGTAGAGAAGATGTCAGACCTTTAATACATGTTAGAGAACTTGCAATATTCACCACCTCACTGCAGTGACAGCAGGAATCTTGCAATTTGGTTTTTCAAAGAAAAATTGAGGCACTGTAGGTTCATAAAAAGCCAAGGGGTCACTATGAGGCACCTTGGGCAGAAAAAAACAAATTCCTCACATACAGAGAGCAGGATAAGTAGATGTAGGGAGGAGATGTTCCCACTTTATTATATACTCATCAGATCACATCACTGACCCTGGGTAACACGCTTAATGAGAACAATCAACTAGACAGCAGTAGTGATTCTTATCAAAGAGTAAGATTTAAGAGTGGATTCCTGGGCATTATCTATCATATTTCTGATTTACATGCAGGTTGAACAGTCAGTGTGTCCAGAAGGACACTACAGAATGGTGCTTTGGAAGGGACAGAAGGGTGACTGGCAGGAGAGCAGGCTGCTACTGTGTACTTCTTGTTTGTAAGTTCACCATGACTGCCCTCAAGGACTTCAAGAGTGGTCAGAGCAAAATCTGAGAGCTGCCCCTCAGTGCAGCCAGACAGCAGAGGTTAAGGAGAGAGCAGAAAGACTCCTTAGCATGCAGGCAAGAAAAGCTAAGAACAGGTTGGAAGCCAGGTCAAGCTCACCAGGGAATTCTGGCCTCAGGTTAAAAACAGAACAGTGACTGGAAGCAGCTTGGGAATTACTGCTCTCAACAGGTCTATGACATGACTCACAGCCCTCCACTCTGGAGCAGTTGCCTTCTTTATCAGATACACAGTAGGCATCTTAGCATCTCTTTGGCACTGTTCTGGGGATTCCTCTCATTTCCCTTCTGAGTTGGATCTCTTGTTTATTGTATTCCACATCTTCCTCTTTTTAGTTTACTTTCTACTTGGTGTTTCTCACCTTCCAATTGCTTTTAATAAAGAGGAAGAGAGCCCGCCATAGCCATGGTGGCTCATGCCTGTAATCCTACCACTTGGGAGGCTGAGGCAGGAGGACCACTGTGAGTTCAAGGCCAGCCTGGGCTACATAGTGATTTAAAGACCTTACATAGCAAGACTCCACCTCAATCAATCGAATAAAGAGGACAGGGGAAGTAAGTATCTTGAGGCTTTGCATGTCTGAAAATACTTTATTCTAACTGACCATAATTTTTAAGTTTTAAATTATTTGCCTTCAGAATTTTAAAGGCATTGGGCTATAGTTTTCTGTCCAGATTGCTTCAGGGAAATTCAAAGCCATTCTGATTCAAGATCCTTTATTTATGACCCATTTTTGTTTGTTTGTTTTACACTAGAATCATCTATTTATCTCTCCCTCAGGACCCAGTGTCCTAAAGTTTCCTAATGAAAGGGAGTAATATAGGTATATTATCCAGCTGGGTACTCAGTGAACACATTCAATCTGCAAGCATCAACCTTCAATTATGGGTCATTTTCTGGAATTACAATATTTTCCTTTTCATGCCCCCCTATTTCCTCTATCAGAATGATCAGTTAAGTGTCATGTTCCTCTTTGAATGTCTTTTTCGTTTTACTGTCTGGGAGATTTCCTGAACATTGATTTTCCAACCCTCCTTCCAGTGCAGGTTCTCTCTCTCCCCTCTCTCTCTCTCTCTCTCTCTCTCTCTCTCTCTCTGTCTCTGGGGGATCGAATCCAGGGGCACTGTACTACTGAGCTACAACCCTAGCCTTAGCCTTTTTGCCTCAGCCTCCCAAGTAGCTGGAATCACAAGCATGTGGCACCACACTGGGCTAAGGTTTTTGTTTCCTTTTCTTTTCTCTTACTAGTCTTTCACATAGCATCCTGTTTTTCTTTATCCTCATCCTTTATCTCTGAATACATTAGAAATTTTGGCAGGAAGTTGTTGGAACTTATTTTATTCCTGTAAAGTCTGTTTTTTCTGACTTGGTGTTACCTATTTATTTTTGTTCCATGTTCTACCTTCAATATTGGTACATTCCTTAACTAACTGGTAATCCTTGGGTATTTCCTTAATGATTAAAATGGGGGGGAGGATAAAAGAGCTTATAAGTGAACTTGTGGTGGGGCTTGGATGGCTAGGAACGTAAGGAACCCCACAAGTCTTTTCTCTAGGGCTACCCAGAAATACTCAAGGATATGGCAAGCTACGGCATTCTGTGGGCAGGTGGAAATTGGGGTGTGCGCGCGCGTGCGCGCGTGCGCGCAAGGGCTAAATTCTCAGACTCAGTTTGCATGCAATCACTTTCTCCTCTATTTTCAGTATGACAGTGACTATATTTCTTTCCAAATACTGAACAGATACTAATATTAGGGATTTGAGAACAAGAAAATTTAGATTTCAAAAAAAGATCAGAAATTATTCTATTATTTTCATAAGACTTCACTTAGGTGTTTTAAAATAATGATGAGTGACAAAAGATTAAATAGTGGACATTTATTTTCTGTGGTAAGATTATTCTAAAAGTTTCCAAAATTTCCTGTTAAAAATAAAGATGTAATAATAACTCCATGGCTTATTATTATTACAAACCAATATACCCTGCTAAGATTATATACAAAGAAAACAAGAAAAAATATTCTGATACAGACATTGGATACTAGAAAACATTAAAAAATACATAATACAAATAAATGCCAACTTTAAAATCTTAAAAAAAAAAGAAAGACAATGCAATATTTAGAATACACCATCCCCCCCCCCCCCAGTACGTAGGACTCAAACCCAGGGTGTATTCTACCACTGAGGTACATCCCCAGACCTTTTTATATTTTATTTTAAAACAGGGTTTGTATTGGAGATGTGGCTCAGTGGCGCCGCACCTGCCTGAGTGCAATCTCTGGTACCACACACAAAAAAAGTTAAAACAGGGGTTCACTAAGTTTCCCGGGTTGGCCTCAAACGTTCCATCCTCCTGCCCAGCCTCCTGAGTGGTTGAGATTATAGGCCTGCACTACCGCACCTAGCTGGGAATTATATTCTAAAAATGAAATTTTAAAACACACCAGGTATTACTTGCCTTTTCCAGTAGCCTTGATCTTTGTTTCAGGACAAAATATTCCAGAGACGTAGAAAAATATTCATTCATTTTGTTGACACTGATGAAATGAAAACTGCCTCCTTTCAATCAAAGTCTTTTTCCTCGCTCGCTTGGTCTCCTCCTCTGGCGAACAGGCTGAAGCATCAATCCGCAGCCGCCGAGCGAGAACGCGACGAGCACGCAGGGAGAGCGCCCGCCCGCCATCTCCTCAGCGCCTCAGGGGCCAGCCCGCAGCGGAGCAGAAGGCGCCTGCCCGCCGCCCGCCGCCCGCCGCCCGCTTCCTTGGGGCCGCCCGCCGCCACGGCTTCTCGGCGGGGCAGAGCGCGCGGCCTGGCGACCCGGCAGCCATGTTAATCGGGGGTCTCGGCACCCGCGTGAGGCGCCGCGGGCCTCGCAGCTCCGCGCCTCGCAGCCCGGAAGGAGGCGGCGGGGAGGCCGCCCGAGGCCGGGACCTGCATCCGGGCTCCGCGCGCGTCGTCGGGCCGCTTCCCTTCGCGTCCGCCCGCCCGGGACTCGCCGCCCGCACTTGCCGGATTTTTCAAGCCACATTCAATTGATACGATGAAAAAGCTTAAGAGAAGGCTGTTCCTCACACTTCGAGGAAGCCAGACTATTGATGAATCATTATCTGAATTGGCCCAACAAATGACTATTGAAGAAATCAGCAGCAAAGATAATGAACCCATCGTGAAGAAGGGCAGAACCCCCATGTCTCACAGTGTGCACGCCTTCCTCGTTGCGGAGACCCCACAGTGTTATCGGAGGTGGCCTTGGCGCCTTCATGGCAATGCCCAGAAACGGAAGCAGATTAGATTTTGTCCAGGAGAATCTAAAAATGGGATCAGATGGTGAGTGGCCAAGCTTCTGGGACATCATCTGATGAAGTCCAGTCACCTACAGTTGTTTGTCTCAGAAATCGTATACAAAGGCGGATCTCAATGGAGGATTTAAATAAGCCGTTATCCCTGCCTGCAGATATCAGAATACCTGATGGGTATCTTGAAAAGTTACAAATCAACAGTCCACCACTTGATCAATTTATGAGCCGAAGGTCTCATAGAGCTTCCTTATCAGAAACTGAGTTTGGGAGAATGGAAACCTATATCAAATTGGAAAAGCTTGGAGAGGGTACACATGCAACAGTGTATAACGGAAGAAGTAAACTGACAGAGAATTTGGTGCCATTAAAAGAGATTCAATTGGACTATGAAGGTGCACCTTGTACAGCTATAAGAGAAGTTTCTCTAAAGGATTTAAAACATGCAAATATAGTAACCTTACATGACATTGTTTACACTGATAAATCTTTGACTCTGGTCTTTGAATATTTGGATAAAGACCTAAAACAGTACATGGATGACTGTGGGAACATCATGAGTATGCACAATGTAAAGATATTTCTCTACCAGATTCTATGTGGCTTGGCATATTGCCACAGAAGAAAGGTGTTGCATCGAGACTTGAAACCGCAGAACCTCCTCATTAATGAAAAAGGAGAATTAAAGCTAGCAGATTTTGGACTAGCCAGAGCCAAGTCAGTTCCGGTGAAGACCTACTCAAATGAAGTTGTCACACTGTGGTACCGGCTACTCGATGTGCTTCTTGGTTCCTCCGAGTACTCAACACAGATGGACATGTCGGGTGTTGGTTGCATTTTCTTTGAAATGGCCTCTGTTTCCAGGATCAACTGTGGAAGATGAACTACACTTAATTTTCTGACTACTAGGAACTCCATCTCAGGAATCTTGGCCAGGTGTTTCTTCAAATGATGAATTCAAGAACTGCAACTTTCCAAAATATAAACCACAGCCTCTAATAAACCATGCACCAAGGTTAGACTCTGAAGGAATTGAATTGATAATGAAATTTCTTCAGTATGAATCTAAGAAAAGGGTTTCAGCAGAAGAGGCCATGAAACGTATACTTTCCAAGTCTGGGACCAAGAGCACATGCTTTACCAGAAAGCATAACGATATTCAGTTTGAAAGAGATTCAGTTGCAAAAGGACCCGGGTTTTCCAAATTCTACTTATCCAGAGACAGGACCTGGGAAGAACAGAAGACAGAGCATGCTCTTTTAAATCTGATAACATGGTTTCAAGCCCAGCCCCCTGCCTTTCTTATCAATCAAGGACTCAGATCTGAAGGCAGTTATTTCTTTTGGTGGACTTGGGATCTCCGTTTGTCTGCACTGTCCTCTTCACAGTGGAGTCTTTTTATTTCAGACCTACAGGTTGTTTTTATATTTGTTGTCACATTGTGACAACTTTTTGTACAATCAGTTTTAACGTCTTCTCTGCCATTAGAGCCAGTATTTTACAACTATTGATGTAACTGTAACTGCAATTTTTGTGCAGGACTGAGAAACATAGTGCATTATTTATTGCGGAATCATTGCTGCTAAATAACTACTGTCTGTTTATTTAACACAACAATTGAATGCCTAAAGAAGTTGCAGTGGCTTTATTATATGTGAATGCATCTGTTTCTCCTCACAAATTGTTTTCCTGCTGCATTTTTGTTTGTTTGTTTTTTAAAATAAACTGCAGTGTTTCCTGGAATACAAAAAAAAAGAAAGGAAGGAAGGAAGGAAGGAAGGAAGGAAGGAAGGAAGAAAACTGCCTCAGGGTTAAGATTATTCGTTGGTTCCTGCAAGCTTTTTTTTACTTTCTTATCAAACTATTTTGACTGCCTACTCTGATTTTAGTTTGTCTTTGATCAATATTGCTTTTACAATTTCAAATTTTAGATCAAGTTTTCATTTCACATGGAACAAAAACAAAAACATTTTGTTTCACAAAAAGAGTCATATTTTTCTCCCGCAATTCTTCTCTTAAAGTATTTACAAAGAGCTACAGTCTACAGTGAATATTCTAATTTCAAAAACACTAGGAAACATTATTGTATAATAGTTACATGTATTACATTTGGATCTCAGAGCTACAATACTGTACAGAATAGGATAGTGTATCACCAAAGTTAGGACTTACATTGTTTTGAAACTACCTTGAAACGCCATTCATAGGATATATGTAGAGTATACGATACATATAAACTTCTTAATATTTATTTTAGTTATCAGAATAATTTGCTATTACCAGCAGATAGACCATAGAACACACTTATAAGATGGCAACAGTGACAAGCAACTGATTAGATCCCATGCTTATCTCGTAAGTGCTTCTGCCTCAGTTCCTAGAAATGCACATCCCAGTGTCAGCTTGCCTGCTCTTATTTGTCACCTGATGTCAGTTGAGCTCTTAGAGCAAATTTTTCCCCACACACAGAATCTGCACTCAATGTGCACTCCTCCTAGATTCAGTTGGAGTTGAAACTGACCACACGATATGTTCCAGATAGCTATGATAATGTCCCTATGGGCCACAAACTTGAATATATTAATAAACATTTTTCATTACCTGAAATGCATGTTGGCTCTCAAATGGGTCTCTCTACATCTATTCTCCCCATCCCTTCCAATCAAGCAACACAGAGGATACCAGAGTGGCTGGAGCACAGTAAATAAGGGGACAGTGGCACAAAATAAGGTGCAATAGTGAGCAGAGGCCAGGTCACAAGGCAAAGATAGAGAGATAATCTGGGTCGATGAAACATTTGAGTTCATTCTAAGTATGGTAGTAATAGAAGAATTTCAAGCCAGAGAGTGATATGATCAGACGTTGTATTTTTTAGCTGTTGTGTGAAAAAAGAGAGCGGTAATAAAACATCTTGGTGCACCAATTGAAAACCAAGCAATATCCAAATGAAAAATAATAGTACCAGTCTGTATTCCCACCAACAATGGAGAAGGGTGTCTTTCTCCCCACACCCTGGCCAGCATTTGTTATTGGTTGATTTCTTCATAGCAGGCATTCTTTCTGGGGTGAGGTGGAATCTCAGTGGTGTTTTCATCTGCATCTCTCGAATGACCAGTGGTGTTGAACAGTTTTTCATATATTTATTTGCTGCTTTTACTTCTTTGTCTGAGAAATGTCTGTTCATTTCAGATGCGCATTTTTGAATTGGATCTTTGAATTTGGGGGGGTCTGATTTTTTTCACTTCTGTATGTATTCTAGATAATAGTCCTTTGTCTGAGGTACAGCTGCTAAAAATTTTTTTCATCGTTGTATGTTGTCCCTTAGCTCTGTTGGTAGTTTCTCTTGCAGTACAGAAGCTTTTTAATAAGATGAGATCCCAGTTGTTGATTCTTTCTGCTAGTTCCTGTGCTACTGAGGTTTTGTTCATAAAGTCTTTTCCTATGCCAATGTCTTCAAGAATTCTACATAACTTATTTTCCAGAAAATTTAGT
>NW_004624869.1:124135-135097 GCF_000247695.1 Heterocephalus glaber
TTATTGGTTGATTTCTTGATAGCAGCCATTATTTCTGGGGTGAGGTGGAATCTCAGTGTTGTTTTCATTTGCATCTCTTGAATGACCAGTGATGTTGAATATTTTTTCATATATTTATTTGCTGCTTTTACTTCTTTGAGAAATGTCTGTCATTTCAGATTTGGCCACACTTTTTAAAGTGGTTCCTTCTGGGCCAAAATTTAAGTTTTTCAAAATTGTTCTGCTCTGCTTTTGGCCCTTATAAAAGAAAAAGGTTTATTTGGCTCATGGTTCTTGAGAGTTGGAAATTCAAAGGCATAATATTAGCCTCCGCTGGCCTTCTGGTGAGGGATAAAGAGTTTTCATGGCTGAGAGTAGGTGATCCCAGGTCACTTTGCCCTGTTGTAGAAAGCTGTTCATTGAGCTGTCATAGCCATACCAAGGTCCCTTCTTCCTTTGTGTAGAAGCAGACTGTCTTCTAGAATGACTGTGAAGAAATATTTCCCTAAATCCCACCCCCATGAAAAGATTCTTATCAGTCTAGATGTCATTGTGCTGGTTTTTGTTGGTTTTATTTTTTCCTTATAAGAACAGCTTTTGTATGCAGAAATCATAATTTATTGTGACCCTCATTTTTACAGTTAATATTTAAAGTTTAAATACTTAAAAATTAAAGTTATAAATTTCAAAACCATAACTTTATAAATGTAATTCAAAAATCTCATTGATATATTATACTCTATAAGTATAAAATATATTCCATGGCAAAATTTATAGTACTTTTAAGCTTTAATTAATGCTTAGTGCCATTGGCAAATTTAGTTAATTAAATTTTCTTAAATATTTCAAATTGCACTGATAATTTTAATATGTAATTTTTCTATTGTTTGTCTGACAGAGCCTACTTAGGGACTTAAGTATCCCTTCAAAAATAATAAATATATAAATACAATGCATTAGAAATCATCTTAACCACAGTATTATTTATAATACATATTTGACCAAATTCACCAATACCTTTCAACTTAAAAGCACATGTCAAGTACTTAGCAACACATTTTAAGCTGGATTCACAAGTTCAATCTGGTAAATTTCTATTATGCCAAATTTTCTAAAATATTTTTAATGCTATAGATGCCTCTTAATAATTCTGGTATCATTTGGAAGTGTCCCCCAAAGGTGTATCTCTTAAAGGTTGGGCCATTAGCCTGTGGGACTCCAGGGAAGTGGTGGCATCTTTAAGAGGTAGAAGTAACTTAGGTCATTGAGTGTGCATGCTTGGAGGGGACTTTGGAAAACTAACCCTTCTCGTCTCTCTCTATCTTTGCTTCCTGGCCACTATGAATAGTTGCATAGGCTTCCTCATCCATGTGGTTCTGCCATGACAAACTGTAACAGGGTCAAGTGACAATGGACTGAAACCTCTGAAAACATAATCCAAAATAAAACTTTTCTCCTTATAAGTTGATTTTGTCACAGTAATGAAAAGCTAACGCTACACAAATATATTAGATGATGGGTTTAATTTATATCAAAATTTCTGTACTCATTTCTAAGTTTTCTTTGAATTTAAAGAGATTTTTCCACCAAGAAAACTACAATGTCCAGAAATTTGGGATGAATTTCTCAATGAGCCATTATTGATTATTAACCAAAGAAATTTCAGAAAGATTTCTTAATGAGCCATCATTGATTATTAACCAAAGACTTGAGCAAGGGTGTAAGATTTGGAGTTAGGAACATAGAAGAGGGCTTTTCACCTGTCTCTAAAGAAAATATTGAAACTTTCATAGTCCTGAGCAAGGGTGTAAGATTTGGAGTTAGGAACATCGAAGAGGGCTTTTCACCTGTCTCTAAAGAAAATATTGAAACTTTCATAGTCCTAGTGTTACTAGGAACCCAAGTATATGCCTTCAAACAGAAGTAGTTCACATCTCACTGTTTCCAAACCATGTGACTTATTTTCTTTTCTCATGTTCCTTCACCACTGGATTTGATTTCCTTTTTTTTTTTTTTTTTTTTTTGGTATTTATGTTTCCACTTACTTTTCTAGTTTGGACCATTAAAAAATTCATGAAGGTATTTAAAAATGGTGACCAGATTCTGTCTCTCTCTCATTTGCTTTGATTCTATAGGCCATCTTCAAAAATTAAGGTATGGCCAATTATAATTGTGAAACAGAGGACTGATAACTGTGCAGGAAGAAGGAAGCACTTCCTCTCTTTCTCTTGGATGAAAGCAGAATGCATGGCCCCTTCTTTTTGGCATCTACTCTATGCCCAGGACTTCTCATGATGGCCAGGTGGGTTTCCCAGCCTCAAGAGCTCTCCTCTGCATCTTGTGGTTGTGTTCATCAGCTTTGCATTTCCACTTTGTGGGTGTGATAAAATACCTGAGAAATCAACTTTAAGGAAAAGCTTTATTTTGGCTCACAGTCAGAGGTTTATGTCCATGGCTGTTTGGTTTCATTGCTTCTGAGCCTCTGGTGAAGCAGAATATCATGATGCAAGGGTGTGATGGAGAAATGCTTCTCACCTCGTGGCAGAACTCTGGGTGTGGTGGTACAGGCCTGTAATCCCAGCACTGGGGAGGCTGAGGTAGGAGGATTGCTGTGAGTTCAAGGCTAGCCTGGGCTACATAGTGTGTTCAAGGCCTGCCTCCACTACATAGCAAGACCCTGTCTCAAAAAACAAAACAAAACAAAGAAAAGAAGGGGGAGGATACAGAGAGAGGAGAGCAGTGTGAAGATACATTTCCCAAAAAATGTTCCCATTCCCCACTCCCTTCAAATAGGCTTCACCTCTTAAATTTTCATCACCTCCCAATAATGTCAACAAATAATGAACAAAAGGATTAGTCCTCTGTTGAAGTTATAGTCCTCATAATTCAAACATCTTCCAAAATCCCCACTTCTGAACATTGTTCCATGGAGACCAAACCTTCAATACATGAAATCTTTGGAAACAGTTCATATTTAAGACTACACAGTAGATTTCCACCTAAACATCATCCTTTCCTCACACTGACATGCTGATTCTCCTTGACAGCTACAGCTCCCATTTCCTTAGTACTCTTAATGAGAAGTCAGCAGAGGATACACATGGGAATGAAATCATACTAGTGGATGAGTGAGTGGTGCCCACTCCAAATACAAGAGTTGTTGCTTTTAAGATACATAAATAAATAAGAATCTTACTAACCAAACAGGAGTCATTGAAATAAAGTTTAATATTAAAGCACTCAAGAAGGCCAGGGAGTAACCTGGGAATGAAGGTACCACACTCACTAACCTGTTCTCAGAGGCTATCTGGCTAACCTTTTGCAAGTGTTACCTGGTTTTTACATTTTTCCACTTCTCCACTTCTTTAAAAGTTTTCTTAAAGGTTCAAGTTTTCCATCTTGGCTTCCAGGATACAATGGGGGGATGACTAAGACTAGGACAATGTAGTACCTCTGGCTGTGTCTTGATGCATCTCTAATCATCTATTCTTCAGAGCTCCAATTTTTAGTGTTTGAGAATCTTCATGGTGTAGACACCCCTACAATGGCCAATTTCAAACTATGAACAGTTAAAACAACTGGCTCACAAAATTCCTAAAAATTTGAAGAGTTGGTTTCTCCTTCTATTTATTCTAATTCCCTTGGACATATAGCAAATGTTTTCCTCTAATGTGAGAATATTTTGCATACAGAATTTGACATACTTCAGTGATAAGAATGACAATTATTCAAGAAGAGCATTTGCAACCTTCCTAGACACTGCTTCATAAAATGTCAGAAGACTCACAGAAATGAATCTAAAATAGCTGTAAAGGTATAGTCAGTCTGCACTATAGAATACGTGTAAGACTAAGTGGGCCAGAGAGTTCTCAGAGGACCTAAGGGTTCAAGAAATTATCTTTCTGTGAAATGTAAAAGGTGAGGAAAAGGGAAAATTCACCTCCTATTCCCTCCTTCCTGGGGTTCTGGAAAGGGAAATATTTGTGGATGTGGACCTTTTGACCATAGACTGAGAAGAGGCTCTGGCAGCAATTTGGCCCAGGGATCCTTGGAAGCCTGGTCCTGTAGCAGGTTCCACTGGGTGACTAGGTAGTCAGCAGTGGTAGCAGTTGGTGGACAGGCTTCAGTTCTTGCCACCTATTGAAGATCTTGATGTAAATCAACGTCCTGAACTCTGTGCAAGGCAACACATACTTCTAGGGTTTACATGTAAGGAGGGTGTCCTCCAGGTCTCATGTTGCTCATTCATACACTGTCATATTTTCTGACTACTAAAATCCTGGTAGCACTGTGTTAAGAATGCTGATCCTTTATGATTTAAGCTATTTCCGGGAAGTATGAAAATTACTATCTCAGAATATTCTTTGAACTAAATTTTATTTCCCCAGACCTTTGGCTTACAAATACAAAAAAGAAAGGCAAATGTATAAATTAGGCAAGATTCTACCTTGCACGTATAACTCCTTTTACTACCATAGTTAGAACATATGTTGTGAGCAGCTTTTTGAACTACAGGAGAACGTACACTATCCATCCACACTATAATATCATTGTTATTTAAGAAGCATTCATTTTCATTTTCATTTATTTATCCAACAAATGTCTACTGAATGGCTTAATCATACTATGAGATACTGATTGTAATAAAGAAAAAATCCTTTATTTTCAATAATCTTACCATAAAACCTTGGTTTGTGAGTATAATTCCAGAAACATGTTTGTAATCCAAAGCACTTATATATTTCCTGATAAATAGTGGAAATTTAGATGATTCATTCCACAACCCAAAATATTCTTATAAAAATGTTTATAATACTGTAATATAATTCAAAATAACAAAGAAAATACAAAATATAAAGAAAAATGAACAAATTAACCTGAACTTACCTTGAATACCTTGTGGTGTGAGGGAGACAAGAGAGAGGAGGGTTATTGTGTGACTCCCACTATCACTAACAAAATCACCGCTATCTATTGGCTCAATGAAATCTTTCTTTTTGTGCAACTTTAACAAGGAACCTATCCAGTGACACTTCCTTTTGCCTCCTTTTAAGGCTTTCACAGAAATATGACCTTGCATTGTCAAACAGATTCATACCTTGGACTGCTACAGTCTTATTTGGGTGGTGTTTTGCTACAAAATTTTGCAGTTTCCCATATTTTTTATACATCTCCTTCTCATTGGAAGTGAGCAATTCCTCTGACTTTTAACCTCCTCTTTTGCAGACAAGATATCCATAACCTCTTGCTGAAAGTCTTCATAGGGAAGAAAAGGTGCCCCTGGGTTCATGTTTCTGGGACACTCTACCCAGAATGAGAGGGCTGCTGAGGTGAGGCATTTCATGTGAAGCTAATTAGGGTGCCCTCAGATGAGGTGCTGTGCCTGAGTGTTCTGATACATGCACAAGCTCAACTTCCCAGACTAACCAGCTTAAGCAAACAAGATCACCTCACAAATTTGATGTGAATCCCTCAGAGAATAACGTCTGCCATAAAACTCATATGAAAAACATTGACTATTCAACAAATGGCCCTTGCATGATATTGTAGTATTAATCACTTCCTAGTTGCTGGGACAACACCTGCAACTTAAAGGAGATGAGGTTTATTTTGGCTCATGTTTGGTTCACAGTTTTCAGAGGGTTCAGCTCCTGGTCAGCTGGCTCTAAGGCAAAATAGGAAGGTGGGAAGGGCCTTGTAGAGGGCAGTTGTTCAAACTATGGCAGCCAGGAAGCAGAGAGAGAAGGGAGGAGACAAGGATAAGAAGAGACCTTTTCAGCACATGCTTGTAATCCCAGCACTCAAGGCTGCAGCCAGAGGATTGCTGCAAATTCAAGGCCAGCCTAGGCTACATAGTTAGACAGTGAACTACACAATGAGACCCTGACTTAAAAAAAAATAGATCCTTTCAGGTCATACCCCAGTGACCCACCTCCAACCAGACCACTCCTCCTCCAGCACAGTTACCTAAGACAGTGATGGTGAACCTTTTGGAGACCAAGTGCCCAAACTTCAAACCAAAACCCACTTATTTATCATAATGTCCAATCCTTGGCTGCCGGGGCAACTTGGTTTGCATGCTGATAGAGAGGGCTCTGCATGCCTGCTGTGGCATGTGTGCCATAGGTTTGTCACCACTGATCTAGGAACTCATAAATGAGTATAGTATCATGATGATCTGATCACTTTCCAGGAGCCCCATCTCTGAATAAATGTGACTTTTGGGGGACATTTTTAGATCTAAACCATAATGAGTACCCATTGAGAGAAAACAAATTTGATCCCTACCTTACTGTGTCAGGAGACTCCAAGGCCACTTTCAGTTCTGATGATTTTCCAGGACTACAAACCTCATAGAAGCTGTAATACTCATGGTTACAGTTTGTTAACAGTGAAAGACAAAATAAAATCAGCAAAGGGAAGAACATGGATAAAGTTCAGGAGAATATAGGCACGAGCTTCCAGATGTTTCCCACTGGTGTCACATGAGGATGCACTTAATTCTCCCAGATACAATGTGTGGCCACACATGCAAAGTATTACCAACCAGGGAAGCTTGCCCTATCCTTGATCTCCAGAGTTTTCCCTGGAACTCAGTGACACAGGCATGCAGCATCCCATGTGACAGACCTTAGGAACTCAGTCTCAAGCCCTCCAGAAATTTAATATCTCATGGCCCAGAGCCTCAAAAACATGCATTCATCTGGGCATAGTCATACATGCCTATAATCCCAGCACTCTGGCAGGCTGAGGCAGGAGGGTTTTAAGTGTGAGCCCAACAACATACCGAGACCTTGCCTCAAATTTTTAAAAAAACAGGGAGGGGCTTTGGAGCTATGGCTCAGTATAAAAGTCCTGGGTTCAATTCTCAGTAGAGCCAAAAAATAAAACTAAAAGACATGCATTTAGCTCACCAACTGTTATTATAAACTCTCTCATCAAGCAAGTACAATGTATCCTAAGGCTTTAGACATATGAACACATTTTTATTGAACTGGATAGTTCAAGGGCTTTGTGGTCACTTCTCAGGAGCTGGTCAAGGGCCAGTCCCAAAGAGAGGCTTTTCTTTGAAATCTGTAGGGCTTAAACAGCCTGAGCCTGCTGAGTTAGCCTTGTACTGTGCACTTATAGAATAGTTGTCAAATTATTAGAATTGTGTTAGAATAAAGAAGAAAAAACATAAAGGGTGACATTTTCCTGCATCCTTTATAAAATGCAGAGAAATTTCAAATCCATAGCATAATTTGGCAGTAACTAACAATATATACGATTATTAGTGTGTAATGCAACAAATAAATAGGCCTAATTCTTCCCATTGTATAATCTCTTCAATGGAATTCAAAGATTTCTTTTAATATCAATCTCTATATTGTTCCTGTAATATACAGCTGGACATCTCACCCCAATCCTGTTGATAGTAGGAAGAACAGCATTGTAACAAGTATTTATGAATCCAAATAATTCCGTAAAAGCTATATTCATTTTAAAGTTAGCATGGAATTGAAAGTTTAATGAACCTACTGAAGAAGGGATCTTCAAGGTGAGAGGTTGTAACATTGACACTGTAATGGAAGCCATACTACAGGGCTGAAGAAAAAAACCCATGCTAAGAAAATGTAGGTGGTGTGTAAATGTTACCAGAGCCAGGTTCTTGGGTCCAGAAACAGTAGAAATGGACTTAGAAGAAAAACAGACTTTTTATTGTGCACAAGCCAGAAGAGAGCTTCACTCTGACAAAGGTTAGACCAGCCATTCTCTGGGCAAAGGAAAGAGGTGGTTAGTATAGAAAATGTTCCCACCAGAAGCTCCCATTCAGGTCCTCTATTTTTTTTTTTTTTTGTACTGGGGATCAAACTCAGGACCTTGCACTTTTGAGGCAGGAACTGGAACCACCAAGCTAAATCCCTGGCCCCAGTCCCTCTGTGTAAATAAGGAATTCAAACTTGCAGAGTTCCAGGCCTGGCTGGTCAGTATCTGAGCTCAGTTGTACACAACTCCTGGTAAGAGGTTTGACTCTTACCACTAAAAGAAAAAGGTTCCAGGAGGCTGATCCTTGTTACTAGGTTGTGTTTGTAGCTATTTTGTATTTTTAACTCCAAGGCTGTTGTGTGAGCCCTGGGTCCCCATTTACATCCTTTATGGTTCAAAACCTTTCTCAGCATTTGATCATGCTATCTGCTTTTGGGTGGTCCCCGATAGTCTCATAAACATTTATATAAGCAGGGTAGAAGTAAAGGAGAGGGGGGGGGAGAGAGGGAGAGAGAGAGAGAGAGAGAGAGAGAGAGAGAGAGAGAGAGAGAGAGAGAGAGAGAGAGAGAGAGAGAGAGAGAGAGAGATAAAGATGATATAGAGATGGAGATGGAGAGAGATTAACAGAAGATAATTTTACCGCCCTCATATAAAAGTGTCTATTTGCCACTACTTACCTTTTAACTCATCGCCCTTATTTCTACCTTTACCTCTGTAAACCCCAGAGCTATTACTGGATTCTGTCTACCCTTATGGAGCCTTTTGTAAACCCAGTTCTTTCCATTCCTTTGATCAAGTCCTTATTAATTGCCTAAACTCTAACCTTCCAACTGATTTTTCATATTTCCCTGCTCTATACTATTTTGGATGCTTTTAAAAACATAGATTAGCCATAAAGGATGCATTTTTAATCTCTTTTATGTAAAAAACAAATCAAATGCTCTGCAGTCCAGGATTAGGAAGGGGGCAGGGTTGGTGGTGATTGAGTAGTGATTATGATCATTTCAGTGTTGTAAATATTCCTACCTGGATAGATTTCAAGGTATGTGATATCAACCAGTTCACAAAATTCATGGAAATATAACAGCTTTGGCAAACTAGTATAACTGAGGTTCCAGTGTCACCCCAAACACTTCACCTCTTGGTGATGTGTTCCAAACACTGGCTGGGTACTCAAAGCCAGTTACACTGCATAGCTTGTAGTTTCCTGATGAGACCAAGTGATTACTCCTTTGTGGCATCTGTGTTCTATGGCTCTTTCTCTCTGCGATCTGCTTCCTAAATGTCCGTTTATCCTCTCCCACTCTGTGCAACTGCTCCTCTTTCAACTCAGCCAAAGGGCCCCTTCAGGAGAAGACCCTTTGTCCTTTGCAAAAACCAGTCAGTCACCGCTTTGTGTTCTCTTTGGTTTATGAAGACCCTGCTACATACTTTGGTGTGGCTTTCTACACAGGTCTCTCACGAGATTGTGGGCTCTTACAGCTTTCATTTATCTTTGAATTCCAACATGGAATATATGGCCTGGTAAATGGTAGGTGTTAATAATCATTTGTTGGGGCCGGGGATTTAGCTCAGAGGTTCTGCCACCTGCCTTGAAAGCACAAGGTCCTGAGTTTGATCCCCAGTAGCAAAATCATCATCATCATCATCATCATCATCATCATCATCATCATCATCATCATCATCATCAACATCATCATCATTTGTTGACACATAAAAAACTAAACAGTCCATGTCCAAAGAATGGTGTCTATTACTATCTTACTGATTTTCCTCTGAGAAGACAGGGTGGTAGCTAATGTAGAATTGCATTCAAGCTGCACACTGAGGGGTGGAAATTCCAGGGTGAGAGAATTGCATTTCTTTCCCTTCACTGGGTAATATCTTGCTTTATTAATGTTTTATTATTGTTGTAGACAGCACATATGAATCCACTTATTTAAATAGGTTTTGTCATGAGGAAAAGTTTATTCCAGTGAACAGAGAGTAAAATCAGGGACTAAAATCAGGGAGAGATTCTCGCAGCTAGCTGGGAAAAGCTGAATTTATTACATCCCTGTGTGGATGGGCTGATGTTGGGAGAGAGAAATAACAGCAGCTAGCTGGGAGAGAGTTCATCCATGGGTGGATGGGCTAACAGTAGGAGAGAGATATTAGCAACTGGGAAAGGAATTAGGCTTATATAGGTATGGGAGGGGCTAAGGAATCTGGAGTGAAATGTTTATGATTGAGTCCAGGACAGTCAGCACAGGTATGTAGACAATCACTGGACTTTTCAGTGCCAGGGGTTTGTATACTTTGTTTTGAGTTCATTTGTCCTATTTACTGAGAAGCTGTTGTTGTTTGCTAAAAGCACCCTGTTTGCTTTGTCCTGTTTGTTTGTGAAGGACCTCACATATGTCAGGCATGATGATTACTATGTTCTTTTTGGTGTGGCTTGAAAGTATCTGGACAAAAGCTCAAACTGTGATGCTTAACTGAGAGCAAAAAAAAATATTTTTGAGGAAATAATCCATTTTGAAAACCATACCTGGAGCCTGTTGGGTGAATTCTTTAAAAGTAATGTTCCATTTTGAATAACAGTGATATATATGAACACGCTTGGTCCTGGTAGGATTTTAGTGAATGTCACAGGGTGGCGATGTGTATTTCCCCAGAGCATTGTATAATTAAGGAACAATCACTTTTATTTTTTAACACATAACTGGGTTAACAATTAAGAAAACCTCAAATACTACTATAGCAATTAGTGCTAGAAACAGGATTCCATCTACTAAACATATAATATCAAGGTTGCTCCACTTATAAGTGTGAGGTAATTGCTTTGCTGTCTATGGAGGACTCAGGGAGATAGAAGAGAATTTAGATGGAGACTGGATAAAGAAGATGTGGGTTTTTAAAAAATAAAATGGAGTACTACTCAGCCATAAAGAATGAGAGACTAGAGACATTAATAGCTAAGTGGATGCACATTGAGGTCATACTCTTAAGTGAAACAAATAGGACACACATGTGTAAATACCGAATAGTTTCTCTGGTGTGAAAAACTAAAAGTGTAAATAAGGATCAAAATCTATAACTGATATTGTGAAATAGGAAGAAAAGGTCTAAAGGAGTAAGGGAAATAAGAGAAAAATATGAGAAAACTCCACAACCTTTAGTTAGGCAAATCATTCTTATAAATAACACCTATATCAAGATTTATTTATTTATTATTTTTATTTGTTTGTTTGT
>NW_004624869.1:147803-159053 GCF_000247695.1 Heterocephalus glaber
TGTGGCTTATACTACAAGGATGACTTAATTATAATTAGTGATCACACCCAGTGTGGCTGCACATCAAAAATGGCAAATTAATTCACACTTATATGGGCTGGGGATTTAGCTCAGTTGTGCCGCACCTGCCTTGCAAGCGCAAGGTCCTTAGTTTGATCCCTGGTACTGGAAAAAACCAAAACCAAAACAAAAACATATTGTGACCAACATACACTTATGTTTTAGGATAAAATAATCAGTAAGGCTATATACATCATTTTAAAAAATCATTCTTTGCTTTAGCTGAATTTTTTGCCAAATGACCACTGGTACCAATCATGTGAGAGATCACTGAATTTATCAGCTTAGCAGACTTTAAAAAGGAAAATTCTAGCATTTTCCCAGTATTTCTTGGTGTTTCCAGTAGCCATATCAACATAAACAACAAAGTCAAAAGGAACGGGAAAAGTTTTGACTGTTCATAGGAACACATGACATATCAAAAACTCCAATATTTGCATCTTAATAGTTGAAAGGGAGGCAACAGAGAGTTGGGTGGGAATACAGAACTTTGAGGTCAGATTGTCAATACCGGAATTCCAACTCTAACAGTTACTAATTGTGTCCACAAGCAGGTTACTCTCTTTTAAGCCTCAATCACTTCATTTGTGAAATCTGGGAAGCATTACCAACTGTCTAATGATACCTTATCACTATTCATTCTGATAAAAAGAAAAGTTAGAAAAGAAGCCTTACTAATTCTACCACATAGCTTTAAAATTCAACTGAAAATATTTTCTCTCAACTATTCTAGTTGGCGTTTGCGAGTACAGCGCCATCTGTTGTTCAGTCTTGTGAACTGCAACATATTTGTATGCAAGCTTGCCTATCCGGTTTCTTTAAAAATTAATTTTATTGATACATTTTAGGTATACAATGTAATGACATTCACCATTGGAGATTTGTACCTTTACATAATCTCTCTTGATTCTTATTTTTTCCCCATTCCCCTGCCCTCCCTTCAACCCCTCCACCCCTCTCTATTTAGAAAATCTTTGTTTCCATTGTTTCATTTTCTCATGTTAATTCCATTCCCTTCTTTTCTTTCCTCCACCCCTCTTGTTTCCCCTTCCCCTTTGCACCTTTTCTTCTTATCCTGTCCTTTTGAAAAAGGTTTTCTACCATGAAATTGATATTTTCTTTAACATACTGAGAATGTCTGTAGAAAAGAAAACAAATTTGCAGATGAAGATGTTATTTAATTAGGATGGCAATCGACACTCCTGTTATTTTCAATTCTCTACATTTTCTGCACATACTTCCTTTTAGCTACTAGAAATATCAAGAAAAAAAAGCCCTAAATGTTCATAGGAAGCCTCTGTGATTACAAAGAAGAGAAAGATAACCAGGCCATGATCACAAATCTTACTTTTCCTATCCTCAACAATGACTGGTTTCACATTAAGTTAGCCAACTAATGACCTTGTTCCTCTTTTGTTATTACAGTTCTTTTAAAAACAAGAAGACATATTTGAGGTGAACTTGTGTGTTTTAATTACATAAGAAAGGAAGAAAGCTAGCATTATATTTACAGAGAGATTTACTTGTAATTCTCCTTTCTTTCAGCCCCTAGAGGCTGTACTTACATGAATGACATTGAATATGCATCTGTTTGTGAAGGGGTAGATAGTGGGGTGGAGTATGGATGTTTATACAACACTGTGGGTTATTATTATTATTATTTTTTTGGAGACAGGGTCTTGCTATGTAGTTCAGGGTGGCCTTGAACTTAGTATGTATCCCAAGCTGACTCCAAATTCTGTGATCCTCTTGCCTCAGCCTCCTAAGTGCTGAGATCACAGGTGCGCACCCCTATGTCTGGCCAATATTGGGTTTTTCATACTTCAAAGGCTTCAAAATTACTTCAGGTGATGAAATTATTGTAAAAATAATTTAGCAGTAAAGAGCGGTGAGCCAGCACTCATTTTTTCCCCTATGCATATTCAGGTTTACATACAAAGGCAGATGTACTGCTATAGTCATATTCTAAGAAGGAAATTCTGAAAAATTTGAGCTGTGTGTATTATCTGCATATGTGACATGAATGTCAAACCAGAAACTTAAATAAATACTGAGATCAGTTCTACAGTATAACACTTCAAAATGTGTAATCATGGAAAACAAACACAGCTGAACAAGTGTTAGGGTTGAATTTTACCATCTTATTTCTATATCAAAACTCTCCCACGTGTTCAAATTTCTCTTGATGGCCATGTGATTGATATATCTATATCTATAGATATACAGATATATCCCAAGCCCGGAACAAACATGATAAATAGGTCTCAACATGTTTTTCTCTGAAGTTAGTAGCTCTCAAAGGGTAGAAATTTGACTCAGCTAGAAGCCTACAGATGAGCAGTTATCTTTACTACCGAAGGCTGTCCACGGCCATGGCACCTTCTGGCAGCTGTCAAGGAGCTTTAAGGCCTCACTCAGATTCTGCTATCATCTTTCTTCTGCTTTCAGTGATCAGGTGTTGGTGACAATCACCTCAGGAGCTTTATGACACTGTGTGCCTTGGTGCCAGAGCCATGCTAGAGCAGGGACAAAGGCTATGGAGTCCTTTCTAAAAAGCCCATATTAGTGAGCCTGATAAGCTTGGCTATGCCTGCTCCCTGCTCCAATCCCCTTCTGAGACCTGACCACAGCAGGAGGCCAGGGGTCCAGTCAGGATGTGCTTTGTCTACACTTGATTCATTTCCCTTCCAGCCAGTTAGTTCATACACACACACACACACACACACACACACACACACACACACACACTATTCCTACTCAGAACCCAGCCCCAGGCATGTTTCTCATAGAGGCTCAGTCAACTACTCCAGGAAAAGTTACTCCTGTCTTTATCCAGTTACGAATTAAAAGTTACAACCCAGCCAAGATGGAGTCACCACAGAGTAGTGTCACTGTACACATCCAAACCAGGAAGAGGGAAAGTTGTGAGACAAACGGCAACCAGAAAGTCAAAGACATATTAACTCCTCAGTCCTTGAAAACACTCACTAATTTGCTTCAACCTGAGAAAAAGTCTTTCCTCAACTCTTACTCAAATCTAGTTTTTCAGGTTTTTGAAAAATGTTAGTGAAACGTTCTTTATTTTGATTTTGATTATCACTACTGTGAGAGGTTACTGTTTCTCATTAATAATTAAAGTTTTAACCACTCTGTGCATTGAATATCTTCTGTGGGTTGGCCTAAATACCACAGACATTTTTCTCCACCACAGAAAACTGTTTTGAGTTAAAAATATCCAATAGGGCTGGGGACACGGCTCAGTGAAAAGGCACCTGTCCAGCATGCATGTGGCCTTGGGTTTGATCCCCGTACCACACACGCACAAAATCAATGAACAGAACACCACAGCAAAACACCCCACTTGCAAACCAGTGTTCGGACCCTCTCATAGCATAGCAGCAATCACACAAATCACACTCACCATTTCTTCAGCAGTAGACGCAGATCCTGTAAGAGCTGAGGCAGGAACGCGAGTGCCAACAGAGGGCGCAGACACAGCCCCGGCAGATGTCAAGGAAGCTAAAGCAGCAGAGGGCACATAGGTGGCACTGGGGACTCCAACCGCCCCTATGGGTGGGGATGGCAGCAGCTGTCCGGGCAGCACCGAGGGCACTGGGGCCACCGAAGGGTCCAAGTGGGCAGAGTGCTCTCTTCCCTGAACACCAGCACCATACTCTTCCTTTTTATTATTTGTGAAATTGGTCCCTATAAATCACAAATTCAGTTCATTAAAATTCTCCCCAGTTAAGATTATTGTTCTCCTCCAATAAAAACATACAATGGTTAAAATTTGATCCTAACAAAAATGTAGATATTTCACTGGAGTCCACTATTTTTTCAGCTAATGCAGTTTCTCATACTAATCAGTTAATGTCACCATTAACCACCAAAGACTGCAGACCACTTACTTCCACATGGGAAAGTGATGACTTGACTGGTCTTTAATAAAAGATTAAAAATAAGCTGGAAGGCTGGGGATTTAGCTCAGTGGTTCTGCATCCTGCCTCACAAGCACAAGACCCTGAGTTCGATCCCCGGTACCATTAAAAAAAAAACCAAAACGCTGGGTGTGGTGGTGCAGGCCTGTAATTCCAGCATGCTGGGAGGCTGAGGCAGGAGGATTGCTGTGAGTTAGAGGCCAGACTGGGCTACATAGTGAGTTTGAGGCCAGCCTGAATTACACAGGGAGATGGGGTCTCAAAAAACAAAAAACAAACAAATAAAAATGACATGTTCATCTGGAACCTCAGTTAAATGTACTGCCATCTTACTATTAGTGATACATATGTCATACAAAGCCTAAGGATCTATATGTCCTTTTGCACTCATACAACTATCCTGATACATGGTCATGTATTTAAATCTTCACAACTACGTTCTGGAATCATTGTACCCCCCTCTTATTTCCACCTATTGCTATTAGCCTAGCAAAAATAGTGTATTTTTATTCTTGACTCTTTTAGCAAATAGCAATAAATCAAGGTATTGTAGCCATCATTACTTTTGACAATGTAAAAGAAATGGTTCTTTTAAAAATTTTTTGAACTGGGGTTTCACTCTGTTGCCCAGGCTGGTTTAGCACTGCTGGGTCATATGAGCCTCCTGCTTTAGCCTCCCAAGTAGCTGAGACTACAGGAATGCACCACTGTGCCAAGCAAGAAATGTGTTCTTGGGTGGGGATGTAGCTTCATGGTACAGCACACATGAGGCATCAGTTTTTTGTTTGTTTGTTTGTTTTAAGAGTAGGAAAGGGGAATAGGAATAGCTCCGGAGAGACAGAAGGGGTCCTGAATGAGTGGCCAATGAGGCCCTTTGTCAGAGGTAATTTATACAGCAAAGTCACAAATGTGTGTATAAGGTGGGTCAAACTATAATCAACCTATAGGATTACAAGTACACCTGCTTAGCTAATATTAATCCAGTAGAGAAGCAGAGCATATAGCAAGGGTATATGGCTGGCATCATTAACCTTGGCTTATGTATGACTTCTAAACAGTAATACTTTGGGAAGGGATGGGTCTAGGTGCTCCGGTCACCCACCTAGGAGTCTGATGCTTATCTGCACTTAATGGACTAGGTAGTACTAATTACAGTATAGCCTCAAGTTCTGCTTATCCCTTAGGGAAGTATAAGCCAGAAGCCTCAGGTTCAAGGCCCAGCACCCTCTAACCCTGAAAAGGTTCTTTCAGTTAGACTATGTAAATCATGTGCACACCTGCACATTTAACTGATCATAGAGACCTCTCATATAGAATCTCTCTGTCACAACTGAAGCTTAACCTTGATTTAAGGAGTGAATGGAGTCTGGTGTGGTGGTGCATGCCTGTAGAGATGCTGAGGTAGGAGGGATTGCAAGTTTGAGTCCAGACTGGGCAATGTAGCAAGACTTTGTCTCAAAATAAAACATATAAAAGGGCTGGGGATATAGCTGAGCATGAAGGCCCTGGGTTCAATCCCTACAGCAACAGCCCCCACTTCCCCACACACAAAAGAGTAAATGGTATCAGCTTCCAAAAGCAAGGATAAAGGAGTTCTTCCATTTTAGATTCATTTCTCCCTCAGCATTAGAATGCAGTCAATTTCCACTTAAGACCACATCTTTGTGGTACGAAAC
Source organism: Heterocephalus glaber (assembly GCF_000247695.1). The sequence goes on from NW_004624869.1 coordinate 153,478, forward strand.
AGCAGTATGAGGGTTTGCAAATTCAACGAGATGTTTCAGAATTCTGAATGGAAGACATTATGTAGGTCCTATAAGTAAATGTCGTCTTTTCATCCAGAAAGTTGGGCTTATGTATCAGTCATTTTCTTAAACTATCTGTGTATAAAAGAATCATAGTTGCTTTGCTAACAAAGTTTGGTGATGGTTACAGTGCCTAGATCCTTTTAAACCCTCTGATGAAAGGGACTGATTCAATATAAGACAGCACTGGTTTTTGTTTTTCGTTTTTTTGCTTAGATTCTTTTATTGGTACATTTTAGGTACACAATACGTTTACATTTATCGTTGGGTGCCTGTACCTGTACATGATGTATCTTTTTTTTTTTGGTACTGGGGATCGAACTCAGGTCCTTGCACTTGTGCAGCAGGCGCCAAAAGCACTGAGCTAAATCCCCGGCCTACATGATGTATCTTGTTTCTTATTTTTTCCCCATTACCTGTGCGCCCTTCACCCCCTCCATCCTTCACCCCCTCCACCCTTCTCTATTTACAAAGACTTTGTTTCCATTTTATTTTTATTCTCATTATTTTTCCTTTCCCTTCTTTCCTTTCCCCTTCCCCTCCTACTTCCCCTATCCCTTTGGACTTTTTCTTCCTATTTCAAATTACCAATTATTCATTTCAATCCTTATTTACACTTTCAGTTTCTCACACTAGAGAAACTGTTTGGTATTTACACATGTGTGTCCTATTTATTTCACCTAAGAGTATGGCCTCAATATGCATCAATTTAGCTATAAATGTCTCTAGTTTCTCATTCTTTATGGCTGAGTAGTACTCCATTTTATAAAAAAAACCACATCTTCTTTATCCAGTCTTCAGTTGATGGGCACTTGGGCTGTTTCCAAGGTTTAGAAAATAGCACTGTTTTAAATGTGAAAACAATGTGCATGTGCACACACACACGCACACACACGGAGTTTTAACATGTTTTTGATGGAATGTGATACTAAGTGTCTGTCTTTCAGCAGTGGCAGACATTACCAGTACAGAATTGAGGTCAGGTCTGGCCAGGGATAGCCCGGAAGAGAGGCGAGTGACCAACTCTCCTAAGGTGGCTTCACTTATGGGTTTTCTGTTTATGAGATGACAGTTAAGTTTAATAGTAATTATTCCCCCTTTAATGGGGCTGCTTTTTTTCATAGTTGTAATTTTGTTCTGTGCCTAAAATTGCTTGAAAAATTGGCAGGTATCATTTTAAGGTTATTTTTTATCATCAAATTCTGCCTTCTTCATAAAATCTCTAATTTATAATCTGTAAGATTTGAGAGTAACATACAACATGAGATTCCTGGGAGATTATTGACAACAGAGAACTGGGACAAACAAAAAAAAAATTAAAAAGCTATTTAATAGGACAGTTATATTAAAGTACCTTGCATTATTAAAAAGTGCATTATATAAAAAAACAATTGTTTTAATGGGAGAAAGGGGGCCAGAAGTATTTATTTCTTATGAGAATTTAAAAATTAATAATGTTATAATAATTATTGTTATAATTAATAAGATGTTATAAAATCTAAATCCAACAAGCATAGCCAGCATTACATTACAATGAGCTTTCACCTATGGTACCAACATTACTACAGTTTGTACTTTACTATTTTTGTCCTCTTTATCATTCATTGTTATGACAAACAATGCCCCAGATCACTTAAAACAGTTGGGTTCTCAGAGAATGCATTTGGTACATACGAAGGAAGACTTCAGAGAAAGTCTTAAAAGGAATGAAACAAATCATGCTGTGTAACTGTCAGAATATGTTTTCTTTCTAAATATCAGGCCTATTGGTCTGAAAGAGACATATCTGTATTTAAATTTAAATTTTAAGATGGTAAACTTACTAAGGCAGTAAAAAACTAACCTCATTGCCTTCTTAAGTAAGTTGTGAAAAACAGTTTTTTTGTAATTGAATGTGATTAGTTCTAGTGAGGACTAGTCAACCCAATGTCTCTTCCAAATACACAAATCCTTGATTCAGTACTTGTAACCTTCTAATAATTAGAACTGAAACACATTATTTTATCATTGAGGGTGGTGAGTTGGTTTTCAGCACTGATCCTCAAATAAAAGACTATTTACTGGAGAAATCAAGTTCTTATTCAAGTATTAAGAAGCTAAACAATTCAGCCTTGAGTTTCTATGATTACGAGTTTCTAATGCACATATGGGCCGCACACCATGCCTGATTCTCATAGAACAGTGATGGTGAGCCTTTTAGAGCTTTCAGTGATAGCAAACAGCCTGCTGAGGCATGTGTGCCATAGGTTCACCACCATCACAGAAAGATTTGCCCAAACTCACTGTCACCACAACACACGTGAATTAAATATTAAATGTCTGTTGGTGCCATAAAATGGGGGCATGAGAAGCACAGAGAAGTTATTCATAGGATTGAAATCATGTTCAGGATGTTACATAATCAAACTGTCTCAATGACATGTAAGCCAAGTCCAAAGAGGATTTAATGTGAGGGAACACTGCAAAGATGATCATGCATTTGATCTGAAGCTTGGGAGGCTGACTGGAATTAAGACAATAATTACATTTTACCAGCTACGTGTTAAGAGTATATTTTGGTGTTTAAAGTTTTTTTGTGGATTTCACTGTACAAAGAACCCCTCTGAAGCAGGGAAAGAAGGTTTATATTGTCTGGCTTCTCTGGAGAAGGAATCTAAGGCCCCACTGTACATGGGCGGCAAAGCGTTCTGGTCATGTGCTCTTCTAAGCTATTCTGACAAAACCACCACATGAACACTCAGATTCCAGGAGATGTAAGAAGTATAGTTAGTTTCTTTTTTTTTTTTTTTAAGATAGGGTCTTGCTATGTAGTTTGGGCTGTCCTTAAACTTATTATGTAGCCCATGCTGGCCTGGAACTTGCAGGGATCCTCCCATCTCAGCCTCCCAAGTGCTGGGATTACAGGCATGAGCCACCATGACTGGCTGAAATGTAGTTAGTTTTAATAGGACTTTTTTTGGAAAAAAATTATTTTACTGACTTCTATAGATAAGCTTATATTTAGATCTGTTGAAAATGAGTTTAGTTAGGACTCTTTCAAATTAGAAGAAAAGCTCTTTCTAAAATGGGAAACCATGAATAGGCAAGAAATAGTAAACAAAGTAGTTCAAGAAATTTGGCTATTTAGGAAAAAAGCAAAAAATAGAAAGTTCCTATTTAGAGGTATTAAAATTACTAGTTAAAAGAACTGTAAAATAATGTTCTACATTAAAAGTATTACTTTAACCTTTAGCTTAAGAACTGACAGTGTACTTGATCTGATTTAAGGTAACATAAGTAACTATGACTGAGCTAAGTTTCACAGTAAAACTGAAAATGACATCAGGAAGCTAAACAGCACCCACATGAGATATATCCACTGCAGATTAGTACTGTAGACCATACTAATCACTACAATTGTCTTAAATTCTTTTTTGAAAATACCAGAGAATCAATACTAACCTGCATCATTTCTGTTCTGAAATATAGTCATGGCTTCTAGATTTAATGCACATACCCCCCTCATGAACGCTTTCTTCATGGAATCTTCAAAGTGTTCTTTCTCTTGTTGCATTTTCTGAATCTCGGCTTTTGCATTTTCCAAAGCTCCAGATAACTAAAATAATTTGAAAAAAAGAAAAATATCTGAGACACAAGAGTATTACTGTTAAAAATATAAACACACTGTGAGGTTATTCTTATATAAAATACTAAAAACAGTTTGCTATATACCTCTTGTGCTATGTAACTCAATTTAGTTGCATTTTATACCGACTGTCTTCATCAACAAACTATTTTCATCCCTAACCATAAAGTCAAGGTTCAAATAAGTTGAATTTTATACCAGTTTCGCTGAACATTGTCAGTGTATTTTCTCTATATAAAAATATGTCATTTTTACCATAAAACTTTTATGTAGGATATTAAACAAAATAATTTATTTAATGAGCCACAGATACCCTGATTCCTTGTGGAAAAAAACAAAACAAAAACAAAACCCTAAATGCAACATGTACAGAAGTTTAAGAAAGTGAATGTTACCTACAGAATTTAAAGTGCAGAGTGGATTTAGGGTATAGCCCATTTTCCCCCTGGACCAAACATACAGGGACTACATTTTTGCAGGCATCGGAACCACTGAGCTAAATCCCCGGCCCTGAAATTTATTTTTAATATTAAGAATTTAGTGCCATAATGGTAAATTTTCCTTATAATATTTATTTCATGAAGTCTACTACATTTTTCAGATTGTTCTAATTTCATTTTAGGTCCTAAATATTTTCCCATGTAAACAGTATTAATTTTATTAAAAAGTCAAAGGAAAATAATTTCAATGTATGTGCATCTGCTTTATACTAACTTTTTTTTTCTTTTTGAGACAGGGTCTCCCTATGTAGTTCAGGGGCTGGCCTCAAACTTGCAGCAATCCTCCTGCCTCTGCCTCCCAGGTGCTGGGATTACTGGCATTCACCACCATGCCTGGCTATACCAACCTTATAAGAATACAATTTAAATATGAGGATAAAATCTTTAAAAAAAATTTTTTTTGGCTATATAGAGTAAAAAGAGAAACCTAACTATAAATTAATAATGAATCCACTCATCTTTCTGATTGCATTAAAAGAAAGTGAAATATAAGAGGTTACCATAGCAACTTTGGTCTCATAATCATTGGAAATCTGGATGCAAACTTCTTCAGCTCTTGCTTGACAAGCTCGCTCTACCACTTCTTTCCACTGTCTTTGTATGAGAGAATGCCAGCCCTTCCAGACTTTCTTCAGTAATGTTCTCTGGAAGTACTGATCAGCTAGTTTACCTTCATAAACCTAAACAAAAGGAACATACAACCTCAAAACCACAGTGGACTGGTGGATGTACTGGTGGTAATAGCAGACATGCACAGTGGTAAGTGTATACACAGGATCATTCAACCCTAGTCAACCATACTGTTCTCAAACTGCACCTGGGAGGACAGGCTTACTGGGTAGGAAACAGGCCTTGGTCACATGTGGGGGATGGGAAAAGCCAGACCTGCCTCACCCCTCCAACATAGCTTAATGCAGCTAATCTGGTTTGGGGAAAAACATAAACCCAAATCAAAGAAAATGAGAAACTTGCCAATTTAGCTATGAATTTGCATGACCTTTTAAATAAATATTTGTTCTTGATATGGCTCACTTGACAAATAACTTTCAAAGCATGGCACACTCATTTTAAACAACTTGTTTCAACATAATGAAGGTAGAGCTCAGCCATTGGGATTAATTAAAACACAAAAGCACTAGGAAATACTCATGCTAGTTAACCTGGAATGTCAATGTGGCTGGATCAAGAGGCTCTGGAAGTTGATTAGATGGTGCACTGAGGCCCTCACAGCTGAATGAAGGCCTGGGTGGAGGTCAAAGATCACTGAAGGTGTAACCTAGTAGAGTGCATTCTCATCATGGCCCCTTCCCCTTGCCTGGCCCCTCCCCTGCTCTCTGTTCCTGGCCGGGGGTGTGTGTGTGTGTGTGTGTGTGTGTGTGTGTGTGTGTGTT
>NW_004624869.1:172573-185039 GCF_000247695.1 Heterocephalus glaber
GGGTAGGGGAAAGGAAAAAAGGGAATGGAATTAATATGAGACATTGAAAAAATGGAAACAAAGTCTTTGTAAATAGGGAGGGATGGAGGGGTTGAAGGGAGGGCAGGGGAAGGGGGAAAATAAGAACCAAAAAACATTATGTAAATGTGCAATTTCCAATGATGAATGTCATTATATTGTATACCTAAAATGTGCCAATAAAATTAATTAAAAAAAAAAAGAAATTCATCTTGCTGGACCTGGAACTGGGACTTCTAGTCTCCAGCACTGGGAGGATATCAGTTTCTGTTGTTTAAGCCCCCAGATCTATTGTATTTTGTTATGACAGTCTAAGCAGGTACTATGTTGGGTATCTTATATTCTGAGATCTGTAAAATTTTTAGTCTTCTCTCCCCGGTAGTGACTGCAACTAGGTTTAGCCCAGTCAGCTCCCCTGAGAGTCAGCTTATTACTCCCTGCAGCCTGTGGGGGGGGGGGGAAGTGAAAGTCAGTGGCTTTAACTTATGTCTGTCTTAGTCTGACCTCTCTTTTAGGTAAGAACACTAAAACAAAGAAGATCCAAACATATATTTCAAAGTTCCCACCAACAATTACTATGACTTAAGAGAAGATAGATATATATTACTAGTATTCAATGATCACACATATTTTAAGGAAAGATCTTAAAAATCAGCTTAACTATTTTGAAGTTTGTATATGTAGTTACAGACAGTGTGGATTTTTAAAGCTAAGGATCAAAATAAATAACATTGTCTTGTCTGTCTCGATTATCAAAGACAACCTGTCTTAGGCAAACGAGAGTCTTAGAGTAACAGCTCATACTTGCAAGTTTGGCTGGCTTCTGCACTCCAGATAACTGGACTGCTATGACCCTGAAATATAGCTCAACCCACATCTCAACCATTTCAGTAGAGGCAACCAACTTGCAGAGAGTTTGGAGCTGCACTTTTTCCTTTACTTCTCTTAAATTCACTGCAGAGATTTATATTTTTTTTCCAGGGCCAGGGATCAAACCCAGATCCTTGTACATGTTTGGCAAGTGCTATACCACTGAGCTACAGTCCAGCCTCAAGATTTATTCTTTCTTCTTTGGTACCAGGGATTGAACTCAGGACCTTGCGCTTGCAAGGCAGGCGGTGGAACCACTGAGCTAAATCTCCGGCCCAAGATTTATTCTTTTGATGTAAACTTTTGTTTCTTGACAAATGACTACATGAGACTTTAATGGGTGTATTTTGGTATACGTGAGTTAATCAGTTCTTTCTTGACAAAGTTTGGGTAAGGCAGATATAACAACTACAGGAAAGCACTATCACTTTGAAAGATAACACTACAAGGGAGAGGTTCCACCCAAGGGGAAGGTTTGGGCGACATGTTTATGCTGCAATTCCAGACTAATTTATAATAGTAAATATCCAGGATTTTGAAATACCTTCCCAATTTTTAAAATCTATAATTTCAATGAAAATAACTCATTTGTTCCATAAAATATTTTTCTGAATCTTATATATCACAGTATCAGTGACAGTTTACTTACACATAAACCCAAACCTCTTAGGTGTTTCCTTCTTAAGTGATAAAAACTATAAAACTTTAACTATACTACATCAGTATTCTCTCATTTAAAGCCTCTAGAAATATGAATCTGTATTTTTGATGATGAAACATTAGAAACTAAAAATATTTCATGCAAAGAGCATACTTTCTATAGTCAATTTATCCAAATTATCTGTTAATGCCCAGGTCCCAGGCAGCAGATTATGTTGACTGTTGTAGCAACAGGGACTAGAACTTCATAGAGCAGAACACAAGGGAGCCTCGGGCTCTAGAACTTCAGAGGTTTGATATTGTATCAATTTGCATTAAAAGTGAAAGCAGCATTCATACGGCAGTTAAATGAGAAAGTGTCAAGAAAAAATTTCAGCTTCTCTTCTCACTATTATTAGTTGAAGCCCTTGTAAAAGTAAGGAATTCATGACTAGTTTCTGAAAAGTTAAAACAATGTAAAGTAACTACCAAAATGTATAAAGTAATTCCCAAAGTTTTATATTATTGTACACTGAAAAGACTCCATCGTAAATGGAATGAATGAACCATGTATTCCAGGTTTTCTCATAATCACTTGTTAAAAGTGGAAAATAAATTAAATCTAAACACATCTTCCTACCTGAAGATCTGTAGAGACAGAACTGCTTTGATCAGAGTTATTTTGTATAACTGGAAGTGAGTATCTGTCTTCATTTGATGCCATTCTGCACAAATACTATAAAACAGTAGACACTAACATTAGCTTTTTCCCTTGACATTTTAACTAAAAGAAATGCTTTTAAAATATATATCAGTATAAAAGTATTCTAATCTGCAAACAATATATGTTAAAAACCATTCATTCATTCAATATATTGAGTACCTATAGTCAGAAATCACTAGGCGATAAAAAATAATCCCAACATCAATGAGTTTATAATGCAGTCAGAGGAGATGAGCCAAATACAAGACAGGTTAAGGAAAGATCCCCACTGTTGCCTGTTGAAGAACACAGACCATGATCACAGTTCTTGAGCGGTGTGTGACAAGCTGCACCTTTCCCAAGAGACACAGGACCAAGAGAGAATGAACAGTTGGTACAAATTCCTTTCTTGGGAAACTTAATATTTGAGGAATATTATTTTAGGAAAGCCAAGTTTATACAGAACAGATTCAAAAACACACATAGAAAAATTACTGAAAGTTCTAATCACTCCCCTTCAGAATAAAAATGTTAAAAGACAAATAATGACCAAACTATCTGAATACCAGTTACAGGTTAAGACACTGGTGGAAATGTAAAATGAAGTCCCTGTCTTAAAGGCTTTACAATCTGTGGATTATATATAATATGAATAACTGATAGATGGAAAACCTGTTAGACCTTAAAATAGCAGAGTTACAAAGTAGGGAGGCAGAAGCAGCCATTATTCATGGGATAAGATTGCATATGTGTGAAGAACTGGGAAAGGAGCCAGAGGAAGTTTGTACAGGAAAGATGGCCCAGGTAGTGAGATATTAAAATGAGCATGTCTCATCCTGAGAGATGAAGATAAAAGAATGTTCCAGACAGTAGAGCAGCAAAAACAGCTTTAAGGACAGCAAGCAGCTTGATGAGGCTGAAGCAAAGGGTGCAAAGTAAGGTTTGGGTGGCTAGGGATGAAATGAAAAGGTACAGAGTAGTCAGATCAGGACCTGTCAATTAAAAAGTTGGGGCTTTATTCTACAGAAGTTATTAAAATGTTTTAAATAAGGGATAATAGGATTGAGTTTGTTTTTTATAAGATCATCCTGGCAACTCTGAAGTAGGTTGGGATACTCAAAAGAGACCAATGGAGAAGTGAATGCAGTAGTTCAAAAGGTTTGTGTTTTCTGCAGCAGTTATCCATGAGATAAATGAAGTCCTTACTCTAGAAGGGGCCAAGAAGGTATGACTATGAGACAGTTCTGTTATGGTGAGGGAAATGAGAGATCATGATCAATAACGGGTTATGGAGTGAAAGGATCCTGATTACTAGCTTGGATGTCTAGATGGACGATGGTAGTAGTCACCATGGCAAGGAATGTAGGAAGAAGAGCAGATTCAGATTCAGAGGAAAGACAGAGTTCCATATCAGATGTACGGGGCACAAGGTTGCCTCTAGGCACTCATGCAAAGCTGCAGGCGTGGAGCAGTCAGTCCTCCATGTCTGTGAGATCCACATCCATGGACTTAACCAACTGAGGTAAAAAATACTTTTTAAAAATTGCAGCCATACTGAACATGTAGTCTTTTTTTCTTGTCATTATTCCCCAGACAATACAGTTGAACAATTATTTACTTAACATTTACATTGTATTAGGCATTATAAGTAATTTGGAAATGATTTACAGTATCCAAGAGGATACTGTTTCCAAGTTTTATGCAAGTGCTATGCCATTTTAAAGGAACACGAACATCTGCATATTACAGGATCTGCAGGAGTCCTGGATCAATCCATTGTGAATCAGAAGGACAACTGTGTGTGGCTACACTGACTGTGCAGTGTACAACTCCAAGAATGGACAATCACGATGTGAATGACGGTTCCGAGAGTTAAGCAATGTGGGAGCCCTGTACTGGAAGTGTACAGGATAGGAGATCATGTCAGAATAATGATTAGCATAACTGGATCTGCTGGAAAACAGGGAGGGAAGATCGCCTATTAAAAGGAGTATGCAAAGAGTTCTTATCCTGAGGACCACACATCCAAATTATACACAATATTTTTTAGCATAAATGCACATATGTATTGTTTTAGAGCAAGGATCTTCAGTTTTCAATATGTATTCAGAGGGGATCATAACCCTAATAACGTGAAGCAAGGAGAGATAAAGCCATAACCACTAACATAAAAAGGGAAAGAGAAGTCAGCAAAGAAGACCGAGTGAGTCAGAAGAGTAGCATCACAAAGCCTGAGAAGGGAGTACTTAAGTCACACACCAAAGAAAGACAAAGATTGCAATGAATTTGGCAATCAGGAGGTTGCTGTGACATTTACCTGAACAATTCCAGTGGAAACCGGAAAGTCTCACTCACACTGGGCTGAAAAATAAATAAAAGATATGGGAGTTGAAGTAGAAAGGGCAGATTCAGGAAAAGTTACAATATCAGAATGGAGACACAGGTTGCAGCTAAACTGCTGAAAGGAAATTTCAGTTTTACACAGTATATTCTCTACACATGAGTAAACTGTTAGTTTTAGTTAAGCCAATTAGGGAGGATAATATAAGCACATATCTACAGCATGGAATAGCGTTTCACTGACTTCTAATTTACCACTGTGGTAACTTGGTCCATTTATATTTTCACGCACATCTTCCTTTAGGATTTGTTTGCAGACCCATCCGATAACAGGAATGGAGTGATGCTGATTATTTAAAAAATAAGTCAACTGGTAAATATAGTCAGACCTCAAAAATTGTTTCTTAAATATGGATACTGCACAAAAGAAACCACTGCATTTTTGAAAAATACGTTATCTGACATCTACCCTGCTTTGTGCTTACAAGGTATGACACTATGAAAGAGACATTTTCCTCTACCCTTTCTAGGTTCAGAAATAAAGCAGAAAAATGAAGTTTGCTGCAATGGGTGGCAGATGAATACAATTCCATTACAGTTTCACTATTCTTTAACCCAAGGCATTAGAGACTACAAGACAAAAAGTTTTGAGTGTTTCCTCCATGCCAGAGATATGTCTCGGAAGCTACCGGGCTGACAGGGAGAGGTCCAGGAATTCAAATGTAATGTCCAAGAGGCAGAGGATGAGAAAATTAATGAAAGCAAACCAATAGCAGGGTGACGAGCCCTGTGCCCTTCGTCGGTTCCAGCAGTAAGGAAAGACGGAGAGTGTGAGTAAGTAAAGGGATAGACATTTTCGATCACCTTCCTACCAGCCCTATTTTAATAAAAATCTTTCTTTAAAACGTTATGAATGGCTATTTTGCTCCATGTTTTAAGCGACAAGAATCCCCGGCAACAGCACCCCTCAGTGGTGCGGGGAGGGAGATGCCCAGGTCCTCCCTTGCAGCAGCGGGCTCCCGTGCACCTGGGCAGACGCCCCAGGCCTGGAGCGGACGAGAGCCGGGCTCAGGAGCTTTAAACCCAGTCCGCCTCTTCGGCTGGGGATGCGGGGCACCTCTACCTACCCTCTCCTACAAATCCCGGCTCTTCACTCGGGTCCAGCTCCTCGCCCGGTCCGCTAGCCGCGTAGCCACTGGGACAACAGCAAGCCCAGCTGCTACCTTAGCAGCCACTTGACAGTTTCAAATTGCGGCGAACACCCAAAGACGCCCCTACGCATTGGCCGCTCGCCTCAGCAATCTGCCACCCGATTGGCTCGCGGGACAGGGGCGGGGCTGGAGAAGCCGGAATTAGGAGATTTAAGGGAGCCCCGCCCGCTAATTCCACTGGTGTCGAAGGGATGGGGTCAGGGAGTCACTCCCAGCTACCGCGAGAGGCAGGGAGGGGCGCGCTGAGCTTTGTGCATACTGAGTTTTGTTCGGCCACTGCGGACGAAGAGGCGGCTCTGGGGCCAGACTTGGTGAGAGTTTGCTGAGCGCCCCGGATGTCTGTCCAGGCCTTGAGCTGTGGCGTTCAAACCATTCCCACAGGTTAGGCGTGAGTCCTCATACCTTAGTCTATATAAGAATCGTTTGCGTCCACAGACCCTCTGCAGCAAGATTACTTGGTGCACACCTGTAATCCCAGAACTGTGGAGGCCAAGGCAGGGTTGCAAGTTGGAGCTCAGCCCTGGCAGTTTAGCGATTTAGCAAAAGAGACCCTGTCTCAAAAAGGGGGTAGGGGAGGGCTGGGGATGCAGCTCAATGCAAAGGCCCTGGTTCAATCTGCAGTACTGAGGGGGAAAAAAATAGTATGGATATCTCACCCTTTTGTAGATTTCTTCCGTTTTGGGCCAGGGAATCTGATTTGTTTTATTTTAATTTAATTTATTGCCACACTAGGGGAATGAACTCAGAGTCTTCACGCAGAGCCGCATCCCCAACTCTTCAAAACTTTGTTTTTTATTTTTGTTTCAGGGCCTCGCTGAAATTTCCAGGCTGGTCTCGAACTTGGAATCCTGCATTCGTCTCCTAGAGTGCTCGGGTTACAGGTGCGCACCACCACGCCTGGCTGAGAATCTTGAGTTTTTTAAAACAAATAATGCCAGTGATTCTGATGACCATGCTTTAAGAAACTGACCTAGGTTTTGCTAATGACCATGAACATATTTCACTGCCAGGCAGGCCCTTCTGGTGTAGTATGGACCTTACAATCAGATCATTATAATCTGGCTCTCTACCTATCTAAAAGATCTCACACAGACAAGAAATATTGGCCTTTCAACTTGTATTGTTAATGTGTAAGGGTAGAGGTACTAAAGGATCCAGGTGATAAAGGGTCTAAGCCCTGTGGTACCACAATCTGGACAATAAGATCTGGATGAGTTTTCAGGCTCCCATCTGTTACCTGAAGGGCGAGGTTTCTTTTCATGTAAAAACAAGTGACATAACCTGGGTCTTACCTGCTTACATGTTAGCAAAGCTAGACTTCTGTTTTGACAAATAATGGAAGAACACCAGATGTTTCTTTGGTAATGAGCTATGATTGTTCTCCCTTTCCCCAGGGGCCTAATATAAAGGACAGATTCCTATTAACAGATACAAATTCACACTTGGTTTTAATATCTCTAAGCTGAATTGCCATTAGGTTACTCCATATGTTGCAACTCTTACTGATCCACTGTCCCCGTGCCCTCCTGGGACCAGGTACCATATTTCTCCTCCCTCTCTTCCTTGTGGTGAAAAGATTTTCATAGAAAACTATTGGACAAGCCATCCCCATTATCCTGTAAAGCTAAAGAAGAAGACCAAATCTTGTCTATATGTTTTGAATTTAGAACTGTTTCCCCTGGTTCCTAGGAAAAAAGAGAACTTAAAGTTCCCCCACAATCCATAATAATGTGCCAGTTTGAACCCTTATAATTATTTATTAATTCAACAAATACTTTTCTCACATCCATTGTATGCAAAGCATTTTCTTGGTACTTGGAATTAGTGGTGAGCAAAACATTTTGCCTTCATGGAACTTGGAGTCTAATGGGCCTCAAAGAAAAACAAACAACTAACAACAGACTATCAGACAACAACAAAACTCCCATATTAAGGAATACAGAATTACAAGTTGTGTTCAAAGTGAGGAGAAATAAGGAAATGCCAATGAAAGAGCCAATGAAGAACTTGTTTTACCTAATAAATGCACAGATATTGTAGACAACTGAGTTAGGTAGAAATATTAGAGGCAGTCAGACAGGACTAGGTGCTCAAGGGAGTCAGTGCAGAAGATGAGAACACATTACTGTGGCTGGAGGCACATCTGTTGAAGTCCAGGCCTCAAGATAAAGACAGAATGACCAGGCCTATATGCTTCCCCAAGAGATAAGCAATATACTATAATTGGTATCACCTGGTCCAATAAAGTGTAGATAGACATTAGTCATCCAGGTGGGTGACCAGTGCCTCCTGACTCATCTCTTCCAAAAGGTCCTTGTTCTTTCCATGTACACTTGCTCCATGACCTGCTTCCGGACTGGATCAGTATTACCTAAGTGGCTATACTTGTAATCTTATTGGTTGATCATAGTTTTGTCCCATGCTATAACCACCTCCTGATTTTACTCTATAAAGCTTCCTTTGTAAAGTGAGGTCTGTGGCAACTCACTCAGGTCCCCTCCTGCCTTTCAGCAGCTATCTCCCTCAATAAATATTTCCTACTCTTAACCTCCTTTGTTCCTTAGAATTCGTTCTTTGATTTTGAGGAACATGAACTCAGTGTATTTGACATCTAGCAGGTTGGGAGTTATATTTCCCCTACATCATTTGGAGGTCCTATATACATACAGTTTTTATGCTTCTGGGCACTGTACTATAGTACAGAGGTTTAATTCTCAGAATGTCTCTGTGACATAGATGCTGTTTCCATTCTCACTTTACAGATACACTGAAGCACACAGGTCATGTAGCTTGTTTAGGATTGCACAGCTATATGGGTAGCTGCAGAATTCGTGTTCTTACCATTCCATTTGCTCAGTTGGGAACAGAATGGCCAAAGCCTCCAGATAAGAAAGCAGTTGTTTTTGGGTAGGGAACAAATGCTAGTAAAATTGGAACTTTTGTGAGTGAGGATAGAGTAGTACAGGGGAGGCTTCAGTAGAGGTGAAGTTATCACTGTGTAGGGTTTGTTAGGAGTTCGAAATACATTTTTGTTTTTGGTACTGGGGATTGAATTCGGGACCTTGCACTTGCAAGGTAGGTGGTGGAAGCACTGAGCTAAATCCTTGGCTCCACGAAATACATTTTTATCTCAAGATCAATGGGACGTTTTTAGATGTTTGCAAGAGATGAAAACAAGTTGGACAAGAGAAGTGACGAGAGAGCTGGAGAAAAGACAGAAAGGAGATGTATTCTGGAGGTAAAATTGATGGAACTTGCTGGGCTGTATCTGAGATGAAGGAGGGAAAAGCATCGAGGACTTTTTGGTTTTGGGTTCCTAGCTTGAGCAACTAGTAGATGGCAGCATCACTATATGAAAGGAGACATGGGAAGAGGAGCAGGGCTTGAAAGGGAAAGATCAACCTTCAATTTTAAATATGCTTCAAATAGGAAATATCCTGAGCTATCCAAGTGACCCATCCTTTAGACCACTGGAATTACATGCCTATGGCTGAGAACACAGTTCAGGGCCTGGATATGTAAATAGGAAAGATTTTGCTTATAAATATTGTGGAGGATTGGCTCCAAATCTTTACTTCTCTTGGATCTATGTCATTTGCCTTGTAAGTTTACAGTGCTTTCTCTACCTCTAGGGTGTTAACATGAGGTAAGTGGAAGTTTTAAAAATGTTAATATGATTGGCTTGGCTTGCTCTTGCCATCCATTATAACTGTGCACACATGCCTCGGCTGGCCTGCTGGAAGACGAGAGACACATACAATAGAGCCAGGCTGCCCCATCCTAGCTAAGGCTGTCCTAGACCTTTAGCCACTTGATGTCCAGATAGGTGTGTTAGTCCCATTGACAACAAGATTTCTCAGACAACCTGAGGAGTCATGCACTCAGTAAGTGTCAGTTGTTTAAAGCCACTCTGTTTTAGTGGTTTGTTACATCTACTTATTGTGACAACAGAGAATGGATGAAGATGCAATTGAAAGGTAAAGAACTAGATAAGACAATGTTAGGCAGGTAGTTAGACATTACTGGAACTGAGGGACAAAGGGATCCAGAATAGCATGCTTTGTGCCAGTTATAGTTAAATAAAGAAACAAATACCTCAATGTAGAAAACTTTTATAGACCCTGATTAGGTCTTGGATACAGGACCTCTATTTCTATTTTCCTTCCTTTTCCTTTCCTTCTCCTCCCCTCCTATCCCCTCTCTTTCTTTCTTTTCTGAAATGGGCTTGCTGTGTAGTTCAGGCTAGCCTTCAATTCACTATGTAGCCCAGGTTGGCCTCAGGCTCCTGAAGTTCCTTGTGCCTCAGCCTCCCAAGTACTGGGATTACAGGCCTCTATTTCTAGAAGAAGGTATACATCATTCTCAGTTACCATAGCCTCTGGCCCAATGATATCAGGAAATTAAATGTTTTTTAAAGAACCTTCCCCCTGTCAGCGCGACAATAGTGGGCATGGATCCTTTATGAAATTAATCTCAGTGAGGAGAATTTTCATTATGATGCTATGTTGCTCTTTCTGTGAAGTACAAATTCTAGTGACTATGAAGTCAGTCAAAATATTACTCTTCAGCTCTGTCCCCATGCTCTGCCCACTGCGACAAGCCAGTGCATAGTGAGGACCCCAGGTGGCGTGGAGCCCCCAATCCATCCCCGCGCTGTGCCCACCATGACCAGGAGACGGTGAGGACCCCCAGGCATGCCCACAAGCCACTAGCATAACAGTGTGGGCTGAGCAGTCCCAGGCTGACTGAAGCCCTGCTCCATCTCTCCATCTGGCTTACCACACCCACCTGCAACCAGGAGACGGTGAGGACCCCTGGGCATGCCCACCAGCTGCCAGTGTAGCCACATGGGTGCCTGCAACAACCCCCCCCCCCGCCCCATCTCTGGCCTCTTGGCTGTGCAGCTACCTGGTTCCACACTACAGAGGCACAGGGGGACATAAAGGCCATTGTCCTGAGCTGCAAAAGTGAACACAGAGTGAGGGCCTCTCTCAGGCTCCCTGATGAAAACTGAAGCCCACTGGAAAAGTGAAGAGAATCTCTGCAATAAAGGCACACCAGACCACCATGCTTGGTAAGTTGGAGGAATCATCACCTCTCATCGGAACCTGGACTATCTTCAGGGGAAAGGCAGCTGGAACCTGCAATAGAGCCTTGCAAAGTTCAACCCTGCAGGAGGAGAGGGAACTCAACTTGGGAATAGCAGCCAGAAATCTGCCTGAATCTCACAGGTCTGCTAATGGCTTGCTGAGACTCATTGACTTATATCTGCACACTGCTGTCCACGTTGTCTATTGTGACAGCAGAGACATACCCTGAAGGAATCCCTTCATTTTTATTTTTTGTTATTCGCAAAATTTTTTTTCTCTTATTTTTAATTTTTTCTACTCTTTTTAAACATTGATTTTTTCTTCTTTTTTTCTGTCTTTTCTCTTTTCTTTCTCTCTCTCACTCATTCTCTCACTGTCCCACATTGTTCTTTATCTCCCTTTTTGTTCCTGTTCTGGCCCTAATTCAGATTTCTTCTTTATTTTTGTTTTCTTCTCTATTTCCTTCTCTCAATTATCATGAGTTTTAAGGAAAGTAAATACAGTATCTGGCCTCCCTATTGCTGTTAGGTTGTTCTATTCTTGTCTTTGTTCTTTCATTCTGTCTTTTCCTCTTGTCTTCAACAGTTTCTTAGAGTTTGAATGATATTCCTGTGTCCTCTCTCCTCACTGCTAACCTTTCCCTGTCCTTCTACCTATCTATCCCTCCTTCACCAACTCATTCTAACCTCTATCCCAAAGGGTAAAGTTGCTATATTGAAGAGTTTATTCACTATAAACATACATTGGGCTGGTCCTCAATTTTGATGTAATTCACACAGTTAAAGATGATAGATTAATAACTACCACAAATTGTCATTTTCTAAGCTGTGCTTGATGCTATGGTTTGCTGATTGTATCATTTGGGCTAAGGTGTTGTGATTGCCTTCCTGGTACAATGAAAATGAGATAGCCTCAGAGTCATTAGAGACTCAAAACCTAAAGATCAGCTATATCTGGAAAACACTTCTGAAAAGCAATCATTCCACAAGGGTTCTAAACACAAGCAACAAAGATACTTACAATAAGCAATTTTGAAGTATCAACCCAGGAATTAAACCAAAAAGAAAAATGAGGAGACATTTAAGCAAGGCACAAACTCAGACTTCTACCCCACCAAAGGCAAATTCTGGGGGAAATGATATGGAAAAATATGATAATCAACCAGCTGGACTCCCTGAACTCATAGCACAGTAAGGAACAAAACAGCTGAATGAGGTTCTAGAAAAATTCAAAACAGAAATAATATCCCAGATAACTACAGACATGGTGAGCAGAGTGAAAGACATGATTAGAGACTCTAGAACAGAAACAGATAAAAAAATAGATGAGCTCAGAACCATGCTGGAAACCATGAATGCACAGCATAAGGAAACCATGATCACCCAACATTAGAAAGAAATGGAATCCATGAAACAGATTCAAACAGATATCCAGGAGATTAAAAACTCCTTTGAAAATATTCATAGTGGATTAAGGGAATGTGAAGATAGGTATCAGATATAGAAGACAGGATTGTGCTTAAGGACCATGAAAACAGAGATTTCTTAAAAATAGTAAGGAATCATGAGAAATCAATCCAGCAGCTGCTAGATGAT
>NW_004624869.1:189989-202650 GCF_000247695.1 Heterocephalus glaber
AGGGAGGACAGGGAATGGGGAAAAAATAAGAACCAAGATACATCATGTGCAGGTACAAGTACCCAATGATAAATGTAAACATATTGTATACCTAAAATGTACCAATAAAAGAATTTAAGCAAAAAAAAAAAAAGGAACCTCCCACCTTCTTTAAAGAACCTCATCTGTGGGGTGATTTAGATTAAGGACATATGTTTTATAAATTTCTTTAGTAAGTTTCTTAAATGATTAAGGCCCCTGAGGGATCTGAAAAGGACCAGAAGACATTACTCGCTTCCAAAGTAACTTCAAAGAAAAAATGTTGATGAGTATTATATTATCTTATTTCCCTGAACCCCAGTAAGGCAGGAGATTAGGGTGTGGCCAGCCAGCTGGAAAAGTATGGGTGACTTTTCAGTCATGGAGATCCAAGATTCACTTGTCCAAGCCCTGCACTTGGGACCAATCAGATAATGCTATATTCAGTTCTTCTGGTGTGAAAGCAGGCTTTTTGTTTTTTAAAGCATATAATGTGATGATTTTAATGCTTCTTTTTTTTAAAAAATAAATTTTATTTTATCCCATTTCCCCCGCCCGTAACACCACTTCTCTTCCCTATGTACAAAAGCTTTGTTTTCATTTTTTCCTTCTATTTTCACTTTTTTTCTTGTCCCTTCCTTCCTTTCCCCTCCCCGCTCCCATGTTCCCTTTCTCATTTGAACATTTTCTTCCCATTTCTTATTTCCCAATATCTATGATACATTTTAGTCCTTATTTCCATTTTTGGTTTCTCACATCAGAGAAACAATGTGGTATTTAAACGTGTGTTCTATTTATTTCACTTAAGAGTATGGTTGCAAGGTCCATCCATTTAGCTACAAATGTCTGTAGCTGATCCTTCTTAATGGCAGAATAGTACTGCATTATATAAAAACACCACATCTTCTTTATCCACTGATGGGCATTTGGGCTGTTTCCAAGATTTAGGGATTACAAATTGTGCCACTATAAATATGGGTGTGCATGTGTTGCTGTGGTATGATGCTTTAAATTCTTTTGGGAAGATACCAAGAATAGGAAAAACTGGGTCAAATGGAACCTCTAGTTTTAGTTTTTTGAGAAATCTCCACACTGACTTCCACAGTGGTTGCACCAGTCTATATTCCTACCAATAGTTGAGTAGGGTTGCTTTTTCCCCACAACCCTTCTGGCATTTGTTATTGGTTAATTTCTTGATAACAGCCATTCTTTCTGGGATGAGGTGGAATCTGAGCATTGTTTTAAATATGCATTTCATGAATTACCAGTGATGTTGAACGTTTTTTCATATATTTATTTGCCATTTCGAATTCTTCATCTGAGAAGCGTCTTTTCATTTCAGATGCCCAGTTTTGGATTGGGTCTTTAAATATGGGGGGGGGTCCTGATTTTTTTTGAGTTCTTTATATATTCTAGATAATAGTTCTTTATCTGATGAATAGCTGGTAAATTTTTTTTCCCTCGCTGTGGATTGTCTTTTCACTCTGTTGGTGGTTTCTTTTGCTGTGCAAAAGCTTTTTAATCAGATGTGGTCCGAGTTGTTGATTCTTTATAGTATTTCCTGTTCAATCTGGGTTTTGTTCATGAAGCCTTTGCCTACTCCTATATACTCAAGTGTTCTACCAATTCTCTCTTCCAGCATATTTAGTGTTTCTGTTTTAATATTTAGTTCTTTGATCCATCTGAATTTTAGGTTAGTGTGTGGTGAAAGATATGGGTCTAGGTTCAATCTTCAACATGTGGAAAGCTAGTTTTTCCAGCACTATGTATTAAAGAGGCTTTCTTCCAATGAAGGTGTTTGTCTACATTGTAAGAGATTAGGTGGCTGAGTATGTCTGGAGTTGTTTCTGCATCTTCTAATCTGTTCCATGGATCCTTAGGTCTGTTCTTTTGCCAGAACTATCCTGTTTTTATCATAGTAGCTTTGTAGCATAGTTTAAAGTCAGGGATTGTGATACCCCTGCCTTGCCTTTGTTGCCCAAAATTGCCTTTGCTATTCAAAGTCTCTCCTGCTTCCAAATGAATTTTAGGATTGTTTTTTCTAATTCTGTGACATATGGTGTTGGAATTTTGATCGGCATTAAATCTGTATAAGAATTTTGGAAGTTTGGACATTTTCACTGTATTGGTTCTTCCTATCCAAGAACAAGGGATATCTTTCCATTTTTCTAATATCCTCTTCAATCTCCTCTTTCAGAGTACTGTAGTTTTCAATGTAGAGGTCTTTTGCTTCCTTCCTTAAATTGATTCCTAGGTATTTCTTTTTTTTTTGGATGCTATTTTGAAGGGAATTATTTCTCTAATTTCTCTGTCTGTGAGTTTGTTATTCATTTACAGGAAGGCTATTGATTTTTGAGTGTTGACTTTGTATCCAGCTCTGTCACTGAATTTGGTTATCAAATCTAGGAGTCTTTTGGTGGAGTTTTTGGGGTCTTCTATGTAGAGTATCATGTCATCCACAAATAATGATAATTTAACTTCTTCCTTTCCTACCCTTATTCCTTTTATTTTTTTCTCTTGTCTAATTGCTCTGGCTAGAGTTTCCAGAACTATATTGAACAAGAGTGGTGACAGTGGACATCCTTGTCTTGTTCGTGATTTTAGAGTGAAAGCTTTCAGTTTTTGTCTATTTAGTAGGTTGTTGGCTGTTTGTTTGTTGTAGATGGCTTTTATCAGATTGAGATAAAGACTATCTATACCAATTTTCTGTAGGGTTTTTATCATGAATGGGTATTGGATCTTGTCAAACACTTTTTCTCAAGCAGGCTTTTGATAGGACAGCTTATTTTGTCAGCACAGAGAATACAAAAGATGGTGGGCATTAACCTCATGCCCACTGCAAGTTTTTTCAGTGGGCCACTCTCACTCTATAGACCATACTTCTGTTTCTACCTTTAATACCTTTAACAAATGTAAAACCTTGCTACTTTTTGCACTTGTCTGGACCAATTCTTTGTTCAGTACAAGAATCTGGACCTAGAAAGACCCCCACAACACTTTGGAACCTCAGTAACACAAGGAGTAACTCTTGTGTGCATAAAGATATCCAGACTTCCACTTCTCCTGAGTGCATAACTCTGCCTACTTTACAATAAATTTTACCTATACTTCTTCTCTGCTGCCTTCTATCAGAGGCACAGAGAATGGAAATTTTCAAGGGATGGTTCCTTGGCTTCCCAGTGACAACAATGCATGTAGGGGGATAAAACATAGAGAAGAGGATTCAGAACTGAACCTTAATGTTCTCTAACATTGAAAGGTCATGTAGAAATGGAGGGACCAGCAAAGGGGATGGAGAAGGAGGGCCTGGGGAAGAGGGAGGAAAACCAAGAGACTCTTCAAGTAAGTACTAAAGTGACTGTTGTTGTCTTGCCCAGTGTAGTATCTGTCTTTGTCTCCTCCCTGCTGCTTTTGGTTAAGCCTTTATTGAATTTTACTTGGACTATTTCTTGAGGAGATGTCTTCATTTCTTTTTATACTTAACTCTTCATGTTGTCTGTAAAAAAAGACACTGGATTGTGTCACTTTTTCCTCAGAAACCTCCATGTTATTGCATGGCATTCAAAGCACTACTAATCCTGGCCTCAGTAAGCTACCAAAAGTCTATTCTGTGCCCCTACCCCCTGTTTATGTTACTGGGTGTTAAATTTTGCGAAAGCTGTGTAATCTTTATAAATACTTTAATGTTGAGAAAAGTAATAGAACATAACATATCTATATCTAAATTTAAACTTGAATCTGAACCCAAATTATTATTATCTATTTGTTTACCTATTTATTTCTATATCTCAGTTCCTAGTTAAGGAACTGGAGATGGGCATAGTATGTCTGTTTAGCTGGATTGCATCCCACCCTCTCATTCAGTTAAGTAAGACCATGCAGGTTTCTGGAAGTGATGCCCACCACTTCCTGAACTAAATTTCATGACATTGGGCATGCTTCTCCAAGCCTCCTTCTCCTTTCTCATTGTGTTGGGCTCAATGACTGCATAGAATAGAACTCCTCTGCTAGTTCTGTACAGTACTATGAAAAACAAATCTTTCCCCCTTCTCTTTAAGTAATTTTGGGTCTATCTGTTTCAGTCTTTAATACCACGTCTACATTTGTATAGATTGGTATATAAATTTGTTGGGAAGAATTGTATGTGAAACCATTTTTCAGGTTTGTTTTTTTTTTAAGTGAAGCACCCAAGTAAGATAGAAAGAACATGGAATTTGGATTCATACTGTCTGGAGTCTAATGTTCTCAATACACAGACATAAGGCTAAAATGGCTATAACACCTGTTACAGGGAGCATCTGTGCATTTATCATCAGTGGAAAGAGTTGGAACTCATGTTATTTTTTCTGGATCTGATTTAGGGAACTGACTTAAAACCTTTTGTTTTTTCCAGGTCATCCCTAATTCATGTAAAAAAGCTTCTGTTCCTCAACCTATTATTTGTTCAGGGACTCTTGGGGAACATTTCTTACCTTGGGGATCTTCATCTCTTATGACTCATCCAGGGTAGCAATCATAATCTGGTCTATCACTTTCATTTTGTGGTGGAAGAATTTAGATCTAGAGAGAATTATGTTTGCTTTCCTTAAATTACAAACCTGGAGAGAGGAAGAGGGAGAGAATAGGGATGTCGAGAAGGAAAGGAATGTAGGTAGAGATGGGAGCATATTTTAGGGATGGATCTTGCCAGGGCCTCCATCTAGGCAGAGGCTGCCATGGTGATCCCTACAGACATGATTCTTTATAAACTAGCCCCATGGCTGTTTTTCTACCTAGATTTAGATTTTCTTTCCTTCTTTTTCATTTCACTTATTTCTCAATTCAAATTACTCGCCAACGTCTTGCCCTTTGTACTAGACTTTATTTCTCCAGGTTACAAGCAGCTGACCCAGTAATTTATTCTCCACAGAAGAGAGAGGTGGAAACCTCTGGAGCTCTTATTCCCTGTGAACTTTTGAGCATTGGCCTTCTGGAAACAATCCTCTCATTTTTCCAAGTCAGAAGTGGCTCAATAGTGAAAACGAAGTTTGGGCAGGTAAATGTGCAAAATTGTGGTGATTAGTTTTTTGCAATGCATATCCCAAAGGAGAACTTCTGCAGCTAGACTACAGCCTGTTTGGAATCCCTTTGCACTCTGAGAGCCAAAAAGATGGACTCACCCAACACACTTAACTGAGGCAGAGCAGAGGAAGACACAATTAGGCAAGAACACAGGGTAAATGGCAGAAATCATCAGCACAGTGGTCTCCACAGGAAGCAGCTCACCATTTTGCACTGGATTAAGAGAACATTCTGATTCTTTGCTTGTGTTTTGTAACACAGCATGCCCTGGCCCTTTTATTCCAGAAGCAAGTTCATTTCTTGGCCCCCGTCATCAGCCTTCTGTTCTTCCTAATTATAAAGACTTTCTTAAACCTCTCCATGGCATTTTCTACCCATTTGCATATTCCCTTACTCTTAGTATTTCTTTCTCCTGATAAACAGCCTAGTACTTGCTGGGAGAAGTAGGATTAATTAGTTTTCAGAGAACAATATTACTGAGTCTCACTGATGTTTTGAGTACTATCCAGCTGCTGTATTTTTAATTTTTAGGGCTTCTGAGAGTGGGTTTGTAGAACAGGGTTATTTGACTCAGTAATAAGTATGTAATTCTAAATTATGACTCTTCCTTTCTCTTCCTCTCCTTTTTTGCTTCTCTTTCTTTTCTTTTTTTGATGGAAGGATGAGAAGAGAGGCTAGATTCAGTATTCTAAAAGCGGACTTGTGGAAGCACTTGTGTGTCTCCTCAATCATACCATTTAAATAAAATCTTTTTCTGTCTCCCTTTGTGTATGAGGGATCATGCCAATCAATCTATCTCCCATCTATGAACACATTCCAAAGTTCCACTGTAAATCTATTGTTTATAACTTGAAATGCTTTTTCATACTGAAAAGTAAGTGTTGTAACTCAAAGGTCAGCTTAGTTATGAGACCATGATAAGAATGAAACATTGTTCATAAGCAATAGAGAAAATGCAGAATATAATATTGTTGCAAGGCTAGTAGATTTAATAAGGAGGAGAAATAATACATCATAAGAAAGATTTTATTGTGTGTTTATCTTACATGCTGATGCAAAAGACAGAGGGCAATATGGTAGGAGTGGGATACACCTGTTTATGCAGAGAAACAGTGTAATGAAAATGCAAGGAATGCTTAGGGAATTAATGGGCAGATGGCAGGAGAGAGGCAGGTAAAGAAAGGTTCGTGTGAAACAGATGTGTGTTTCTTACTGAGATTTATCCTGTGGCTGCCATGCGCCCAGCCCCTTGTGGGGTGCTGTACCCATCAATCACACACAAGTTGCTGCAAGAGTTGAAATCTGTATTATTTTCACCAAGTATGGCCCTCCTATGTGTCTTAATGTGCTTCCCATTTTAGAATTTGTGGGAGGATAGATGGCAGGCAACTGGGGAGCCCAGGTCCTCGGTTCCATCACATTGCTTTTTGAGGACTATCTTAATTTTGATCATTGGAGATATTAATCTCCATTAGCAAGATCTTCAACTGACTTATTTTAGAGGAAGAAGTGTGGCAATAAGGAATGGGAAACTCCACTTAAATGGCTTTGACTCTGTCCCATAACACACAATATATGGGATTGGTAGAAAAACGAATTAGTATCACTGAAGTCACTGGCTATGCTATATCTGTGAATGTAATGCTTCCAAATACCTCTATAACTACAAACCTTCTCACCAAAGGGCTAATAATTCATGTTATTTTCTTCCTAGAGTAATAGACATAGCAGTGGTTTTGCTACAACAAATTGGGGGAAAACCTCTAATATTTAGATTATATAGTTTAAATTAGGTTGTTTATAAGTCATTGTTAAAACTTTTCAAATTCTGTACCCAAAAACCTGTTAGATTAAAAGCATGGTAGTTTATGTTATATTAATGAATGCATAAAAAGAGATGATCAAGTTACATTGTGTATTTCAAAGTAAGAAAGAAATATTGGCTCTGTAATAAATATCTGATCATACATTTTCTCTAAGCCCTTGAAGTGGAAAGCATTTTGGTATAGCTAATCTTGACTAATTAGACCATCTTCTTAATCCATTTCATGGCTCCAACTAGGCAAATTACTAGAGAGGCTATGGACTGAAGTTCATTTAAAAATATATGTGGAGATCACAAAATTTTAAGCTTTTAGACAATATTTTCTGATATAAGAATTTTATCATTGAAATAGCAAGTGTTTTTTTTTTGGGCAGGGGGGAGCCAAAGTGAAGATTAGTAATTTCATTAAGCAGAGTCAAATTAAAATACCACAGATTTTATTTAGTAAATCCTTTTGTTCAACCCTAATAAAGAAATTTGCCACTTTTATGTCCCAGGAGCATGGACATATGTTGATGAATCTTTCAGGAGGTACAAATTAACTTGATTTGTTCTACTTAATATATTTGCCCTCTACTCTTATTTATAATTCCTTTTATTTCCTGGACAGACTACATATTGGTGTGTTCTCTTCTTAATCTCCTATTTTTCTTTCCCCTGCAAATAAGAACAGACTCTATTTTCATTTTAAGATTAAAAATATAATTATAAATTATTTGAATATAAAAACCAATCCATGTGCACAAGTTACAAAAGTTCCTGACATGTTAAAAATTCTCATAGTAACTCTTCATCATTTCCAATTTCCTGAATTGTCTTCTGATGTATAGGGTCACTCCAGTTCTTATTTTGGGAATCAGCTGTTTTACCTTGTCTGGCGAGGGTTTTTTCTTGGCTTGGCTCTGGTTGGAATGTGTTCCTTAATCATTCCTGTATTGGAAGCCTGGTCCTCAGTATTGTGATGTGGGAGATGGTACAGTCTTTAAGAGTTAGGCTCTGTGCAAGGTCATTAGGTCATTGGGGATGCTATCCTTGCACGGGAGTAATATTGGTTTTGCAGAGTGAGTTAGTTCTTGAGAGTGAGTTGATGTGAATGTGTGAGCCTGTCCCCTGCCACTCCCTGGCTTCCTGTCTCTCTGTGTGATCTCTTCTGCATATTCCCACCATTGCATTGCTCTCTGTCATGGGGCCCTCAGCAGAGCTGAACAGAAGCTGGGGCCATGCTCTTGAACTTGTTGAACTGTGGGGAAAATAATTGTCTTTTCTGTACGAATTACCCCAGTCTTGAGGGTTTTGTTATGTCTATGGAAAATGGATGAATATAGGCTAAACTAGTCTGACTGTAGCCTACAATTGATATGTTAGTTCTGTGCATAAGTCTAAGACTTGGTATCTTCAAAAACATGTTTTCAGACTATAAGTCATTCTGAGTTTCAGGTATCCTACTCCACTTTCCTCTCCCAGGTAACTGCCCCCCCCCATCACTTGGTTCTCACTAGACTCCTAGGGTGCATCAAAATTACCTGGATGGCCTAATAAAACACAGGCTGCTGGGCTCTACTCTCAGAACTTATTTCCTTCTCTCCCTCCCTTCCTGCCTTTTTTCTCAGTATGTGCGATTGAACCTAGGACTTTCACACTGAGCTACATCCCCAGCACCCCCTTCTTTAGAGACGGTGTCTTCCTAAGTCACTAAGTTGCCTAGGCTAGCCTTGAACTTGTGATCTCAGCCTCCCAGAATGCTGGGATTACAGGGTACCACAATACTGGCCTACTCAGAATTTCTGATTTAGCAGTTTTGGGGAAGGCCCAAGAATTTGCATTTCAACAAGTTCCCAGGTGATTCTGATGCTGCTGTCAAGGAGTACACTGTGGCCAGTAGGGTCATAGCCTCTAGCTACCAGTGGCATTCTCTATGGCACTAAGCTTCAGCCTTGCCCACTGTATCACAGTCAGACCTCTGTGGCTGTGTCCTAGACACTCCAAGTTTCATAGCTGGTCTCCTCCTGGAGGTTGAAGTTCATGTCCTACCATGCTTCAAGCACACTTTTCCAAATTTCAGATGTGGAGTCCTGGCTGGTGTCCACCTTGGAAATTTCTGGAGTTCTGGACCTTTCAAGTTTCATCTTTCCTTCATTCTAGTTCCCTCTGTTCATTCAGTTGCTGCAGAATATCCATAGCCCTCCCCTGCAGACAATCCATCTACTGGAGCTCAGCTTTTCACTTCCTTTTACAAGCAGCACCTCATTGTAATTTATCCCATTCATGATGGATGTGTGATCCGAGAAGCCAGTTTATGTTGCATCTTCTCCTTTTAGTAGCCTTTAGCAGATGCCCATTGCCCACCTCAGAGATGCTACAATTGAAGCTAGGAAGTAGCTTCTAGGCACCTCGTCACAAATGTTGACTCCAGATCTGTGAGTTCAGATACTTCTCATGTATTATCTCATCATTTCGTTGTTGAGGTTTCTTCCCAGGAAATAGTTTTTCAGAATTTCAATTTCAAGCTGAAACTTCAGGTAGCTTTGGAGTAAATCCAAGTTCTCAATATTTCTTTTCTTTGGTTCCCACCAACCTGACAACAAAGCCTTTGCTTTCCAGAGACAGATCTCTGTCTCTGTCTGTTTCTGTCTCTTAAAAAAAAATTGGCTCATGTGACTAGGGAAGCTGGGAAGTCTGCAAGTCTGGTGTCTGTAAGCTGGAGACGCAGAAAGCCCTCGTGCAGTCTAAATACAGGAGAGTGCTATCTCAGCTTAAAAACATTCAGACCTGGAAAATGAGTCTCCCTTAGCCTGCCTTTTGTTCTATTTAGGCCTCCAGTGGATTAAATGAGACCCACCCACAATGGAAAGGGGAATCTGCTCTACTCAGCCTCCCAGTTCACATATCAACCTCATCCAAAAACACCCTCACAGACACACTGCAAATGTCTAACCACATCTCTGGGCATCCCGTGCCCCAGTCAAGGGAGTCAAACAATTAACAATCACAACCTATTCTTAACTAATTTGCATGAATCAAAGGGGCTAACACACATATAATCACAAAGGATATCTTCTCAAATTTTGTAGGGGCCCTGGCATTTTTTCCCCTTTTTCAGTCATGATACTCTCTCCCCAGATGGCCTGCTCCTGAGACTTGGGAGACCTTGTTCCTGTCAATTAGTGGGGTTTGAGGAGGCCCACCAAATAGGTGATGGGGAACCTCAATTCACCCCACAGAGTAAGTTTTCTGACTCCTACCACAGAAAAAATATTTTCAAGACATGTCAGTGAAAGGCATAGAGGTTTATTAAGCAGAATTTTTTTTTTTTTTTGGCACCAGGGATTGAACTTGAGTCCTTGCGCTTGTGGTGCAGGTGGCGGAACCACTAGCTACATCCCCAGCCCCTATTGGGCAGAATTTTAAAAGTACCCACTCAGTAAGAATAGAGTGTGGGCCCTCAAGAGAGAAGTGCATTATGGTTTGGAGCAAGGTAAATTTATATGGTCTTGGGGTATCTTCAAAATGGGTGACCTAGGACATGTATTCCCACTGTCTGTCAGGGTACGCATGGGGCTGTGTTAGCATCCAAACCATCTATGTGTGTTTGAAGTTGAGATATGCTGCCTGCTAACATTGCTGCTTCTTTGAGGACAGAGATCTGTGGGGGAAGGAAGTGCAGTTTATGAGTGAAAAGTACCAGAGCCCAGTTGGAAAAGAAAAAGCTTGAGGAACTTATATGTCCTGAGTTGCAGTTTTTCTTAAAAGTACAATGTTGAAATTATGATTTACCTTGTTGCCAGTATATCTATCTTTATTTCTTTAATCCTGCCTCCCAGCTACCCTCAGCGATGCTGCTGATGCCTGTCTATGGTGCTGTCACCTCTGGTCTCTCGGGCCTCTGCCCAGGGTACTGCTGCTGGCAGTCCTGCTGCATCACCCCCATCCAACTTCAGCTCCCTACATTAAGTCTCCATTTCCCAGAACTTTGACATACAGCCAACAACAGAACACTCAAAATTCCTCTTTTTCCCTGTTGGCCCTTTGTCCTTGGCAAGTCTTTCTGAGCCAGGACTTAACAGACCTTTCTAGCAATAGACTCTTGTTACTATAAAGTGGTAGGTCAACTCACAGACCCAGAGATAGTGTTATCTCTGGTATTATGGTTCAGATCTAAAGCCCCCCCCCCCATTTTCACATGTGTGGAAGGTGATTGGATCATGGGAGTAGAGTATTCATCAGTGGCTTCATCAATTGATGAATCCAGAGCTGAATGTGCTTTTAGGAGGCAGGGCCTGGACTGAAGAGACAGAAGAGATGCCTTACTGGGGGTCTGATCTGAAGGGTGTATCTTCCTCCTCAACTCCTCCCTTTCCTCTCTGCTTCCTGGCCACCAGGACAGCTTTCCTCACCAGGCACTTCCACCATGCCCTTCTTGTCTTGGAGCCAGATGACTGTGGACTGAGTCCTGTAAAAAACGTGAGCCCAAATAAACCTCTTCTTTTCCTTTGACACTAGTCTTTTTTGACTTGCAGATATATGAGCTAATAGTGCCCAGTTTCTGCCTCTTCCACATCTTCCCTTTTGTAAGTGGATAGAATTATTTAATACCAGTTTGATGGAGGATGATTAACCCTTTACAAACACTAAGAATTTAGATTAAGTCATTGACTAGTGTAGAAAAAGAAATTCTGTAACAATAAAATTGTTATAGCAGGAGGAAGGCACAAGGGAGCCTACATACTCAATTCAAACTTGAATTTTTTTTTCTGTCTTTAAATAACATCTACTTAATTCTGAGGGAGCTATTTGGTTTTCAATAAGCACATTTAGGGATCCATTCATAGGACTGCTTAGAGAGTCCAGGTGAAATGGTTACAGAAATAGAGGCAGTGTCATCTCAGAAAGTTTATTTATATATCAAAATCTATTTTGCTATTCAGAAGTTTACAAAAAGGCTGACTTCTTCATACTAATTATGCTTTCTGTAACTCGAGCACTCTTCTCTTCGCAAGAGCAGGCTGAAAGTTATCCATGAAGGTAAAGGTGCTTAATGTTAAACGTTTCTTCTGAGCTTGGATTTGAATTAAGAATCTGATACCAAGAAACCAGCATGGTCTTTTTACATTTTCACTAAGATTAGAACCCCATAGACTCACTCATCAACTATCTCCCTTTTAAAATTTTTTCTTGGCACTCAAACCTGCTCAAGCCTATTTTAATTTGTACTTTCACATTTTCAAACAAAAACATAAGGTTATAAAATGTGCACAAATATCCTGTAAAGTAGTTTTGCCATGTAACTTATTTGGAGATGAGACTTTTACACATGAGGATAAATAATACCTTCCTTTTAAAGTCAAATGACAGAAAACCCAAGCTTTGTGCTTTGCTTTAAGGTCCACCAAGAATATTTCTTGAGTTACCACCACTTCTGATAATCTAAAACATTCCAAATATTGGAGATTGGACAGTGGGAGGAAAACATGAGTATTTCAGATGTCTCTCATCTTAGAAGAGCCATCAACCTGTCAGAGCCACTTTCTACTTGCCGGATAATGACCTGGCATAAAACCTGTCCTGTCGGTAGAGGTCACAGTGATGTTGGTACAAGTTTTTTGTTGTATTAAATTTTTTTATTGATACATTGTAGGTATACAACACAATCACATTTCTCATTGGGAATTGTACCTTTACATAATGCATCTTGGTTCTTGTTTTTTCCCCATTCCTAGCCCTCCCTTCACGCCCTCCACCCTTCCCTATTTACAAAGA
>NW_004624869.1:257121-269972 GCF_000247695.1 Heterocephalus glaber
AAGAAAGTGCAAAGGAATTGAAGTTATCCCCTGTATATTATTAGACCATAGTGTGATGAAACTGGAGATCAATAGCAAAAAAAAAGAACTGCAAGAATTTCATAAACACATGGAATTTGAACAACACACTTCTGAATAACCAATGGATCACAGAGGAAATTAAAGAAGAAATCAGAGAGTTCCTACAATTAAATGATGATGACATTAAAACATATTGGAATCTATGAGATACAATGAAAACAGCCATAGGAGGAAAATTCATAATAGTGAATACTCATTTTAGGAAAAGTGAGTGAGCTAAAATAAATAGCTTAATGCTGAACCTCAAGCTTCTAGAAAAAGAAGAGCAGGACAACCCCAAAGCACTTACAAGGGAGGAAATTATGAAGATCAGAGCAGAAATCAATGCAATGGAGACTAAGAGAGTGATACAAAAAATCAGTGAAGCAAAGAGTTGATTCTTCAAAAGGATAAACAAAATTGACAAACCCTTAGCCAATTCATCACAAAAGGAAAGAAAAGGGCCAAATCCATGCAATTAGGAATGAAAGGGGTGAAATTACAATGAACCCAGCAGAAATCCAGAGACTCATCAATACCTACTTCCACAACCTGTACACCAATAAGATGGAAAGCACAAAGAAGTGGACAGACTCCTAGAAGCATATGAATTACCAAAGTTGAATGAAGAAGACCTAAAAATTCTAAACAACCTATTATTGATCAATGATATTGAAAATGTATTTAGAAACTTGCCAGCAAAAAAAGCCCAGGTCCTGATGGCTTCACTGCCAAATTCTAGAAGACATTTAGAGAAGAACTATTGCCACTACTGTTTAAACACTTCAATGAAATTGAAAGGGAAGTAATACTCCCAAATTCATTTTTGGAAGCAAGAATCGTCTTGATCCCCAAAGCAGAGAAAGACCTAGCTGAAAAAGAGAACTATAGGTTAATCTCAGTAATGAACATAGGTGCAAAAATCCTCAATAAGATACTGGCAAACAGAATGCAGAAGATCATCAAGAAGATCATACACCTTGACCAAGTGAGATTCATCCCAGGAATATAAGGATGGTTCAACATATGCAAATCAATAAATGTAATACACTATATTAATAGAGCCAAGGACAAAAACCATATGATCATCCAAATAGATGCAGAAAAAGCATTTGACAAAATCCAACACGCATTCATGATAAAAACTTTACAGAAAATTGGAATAGTCTATCTCAACCTGATAAAAGCCATCTATGAAAAACCAATAGCCAATATCATAATAAATGGTCAAAAACTGATATCCTCCACACTAACATCAGGAACAAGAGAAGGATATCCACTATCATGACTCATGTTCAATACAGTTTTGGAAACATTAGCCACAGCAATTAGAAAAGAGAAATAAATAAAAGGAATAAAGATAGGAAACAAAGAAGTTAAACTGTCATTATTTGCAGATGACACGATATTCTATATAGAAGACCCCAAGAGCTCTGCCAAAAGTCTTCTAGTCTCAATAGCCAAATTCAGTAGAGTAGCTAGATACAAGATCAACACACAAAAATCAATAGCTTTCCTGTACATGGACAACAGACTCACTGAAAGAGGAACTGGAGTAACAACTCCATTCACAACCGCATAAAAAAAAAAATACCTAGGAATCAACCTCATGAAAGGAATCAAAGACCTCTACTCTGAAAACTATAGCACTCTGAAAAAAGAGATTGAAGAGGATATCAGAAAATGGAAAGGCATCCCTTGCTCCTCAGTAGGAACAATAAATATAGTGAAAATGGCTATACTTCCAAAACTGCTATATAGATTCAATGCAATCCCAATTGAAATTCCAGCAGCATACCTCACAGACCTTAAGAAAACAATCCAAAAATTCATTTGGAACCAGAAGCGACCTAGAATAGCAAAAGCAATTCTAGACATCAAAGACAAGGCAGGGGGTATCACAATCCCCAACTTGAAACTATACTACAAAGCTACTGTGACAAAACAGCATGGTACTGGCAAAGAAACAGACCTGTGCATCAATGGAACCCATTAAAAGAGGCAGAAAGAATTTCAGAAGCACTCAGCCACCTCATCTTTGACAAAGGAGGCAAACACCCTCACTGGAGGAAAGATAGCCTCTTTAATAAATGGTGCTGGAGAAATTGGGTTTCAACTTGCCAAAGACTAAAACTAGACCTACATCTCTCGCCATGCACTAAACTAAAATTGAAATGAATTAAAGATCTAAATATTAAAGTAGAAATGCTAAATCGGCTGGAACAGAGGTTAGGTAGAACTCTTGAAGATATTGGTGTAGGAAACGATTTTATGAAGAAAACTTCAGTTGCCCATGAACTAGCACAATCAACAAGTGGTATCTCTTCTTATTAAAAAGCTTCTGCACAGCAAGAAAAACCACCGGCAGTGTGAAGAAACAACACACAATGAAGGAAATTTTTTTTAACCAGCTATTCTTTAGACAAATGTCTACTGTCTAAGATATATAACGAACTTAATAAAACCAGACCTCCCACATCTAAAGATCTAATCCAAAAATGGACATCTGAAATGAACAAACATTTCTCAGACAAATAAGTAACAACAGCAAATAAACATAAGAAAAAATGTTCAACGTCACTGGTCATTGAAGAGATGCAGATGAAAACAGCAGTGAGATTCCACCTGTCCCCAGAAAGAGTGGCTGCTGTCATGAAATCAACCAATAACAAATGCTGGCAGGGTTGTGGGGAAAAATAACCCTGCTCCACTGCTGGTGAGAGTGTAGACTGGTGCAACCGCTGTGAAATTCAGTATGGAGATACCTCAAAGAACTAGTATTAGAGGACCCATTTGACCCAGCTATTTCCCTGCTGAGTATCATACCAAAATAATTAAAAGAATCATACCACGGTGATATATGTTTACCCACATCCACAGTGGTACAGTTTGTAATAGCTAAAGCTTGGAAACAGCCCAATTGCCCATCAACTGGAGACTGGATAAAGAAAATGTGTTTTTAAAAATAAAATGCAGTACTACTGAGCCATAAAAAATGAGAAACTAGAGACATTTATAGCTAAATGAATGCACATTGAGGACATACTCTTAAATGAATAGGACACACATTTGTAAATGCTGAATAGTTTCTCTGGTGTGAGAAACTGAAAGTGTAAATAAGGTTCAAAATGTATAATAGATAATGTGAAATAGGAAGAAAAGGTCCAAAGTGGAAGGGGAAGTGGGAGGAGGAGGGGGAATGAAAGAAGGGAAAGGAATAAATATGAGAAAAGGAAAAAGTGGAAAGAAAGGTTTTGTAAATAGGGAGTGGTGGAGGGGTTGAAGGCAGGGCAGGGGAAGGGAGAAAAAAATAAGAACCAAGATATTTTATGCCAAGGTACAAATTCCCAGTAGTGAATGCCAGCATATTGTATACCCAAAATGTACCAATAAAATTAATTTAAAAAATGTTTGATTTCATTAGTATATATTGATTATGCAGAGTAATGGGTTTCATTGTAGTTTTTTCATACATGTGGATAACATACTTTGATAATATCTACCCCACCATTATCCTCTCTAACACTCTCCTTTGTCTTCTACCTTTCCGTGGTCCCCTTCCTCTCTTCTATAGTCTCCCTCTGCTTTCATCAGACAAAGCACTCTTTCCCACTAGCTTTACTGCCTCTGCATTTTATAGTATCTTAGCTATTTTCCCGTTTCATTCTTCTCCCTACTTACTCTCCCTCTCCCTTTCCCTCTGTCCAAATATCTTGGCTTTTGAGGAATAATACATATTTATAAATATAGTAAGAAATGCTAACATAGAGATTTTATCAGAAGGGAATTAGTGTATAGTTGCATAAGACAGAGCAGGACTAATGTTGCTTAAACAAATATTTACATTTTAAACCTAAGAAGAAGTCCTGGAAAGGTGAGAAATACTTCCAGCATTCCTTTATAACTGTAGGTCCAGTGACTTTTTAATTTTGCTTTTTTTGCCTTCTAATTGTAATATGACTGCCTGTACTACCACCATCACTACTGAATTCTGAGTGTAAATAAGGGAAAGGGAAAAAGATGTTGGTAGAGTTTGTAGTCTTTTTAGAGTATTTCTAGGAGTCCTACCAAGCAACATGTGTTTATCAGAACTCTCACTTCTAGCTTCAAGGAAGGATGGTGTTAAGTGTTAGATCTAAAATATCCCCCTAAAGACTTGTTTTTGGAGGTGAGGCCTGGATGAAGGAGGTGAGTTACTGGGGGTGTGACCTAGAAGGTCCCTGGCTCCTCCCATTTTTCTTTATTTCCTGGCCACCATGGGTTGAGTGGCTTTCCTCTGTCATCCCCTTCCACCATGCAGTTTCTGGATTGGAGACAACTAAGCATGGACTGAATCCTCTGAAACCATGAGTCAAATTAATTTTTCCTTTAAGTTACAGGTGTTGGATATTTTATCACAGTGGCAGGAAAATAACTAATATCTATTGGAAATATAATTTGTCATTTGGATATATTGCCACCCCATTCAAAATCAAGATGTTGTTGGTAAAGAAGGAGATTCAATAGCAATAGACACTCTAGATTGTCTACTGCATTCCTGTTTGTGGTAATGGGACTACAAATATCTTGTTTTCTTCTTATCCGGTGAATATTGATGTACATTCACACTCCTCCATGGTCAGTGTTATCTGTTTTGGTAGGGATTGGTTCATAGGCAAATGTGTGAACTGAAACATATGCTGCCTCCTGATAAGAATCGCAGTATCCATTGTCTCATTATGTGAACAGTCACTGAGAAACACTAAGCTTTTCTTTTTCATGTTTTACCCAGGAACATTTGTGACATGTATTTATTCTATTTAATGCACATGAATTAGAGATTGTAAATTTGATAGAAATAGGAAAGGGCAAAGTAAATGGAAACAAAATGGAAGTTTATTAAGGATGCATATCAGCCCTTAATTTTTAAATCACACTGTTTAGAACTTTATTGTCAGTGCTTTGACCATAAGATATGGGTAAAGAATAAAACAATTGTGTAAATGATGTTAAAGCAAAAATTTTCATAATTTTTCCACTGATCATTATGTAGCAGGATGCACTAATATACAGGAAAATATTGTATTATTTTCTTTACATCCACCTCCGGGAACATAAGATTTTCCTCAAACAAAAGATACTCTATCCATTATAGGCTTCTACTGCAGTAAAAATAATATTTTACACTTTGTTTTTCAAAATGAGTCTCATATGGATGGACACAGATTTTGTAAGACCTGAAACTCAATGAAATTTTTAGGTCCTCCTTAAGAAAATACATAATCAGGTGCAGCTGGGCAAGGGAGGGGGCACAGTGACTGTGGAGTCCAATGCTCCCTCAGGTCGTGGACTCGATGCTGGCTGTTGCTGCAGCTTGAGTGGAGCCCACAGGGATGGGATGGGCCATCGCGTCACCTTCAGTCCTTGGGCCTCAGGTAGCTGGGCGATCAGCAGCCAGGCTGCTGCCAAGGAGGCAGCGTGACCTGTGCACGATTCTGACAGATTTTAAGAACAAATGCACCTTATAGCTCATGGAAGAAGAAAAACAAATCAGAACATTTTTGGGTTCCAAGTTGCCGAAGTATGGAGCAAAATCTGTAAGAAGTACACTGCAGCCAATGCCAAATGGGACAGCTGTTAATTTATTAGGAACATCCAAGAGTAGTAATGTGAGCAGTTACATAAAAAGCAATGGATCTGATTGTTCATTGTCCCATTCATTTAACTGGAGAAAAGCAAGTAAATACAAACTTAGTGCTCAAAGTACTGAAGAGCCTAGTAATACTCAAAATTCACATGATAAATTAATTGATCCTGAAAAACATGCTCCTACTCAAGGAAGGTTTGATAAAAATGGAATAAAGGGAGGTTTGAAAAGTGTTTCTCTGTTCACATCAAAGATAGTGAAGCCATCCACTGTGTGTCACTACAAAGGAGTTAAACCAAAAGTCTTTTTCTGGACCATCTAATTTGGGTAAATTCACCAAAGGCACATTATTGGGAAGGACTTTCTTTTCTTCAATCAGTGCTCCAAAATCACAGTTGAATGGATTTTATGGCAACTGATCGACTAGCAGCGTGCAAAGGCCTAGAGCAAACTCCTGTGCCACCAGAAGCTGTTCTGGAGAAAGCTTAGCACAGTCCCCAGACAATATTAAATCTATTACTTGTGAGAAAATGGTAAGGTTGCAAAGTTTTTCACATTCCACTGAGAATTCATTCCTTCCCCCTTTATCTATAACTAGGTCACATTCTCTCAATAGAGCTGTAGATCTCACAAAGCCTTATCAGAACCAACAGCTACCCATTCAAATGCCTGTCTGGTCAAGTATACTAGCAAGAAATTCCAGGCAGTCAGAAGTTCTCAATGGGAATGAACATTTGGGGTATAGATTTAATAGGTCTTACGCTGTTAGTGGAAAGAAGTTGGCTTTAACAAATGGCCCAGGTGTAACTTACTCTTTGGGTTATAGGATAGTTCATCCCTCTCTACTGAAATCTAGCCAATCTCCATTTGCTGGAACTCTCACAGCTGATGGCAATAAAAATTCACCGGCTGACATGTGTGTAGAGGAAGAGACTTCAGATTTGACTAAGGAGCACTACTAAGAAGGACCAAGAACTAAGTGAAAAAGAAAGTTATAGAACAGAAAATTACCAGACCATGACACATGATGCTAAAATTAAAATACCTGAGTGATGATGTGGATGATATTTCCTTGTCTTCTTTGTCATCTTCTGATAAGAATGATTTAAGTGAAGACTTTAGTGATGATTTTATATATATAGAAGACTCCAACAGAACTAGAATAACTCCAGAGGAAATTTCTCTCAAAGAAGAAAAGCATGAAAATGTACCATCAAAAGATATATTTGGTTCTCCTAAGGAAAATGAAAGGGACTTCAGTAAAACTGATGAATGGCTAGATGTAAGTGTATCTGTTGAAGACAGGAGTGAATGTGCAAAACATACTTCTGGAAATAATTTCACCAGATACAGATTGCAGAGCTGGTTCTTCATTTGAACTCTCTCCATCTGATAGCTCCGATGGGACATACATGTGGGACAAAGAGGTCTTGGAACCCATTGGAAATGTCCACCCCATTGGCAGCTATGAGTGCTCTGAAATGAACAGCATAGATATTCTGAATAATCTTGAATCATGTGACCTCGAGGATGATGATCTTATGCTTGATGTAGATCTGCCTGAGGATGCACCTCTTGACAATGTGGAGTGTGACACTATGAACCACTTTGACCAGTCAGACAGAAATATGCAGCAGTCTCAGGAAGGATTTTGGAAAAGGCCACCCCAGGGGTGGAGTGGACAAGAACATTACCACCTCATCCTGACTACTATCATCACCATGGAAAAAGTGACCTGAGCAGAGGCTCTCCTTACTGAGAAGCACCTTTGGGTCATTTTGAAAGACCCCCTTTTTCCAGGTGCAGAAGGTGTTTGCAGATGTCCCTGAAAGCACAGTGATGCTGGATGGGATGACCCTCCAGCACATGGTCCAGGACTTCACTGCTGTGAAAACCCGGCTACTCAAACTAAAGTGGCTGCTGCACCAGCATGATGGAAGTGGGTTCTTGCATAATGTTCAGCTGTCATTGCCCTCCAGTCCAGAACCAGAAGAAGCTGATGAAATGTATAAGAATGAAAATTTATTAAATGAAATAAAACAGCTTAAAGATGAAATAAAGAAAAAAGATGAAAAAATTCAACTTGCAACCTGATGTAACTGCCACCAAAAATCAAAAGAGGAAAAATACACATATGCTGATAAATATACCCAAACACCCTGGAAAAGAATTCCTCCTCAAGTACCACAGCCTTCCAGCAGCCTTCCCAGACCCACAGACCATACCCAGGGAAAACTAACAAGGCCACAACACACTGAGGCCCACAGTGAGTGTGTGGTCCAGGGCCTACATCAGGGCAGTGGACATCTGGATGGAAGCTTTTCACATGGCTTGCAAAAAGAAAATAACATTGGTTTCCCCTCCAGCCTTTCCCCTCCAACCCACAGTTCACAGTGGATGCAGCTAAGAAGGTTAAGTCTAACCTTCTGAAGCGAACTTGAACACAGCCATGAATGCTCAAGAGCCTTGCCATTTGGAAAAGAATCAAAGAAGTGACACACGATTTGTCCCTTCTTCTCTTCAAACACCTGCCCAGTCAAGCACAGAGGACCAAGCTACAAGAACTGGAAGAGATCTGTCTCTGCTGGTGGGCTACCCATCTCAGCCCAAGTCCTTGCAGCTTTTTAAGCCATCCGTCTTGAGTTCTTC
This sequence comes from Heterocephalus glaber, assembly GCF_000247695.1. The sequence goes on from NW_004624869.1 coordinate 265,457, forward strand.
AGCACCTCCTCCAGATTCTGAATCATCTCCAAGTAGGACTTCCACTTGTAAGAAGTCACCAATAGTCACACCATGTAATTCAGCAAAGCTTCAGCCAACAGCTGGTCAAGCAAGTCTAACAAATCTGAATTTGAAAGTGTCCAGGCTACGTCCCCCTTCCAGCTCTTTGAAACAAAAACAAAAAAGCAACCCCAACCCTCGACTAGAGCCTCAAAATTTCCAGGCCAAGACAAGCATCCCAAGGCCATTAGCACCACAGAAAGAAATAATGCAAAATCCAAATAGCATTTTGCATTCTGGGGATTGTTTGGCCTCTCATCGATATTCTTGTGTTCCTAAACCGAAGATACATTAAGTACATAGCCATCACTTGCCAATTTGGTTTTTTTAAAAATCTGTTCTGTAATAGCTTTATGTGCCATTTGCTACCATGTTGGAGATTCTATTGAAAGCCTCCAAATCTCAAAACTAAAATGTGGAAGTTTCCACTAGTTTGGCTCTTCCATTGAAGTGCATACCATGGAAGCAGACTTGTCTCAGGTAAACACAAAAGCTTGCTTATCCATCTTGGAGGCCTACAAGTCACTAATCATGCATCCATCCCCCTGCACATCCAGAAAGTCATAATGTTCCACTTAGCAGGTGAGAAGTGTGCTTTGCTGATTCAGTCCTGCTGCAGTCTGTGTTGACTGCTTATTGGAGCCCACCCCTTTCCACGTGTTCCCCTTGTGAATGTGGCTGCCACTTAAGTAAAGATGAGGGAATAATGGAAGATGATCATCTGTAAGCAGAGCTCTGGCCAATGTTTTGTATATTTAAAACGTCTATGCAAAAGCTTTGTGATGAATAAAGGAGATCAGGCTTTTAATGGGAAGTCTATGTAAATTTTATTTTTCCTTACTAGGATCAGCAAGGTTTACTAGTTGATTCATTTACAGGTAGATTTCCCAGGCTGAAAATGTTCAATATTGTATGTAAACCAATTATATTTTGCTTTAATATCTTGTTTGTCATACACACATTGCCAGTTGTGCTCGTTTTGGTACTGGGTGGATATGGAGAGCTTGTGATATACCTTGAAACCCATTCCTAATGGTGTATCTATTGTAACATCTCTTGGTACTAGAGTTTTGCTAGCAGTTCAGTTTCAAACCCTCTAGGCTTTCCCATCATAGCTGATTTAAGGTTCCACAGCATATATTTTAAATTAAGTCTTTATTGTAATATTTATATTTATTGACTGCTAATATCCGAAGACCGGAATAATGGACTTGAAATATTTGCACAAAACTTTGGTGGGATATAAGTATCCCACACATAGGGACTTAAAGCTTATTTTCTATAGCAAAATAAGTTAAAATATTTTGAAAAAAATTAAAATTTAAGACTCTTGAGAAAGGTAGAATTCATAATAGTTTTGGTTTTCTGGTTTCCTAGGTTTCTCTTTTCAGTTGGTGCATGTTTGAATGACAGTTCCTTGAAAAGTAGATTTGGGAAGAAAAATAGGACTATACATGGGAAATTGTGTTTTATTAAGAGATATTTCAAAAGAAATATGCTCATTTATTTTAATGTGCTACCCCAGGTAGCTGTGGAACCTCCAAGCCATCGCGTGTATGCATGCAATCATGCTTTGGGCCACTTGTTGGACAGTTCAGTAAATTTGTCTTCCATTCTCTGAGATCATCTTATCTTTAGGCTGGTCATCCAAAGCTAACTGAATTGAAATTACTATTTTTAGACAAAAATACCTTACAAGGTCAATTTATATTTTGATCAGTTAACCAAAAATATATCAAAAGGAATTATGACCAAAAAAAATCACTCAAATTTCTAGGGATTCCTATAAGAAATATACATTACTGAAATTATTTGCTCTCTTTTAAGAGAAAAACATCTCAAATGCTTGAGTGGAAATTTCCAAAGTGGTGTTTGCTCACATTGTGATCCAGGCTTTACCCCTGAGAGCCATGCACGTGAAGCTGCCGTGAACCTTTTGTTAGACTTGGTATTAGGTGGGCAGCACAACTCTAGTATGGTACACTCATGCCACAGCATTTGTCTCAGTATTTCACATTTCCTGTACTAATGTCAGAAAACCCTTTGCCTACTCCTGGTACCATTAGTGTAAGGTTGCCATTGGTAGAGCTCTGCTTTGTTCGTGGAGCTGAGCCTGGACGGCTGCAGCTTTGTAGATAGGCAGTGTGTGGTCCTTCATTTTGAAGGAGAAAAAATACAGATTTCATGCATTGCAAATAGGATGCTGTCCTAATGAATTACGTAGTAGGCTCCTGGTTATTTTAGAAGTTTGGTATAGACCCTTAAGAAATATTATTTACATGTTGGCCTTATCCTTAGGGGAAACTTTTCACATTTTTATTTTTACCTACCCAGTCTAAAGAAAATGTCTTCATTGACTGTAACATAAAAGTATTGACTCCAGTAATTTATTTCTTTTTGCTATTTTTCATTCCCCCCAATGAATTTGTAGAAATGTTAACCCACAAATGGTTCAGCTTCTCTGTACCTTTGTTGAGCCTTACTCTTGGCAGAAGATAGGGTTATCAATATAATTATGAAGCATATTTAAGAGAAAAAATATCTAGAATGCTCATACAAGTAAAGTATTTTCTTGCAGTTTTCTTTAAAAGGTGCAGTGTCATGTTGGTCAGCTCTTTTGTAAATATGAAGTCAGAAATGGAAGTGAGCGTAACGCTCTGCTGAATAACCAGAGCTCAGCTTCTCATATTCGGCTTGCTCTGTTTATTGCTTCTGCAGATCAGCTCTGGGCCAAGCCTTCCTCCTGCAAAAGCTTAGATCACTAATTCTGTTGTTATTGTGGTATCAGTAAACACACGTGAAATGTATAAATTCAAAGTCCCGAGGAAGAAGTTATATGGTGGTTAAGTTTTACATTTGTGAAAGAGAAAATTAAGAGAATGCAGAATAATGTGCTTGGTTGTTAATAGGATGCACATCAATTTTTCTAAAGAAAGCTTGGCCTAAGGAGTTTATAAGTATAGGTAAAGACGGTTTTAAGGCAATAAACAATGGATTATAGAGTTATGTAATTTAGAATGTTTCTAATAATTGAGACCTCTAACATTTTTCTTTTGGAGTCTCATTTTCATGTGTGCAATATTTCCAGGCATCTGAGACTACTGTTCATTGTATTTATATATTATAAGGGAACTTACTAAGTATTTTAACAAGTGAAAATCTAAATATGAGAGAATATATCAGATTTGCACTTTAAATGAGCTTAACTGCTTGGAATTGTGCCTGAAATATCAAAATGCCTCCTCTTGGATATGGAATGGATTTCTCTGTAATTGTTGCCACTTGAAAATATCAGTAGAGCCTTTCACAGAATCTATGCCTCACATGACACTTTTTCCATTAAAGCACTGTTTTCTTTAAATGTTCCATTGTTCCCTGAAGTGTTTTACTCATATCACTCACCGCATCAGGGAGACTGTGACCCCCAATAGCCATCACCTCTGGGCAAGAGGTGCACTCTGTCTTCCCAGCAGCATGGCCCTCCTGCTTCCAGGCTCCAGAGCATGCTCTTTGGAATCGCCAGGTGTCCTCGCAGGAAAGGACTGCGGCACCACCTCCAGTTACTCTCTACCTTACACAGTAGTTTCGTGTTGCTGAGTTACTTTGGGCAGTTATGTTTGCATAGTTATGCACACATTTGAAAATTATAACTATTATACAGACATCTTATATTTTTTCTTGGGGATGATGGCCTTGCTATTTTTCTTAATTCTGATATTTGAATTCTGTTTGCTCTTGGTCTTTTTATATGTTCCTTTAAGTTTTCTGCTGCAGCAATTTGAAAGAATACATTTGTATTGATGATTATGATGGTAGGCGCCAATGTACAATTATGTTATTAATTTAAAATAATGTCTTAACCTTGTTGAGGAAAAGTTACCCACTTTCTTCTTGGTAAAACATTGCCATAGCAAAATAATACTGACCCTGAAAGTTTAAAGTCTCTTAAGTCATGATTAAAAACAAAAATAGTATCCACAGTATTATTTTTACATTGACTTCAAAAACTGGTTCCAAGCACATACTGTATGTTAGAACTTGCCTGTAAAGTGAATTATAAAGACTGAATGTAAAGTCTCTTTCATGAAAATCTTGGAATAGTAAATAAAAATTAAGTTCATAATTATAAAAAAAAGAAAATACATAATCTGGTACAAATGTGAAAAAAATTTAGAACAGGTGAAGCTATCAAAACAAATTATAAATTATAGAAGCTGACAAATATAGAAACATCACAAAAATCCAGAAAATGTAACAAATATTTTAATTAATTAATTGCTTGTCATACCTCTGTATTACTCTTCTCCCCACTGTTTCTGGCTGCATAATCTTTTTTTTTTTGCTTAAATTCTTTTATTGGTACATTTTAGCTATACAATATGTTTACATTTATCATTGGGTGCTTGTACCTGTACATGATGTATCTTGGTTCTTATTTTTTCACCATTACCTGTGC
>NW_004624869.1:317705-328421 GCF_000247695.1 Heterocephalus glaber
GGGGGGGTACTGAGGATCGAACTCAGGTCCTTGTGCTTGTGCAGCAGGAAGTGAAATCACTGAGCTAAAGCCCCAGCCCCCTGGTCACTAATTGCAATCTTATCTTCTATATCTGAAATCCTGTCCTCACATTGGTTCATTCTGCTGTGTAGACTGTCAATGGAGTTTTAAATCTCTTGGAAATCTGTATCTGTTTTATGGAATCCATTTGTTTCCTATGTTGGGATTCCATCATGTTCCTCAGCTTCTCTATTTTTTTAATCTATGTCCTTTCTAGATTTATTAATCATGCCTTGCACTATGGGCAGAATCTCTGCTGTTATCTGAGAAATTATTCCTGATTTCCTTTTTTCCAGATCCTCTTTTGTTGCCAGTTCAGGGAGTCCAGGTGATTGAGTATTAGAGTGTTCCATCTCATTTCCCTTTGGGGTTGCTCTAGGTGATCTGGAAGTCTGTTTTTGAGGTTTGTTTATGTGTATTCTCATTTCGATGGGGTCCTGCTGGTGCCTGGGTGGCTCACCTCCTCTTCCCTGGGAGTGGTGGAATGTCGGCCAGGATCCTCCTCCTGGGTGCTGGGATTAGCTCACCTCCTCTGCCTTGGGAGTGGTGGAATGGCAGCCCAGGAGCCTCCTCCTTGGCTCTGGGATTGGCTCACCTCCTCTGCCCTGGGAGCAGAGGAATGGCAGCTGGGGAGCCTCCTCCTGGGTGCTCTGTTTTGTTAATGGTGCCTTTAGAAAAACAGAAATTTCTAAATTCTCCTTTGACCTATGGACTAATATTAAGAAGTATTTTTGTTTAATTTCCAAATATTTGAGAACTGATTTATGTTTTTCTGTACTCATTTCTGGTTTTATTATCTTGCTCTCAGAGAACATACTCTAAATGCTTTCAATCCTTTTAAATTTGAGACTTATCTAGGGCCCAGCAGTCTCTTTCTCTTTTTGGTGAATGTTCTGCATGAACTTGGAATAAATATTTGTTCTTTTTTGGAGGTGGTATAATACACAAACACACACACACACACACACACACATACACATATTCAATTAGGTTAAGTTGGTTGGTTGTGTTTTTTAGGTCATGTACATTTGTACTATTTTTTTGCACTTTATCAATTATTGAAAGAAAAGTGTTAAAGCTTCCAATAGTTTTTGTAGATTTGTGTATTTTTTTCTTTCAGCATTGTCAACATTTTATTCAGGTAGTTTGAAATCTCTGTTATGGGTGCACACACATTCAGGTTGTTACAAGTTTTTGAAGAATTTACCCCTTATAATCATAAGTTTTATCATCATAAAACTTACCTCCTATTCCTTGTTCTGAAGCCTACCTTGTCTGATATTAATATAGCTACTACAGTTTTCTTACAACTGGTGTTTGCATTGTATTTGTTGTCCTATCCTTTTACTTTAAAGTTGTCTCTATATTTCTTATATAATCCATTCTGACAATCTGTGCCTTTAATTGGAGTGTTCAGACTATTTGTATTTGATTTGACTATAGATATGGTTGATGTTAAAATTATTTGTTACCTGCTTTTTATTCATCTTATCAGTTCTTTGTGTTTTTTTCTTCTTATTCAGTTCAACATTTTATAATATTTCAGTTTGTCGTCACCATTACTTATTAGCTATAATTATGGGATTTTTAGAAATTATTTTTGAGTTTTGAGTGTACATCTTTTGCTTTCCACTTACTGGGGTGACAAGGCTTGCTGCTTTTCCCCTAGAGACTTAAGAGTGTGTTCCACAGAAGAGAAGGAGCCAGGGGGTTTCTGCCTTTCTCACTGCACTGAGGGATGCTTCTTCTGTCCCCTAACCCCTGGCTTTCTAAGGAATACCCAGTAGAGGTCTTCAGGGAAAAACTTCATGTGGGCATGAGCTGCCCTTTGTTTGCAATTCCTAGAGGCTCTATGAAATCACAATAGCCACATAGGGCCATTAGCAATTTGTTAATAACTTAAACTGAAGATTCAAGGAAGATGGCAGAGTAGTAAATACAACAAATCAACCTCTCTGAGATTTAGATTAAAACACTGGAAAATAACAAACTGGAGAAGAAAAGAAGGAGTGAGATGGATCCCCAGGACCCAGTAATAATTCAAAGGGAAAATTGGAGTTCACAGAGAAGATGAAGAGACAGACTACAATGCAGAAAAAGGAAGTGGTGTGCTGCATGTTCTCCCCAGCTCCCAGGTCAGAGCCTGAGAGAGGAGGATGGACTCTACAGAGACACAGTGAGAGTAGGTGACTCCAGAGGCCTCCAGAGAGAAACCATCCAGTGGAATGGAGCAATGGATGCTGTGTTCTACAACAGGAGGTGAGTGACTCCAGTCCAAGTGACTGCTCTGTCCTCTGGAGTGGGTGTTTGGACAAATACCATTCAGGGAGGAGCCAACTGAACCCTGGACTTAGAGCAGCCATGGTTTGACTTTATCTCAGGGCTCCTAGTATTGAAATCCCATAATGACTGAGTTAAGGACAATCATGGGAGATATCCAGGGTCAGGGAGCCAGAGTCAGGCCAGCAAGAGACGCTCAGGGTTATAGGGTGAACAACTCAGGCCCCAACTCCAAAATCAGAGGCCAGGGTCATCCTGAACTTCTGTGGAGTTGAAAGCACCAGAATCAGCACCCTACACTATTCCTACTGCAGGCTTCCTGGGATCATCCAGCACAGATCTGAGCTCTGACTGCCTCCTTTGTCTATCGGTGACAGCAGAGCCACTCCATGAATTGGACCTCACCACAAAACTGTAGACACCAGAAGATAACTACATGGTTGAAATCACAGAGAAATCTTTTTTCTTTGCTTTTGGTTTTTTATGATTGTTTTTATTTTTTTCGTTAGTGTGAATATTGTTTTTAGCTCTTTTTGTTGTTTTTTCTTGTTCACTTTTTCCTTCTTTCTTTCTCTCCTGTCTTCTTCACCACTTTCCCCAAAGCTTAGATAATCTTTGCTCTTTCAGCCCTGTTTCTATTCTTTCTCTTATTTAACATTTTTATTTTTCCTCTTATCCCCTTTAAATTTTCTCTCCTTAAGGTAAAATTGCTCTATTGAGTGGATATTTACTATATATAATTTTCTGATTTGTTTTAGATTTTGTGATGTAACTATTAATCTTATACCTATGGTTAATGATGACAAATTAACAATTATTACAGTTTGTCATTGTCTAGACTCTGCTTGATGCTATTGTTACTACTGACTGTACTACTTTAGCCAAGGTAACATAGTTGTTGTGATCAGTTGTTCTTCCTGGTATGCCACACTGGGGAGATTATCTTGGGGTCATAATGATACCATAGTCCAGTGCCAAATGACTGTGTGCTAGGCCAAACAGGCAGCAACCTCTTATCCCTAATAAATTGAAGAGGAAGGATCTTGGGACAGACTCAGAGGCCAAAAGACAGCTATGCCCAGAAGATATTTCTGAAAAGTAGTCATTTTGTAAATAGGTCTCAATACTAGTAGCAAAGCTACCTACCATAAATAGTTTACAAGCATCAATGGTGACAACAAATTTTTAAAAATAGAGAATGAGAAAACATGGAAGTAAGATGCAACCCCAGACCTACAGCTCAGCCAAGACAAATCCAGGGGACATTGAGGTGGAAGAAGTCAAAGGCCAGCCAGCTGAACTTACTGAAATGGTAGCAGTGGAAGTAACAAAACAGATGATAATGAGTCTCTAGAAAAAAAAATCAGAAATAATTACAGATAACTAAAGAGATGACCATAATAAAGGACATGGTTAATGAATCTAGAGTAGCTATAGATAAAAAATAGATGAGCTTAAGAAAGTGATGAAAACCATGAACACCTAATACAAGAAAGGGCTGGAATCCAAAAAATAGATTGAAGCAGATTAAAAATTGCATGAAAGTATACCCAGCAGAATCAACCAATATGAAGAAAGATTTGCAGTTAGTGATCATCAAATGAAAAACTTCTTTTTTTAAAAAAAACTTCTTAAAAATAGCAAGAGGCCACAAAAGTCAAACAGTTGCTAGATGATGCAAAGAAGAATAATATAAGATAAATTGGAATCAATGAAATATCACAAGATAACACAAAGGACATAAAAAAACCTGTTCACAGAAGTAATAGCAGAAAACTTCTGAAGCATGGAAAAAAAATTTGACATATAGATAAGTGGGAATATAGAGCCCTAATCAGCCATGATCAGAAAAAATTACATCAAACCATATAATAGTTAAGATACCAGAAATTCAACACAAGAACATAATATTAAAAGCTGTTAGAGCAAATAAATAAATCACCTCTAAAGGAAAACCCATCAGAGTCACAGCAGATTTCTCAACACAAACCATAAGTCAAGGAAAGCTTGAAGGATTTCAAGTCCCCAAATAAAAAAAACCCTTCAACACAGATTGATGTACCCCACATATTTTTTTCAAAATTAGTGGAGAAATAAGATACTTCCGTGATGAAGAACACCTGAAGAAATTTATGACCACCAAACCAGCACTCCAAAAATTTCTGAAGGATATTCTAGAAAAAGACAATGGAAACAACAATTCTATGAATCTCAATAGAATAAATCTATCAGGCAAGGCAAACAATTAAACAGAGGGCAAAGGAATGGAACCAACAACAGGAAAATCATATTACAGGGATAAGTCAATATGTATCAGATATAACGATCAATGTAAATGGTCTCGACTCACAAATAAGATGAAACAGATTGGCAAAATGGATCAAAAAGCAAGATTCAGGAATATACTGCATATAGGAAACACATTTAACTAAAAAAGAAATTCATAGACTGAAAGTCAAAAGATGGAAAACAATACTTCATGTGACAGAAAACTGGAAAAAGGCAGGGGTAGCTATTCTATTTGCAGACAAAGTAGATTTCAAGCCAAGACTGATCTGAAGAGACAAAGGTCATTGCACACTGGTTAACAGAACAACCCAAGAGGAAGTGATAACAATGATAAATGTATATGCACAAAATACTGGCATGCCCAACTATATAAAATAAACATTAATGAATATGAAAAATTAATTAAGCACCAATATAGTTGTAATGTGGGCCCTCAATATACCACTATCACAAATAGACAGATCAACTACACACAAAAAAATCAACAAAGAAATATCAGAGCTTAACCAAACCTTTAGACAAATGGACTTAGTAAATACATACAGAATATTCCACCAAATAACAACAGAATACATATTCTTCTCAGCTGTACATGAAACTTTTTCTAAAACAGACCACATATTAGCTCATAGGATGTGCTTAAGCCAATGCAATGTAATTGAAATTATCCCATGCATATTACCAGATCATAATGCAATGAAACTGGAAATTAGTGGCAAAAGAAAACACATGGAAATCAAATAGCACCCTCCTGAACAACCAGTGGGTCACAGATGAAATTAAAGAAGAAATTAGACAGTTTCTATATTTAAGCAATAATGCCAGTATAACATACCAGAACGTATGGTACACAATGAAAGCAGTCTTATGAGGGAAATTTATAGTGGCGAATTCCTACATCATAAAAACAGAGTAAGCTCAAATAAATAACCTAATGTTGAAACTCCAGCTTCTAGGAATAGAAAACTAAGTTAAACACAAAGTATGTATGAAGGAGGAAATTATAAGAATCAGAGAAATTAATGCAATTGTGACTAAGAAAATAATAGTAAAATATCAATGAATCAAAGAGTTGGTTCTTTGAAAGATCAAATAAAATAGAGAAAACTTTAGCCAACCTTGTCCAAAAAAGGAATGAAAAGACTCAAATCCACACAATTAGGAATGAACAGAGTGAAATCATAATGAGTCCTGTAGAAATCCAGGAGATCATCAATACCTACTTTTAGAACCTATACTCTAAGAAATGAAAAATGCAGAAGAAATGGATAGATTCCTAGGTATATATGAATTGCCAAAGTTGAATCAGGAAGATATAAAAATGCTAAATAATCCAATATCAGTCAATGAAATCGAAGAAGCAATTAAAAAACTACCAGCAAAGGAAAGCCTAGGTTCTGACAGGTTCACTTCTGAATTCTACAAGAAATTTAGAGAGGATCTAAAGCTACTACTTCTCCTTTCTTTAATGAAATTGAAAAGGAAGCAATATTCACTCCCGAAGTCATTCCTGGAAGTGAGCATTACCCTGATACCAAAACCAGAGAAGGTTCCAACAAAAAAGGAGAACTACAGGTCAGTCTCCTTAATGAACATAGATACAGAATTTCTTGTAATATACTGACAAACAGAATGCAGCAAATCATCAAGATTATACACCATGACAAGTAGGATTCATCCTAGAGTTCCAGGGGTGGTTCAACAAACACAAATCAATAAATGTAATACACCACATTAACAGACTTAAGGACAAAAACCACACAATCATCTCAATAAATGCAGGAAAAGCATGTGACAAAGTCCAACACCCATTCATGATAAAAACTCTACAGGAAATTGGAATAGATGGTCTTTATCTCAATGTGATAAAAGCTGTCTATGACAAACTAACAGCCAACATCATACTAAATGCAAAAACTGAAAGCTTTCTCTCTAAAATCAGGAATAAGAGAAGAATGCCCACTACCTCCACTCCTATTCAGTACAGTTCTGGAAACATTAGCCAGAGGAGCTAGACAAGATAAAGAAATAAAAGGAATAAGGATAGAAAAGGAAGAAGTTGAACTATCATTATTTATGGATGACACAATACTCTACATAGAAGACCCCCAAAACTCCACCAAGACTACTAGATTTAATAACCAAATTCAGTAGCATAGCAGAATACGCAGTCAACACTCAAAAATCAATAGTGTTCCTGTACACAAATAATAAACTTAATGAAAGATAAATTAGGGAAACAATAGCTTTCACAATAGCATCAAGAAAAATGAAAGACTTAATCTAACAAAGGAAGTAAGAGATCTTTATATTGAAAACTACAATACCCTAAAAAAGGAGATTAAAGAGTTTAGTTGAAAATGGAATGATACCCTTGTTCTTGGACAGAAAGAACCAATAAGCAAAAATAGCCATACTTTCAAAACTGTTATACAGATTTAATGCAATCCTGATCAAAATACCAATACCATATATCATGGAAGCAGAGGAAAGAATCCTAAAATTCATTTGGAACCAGAAGAGACCTAGAATAGCAAAAGCAGTTCTGGGCAACAAAGACAGGGCAGGGAGCATCATAATCCTTGACTTTAAATTATGGTACAAAGCTACTGTGATAAAAGCAGTATGGTTCTGGCAAAAAACAAAAAACCAGGCCCGAGGATCAATGGAACAGAAAAGAAGATGCAAAAACAACTCCAAACACACTCAGCTACCTTATCAATGACACAGGGTCCACATGGCTTCACAGGAAGAAAGATAGCCTCTTTAATAAATGGTGCTGGATAAACTGGCTTTCCACATCCTGAAGATGAAAACTAGAGCCATATCTTTCATCATGCACTAAACTAAAATCAAAATGGATCAAAGATCTAAATACTAAAACAGAAACACTAAATATGCTGGAAGATAGACCAGGTAGACCTCTTGAAGACATAGTGGTAGGCAAAGACTTTATGGACAAAATCCCAATTGCACAGGAAATAATACAAAAAATCTACAACTGGTGTCTCATCACATTAAAAAGGTTTACCATAGGAAAAAATCCACCAACAGAGAGATGAGACAATCCACAGAATGGGTGAAAAAATTTTTTACCAGCTACTTCTCAGACAAAGGACTAACATGCAGAACATATAAAGAACTCAAAAAAAAAAAATCAGACCACTCAACTTTAAAGACCCAATCCAAAAATGGGCATTTGAAATGAATAGACACTTCTCAGATAAAGAAGTACAAACAGCAATATCAAAAAATGCTCAACATCACTGGTCATTTGTGGAATATATTTTAAAACAATGCTGAGATTCTATCTTACTCCAGAAAGAGTGGCGATCATCAAGAAATCAACAAATAAATGGTAGCAAGGCTGGAGGAAAAGGAAACCCTTCTTCACTATTGGTGGGAGTATAAATAGATCATCCAATATGGAAATAATTCAGAGATTCCTCAAAAAAACCCCCCTAAAACTAGAGGTTCCATTTGACATAGCTATTCCCCTTCTAGGTATCTTCCTAAAAGAGTTAAAAGTATCATACTACAGTAATATATACACACCTATCTTTATAGCAGCACAATGTGTAATACCTAAATCTTCAAAATAGCTCAGATGCCCATCAACAGATGAATGGATAAAGAAAATGTGTTTTTAAAAATTCAATAGAGTACTACACTGCTATAACTTAGGATAAATGAGACATTTTTAGGTTAACAGATGTACCTTGAGAATACTAATTTTTGAACTTAATTATTGAAATTATTGAACTGAATTCTCCATGTTGACTTTATGACACCCAGTCTTTTCTCTCAGCCTGTGCCACAAGTAAACCAGTGTTCATAGTCCTTGAAGCCTCTTGTCTTCTCCTGACTTTCACTCTACTTGGTTGTCCTTTGAACTCAGTTCTCTGATGGGTTAAAAAAAAGTTCTGATTTTATTGTTTATCCATTTTTTTTTGTTCTTAGTGCAAAAATTATATTTTTCTGTCTACATAGTAGGCAGAAACAAAACTCATAGTATAGCTCTACAGGAGGAATTAATATTGGAGAAATTGAAGACCAAATATGGACTGGTGAGCAACTCAAAGATTACCAATGCCAAGAACCTAAGCTGGAGGGAAAAGGGGGCATGTGCTCTTTCACATACCGTGCAGGACAGTCATATAGGACCTAGAACCATGAAGCTTAGCTGTGGGAGCTGGATCCATGAGGGAAACACAGACATTACCTGAGGTGACACTTGTGACACAGAAGGAAATAAAGTATGCTATCTTTTTCTCTTTCTTTTGCTGCTTAGTTTCCTAGTGATGCTTCTCATTGACCAAATCAGCTGTCTCCAACAGACATAACACTATGGAGAAAAGAGCATACAGACAACAGACAGCTCCCTGCTTAGACAAAGCACAGCAAGCAAGAGATGAAATACAGAGCTGAGGGCAAATGCTCTAACACCAGCATGGTGTTTAGCCCCCATTTCTAAATAACATGTCTATGGCACGCCATTTTGAGTTTTAAATTTTAAACTATCTGTTGACTTCCTGTATTAGTTATTTTTCTCATTGCTGAGACAAAATACCCAACATATACAAGTTAAAGGAGGAAAGGCTTATTTCAGATCATAGTTTGTAGAGATTTCAGTCCATAGTAGGCTGGCTCCAAGCAGGGTGGCATGGCAGAGGAGCATCCAGAAGAGAAACAGTCTACTGATTGGCAGCACAGGCAGAAGGCAGCAAGCAGCAGTGGCAGCAGCCCTGTCTTCCCTCTCTCTCTCTTTATAGTCCATCCAGGCTGTAAACCTATTGATTGGTGCAACCCACACCCAGTGTGGGACTTCCACAATTTACTCCCTTAATCCCAGCATCATACCCTTAACCCAAGTATCATACCCTTAATCCCAGCACTACACCATTAATCCACATTCACATACCCTAATCCAGCCACTGTCAAAACTCCCCACCCATGACTGTCTGAAGCTTTGTGGGGGACATCTAGATACAAGCCATAACACTTCCCATCACAGAAAATTTGGTCTTTGCAACACTTCCCTCCTCCCTTTCCACTAAAATTCGCTTACCTTGCAAATATATAACAACATTTTTTGGAATAACGAATGAGTTATTAATATATATGTGGATGTGGTACACAGGTAAACCACATAATGCATTCTGATTGCATTTCCAGTAAAATTTTTAACCAGTAAAATACATGTTACACAAAATTTACTGTCTTAACCATTTGTGAGTGTACAGTTCAGTATACTCTAATTTAAGTATACTTTAAGTATATTCACATAGTTGTTAAACCAATATGCAGAATTTTTTCATACCCATTGAATAACAACTTCCCATTTCCCCATCCCCCAAGCCTGGGTACCCACCATTCTACTCTTTATTTCTGTGAGGTTGATTTCCCTGTTGATACCTTGTGTAACTTAGAATAATGTCCTCCAGGTTCATTCAGGCTGTAGCATGTGTCAGTTTCTTTCCTATTTAAAGCTGAATAACATTCCATTATGTGTATGTACTGTATTTCATTTTTCCATTCTGGGGTGTTTGGGTTGCTTTTACCTTTTGATTACTGTGAATAATGAAACAATTAGCATGGGTGTACACGTGGCTCTTTGAGACCCTTATATCCAATATTTTGGATACACATACAGAAGTGGGATTGCTGGTTTAAATGGTATTTCTGTTTTTAATTTATTGAGGAGTTACCATACCGTTTTCCACAATGGCCACACCATTAAAACACTTACAGTGTGGCTGTATCACCAACCCTAGTGCCGAGGATCAGAGCTGCCTCAGGGCTGAGGACAAGCATTACTGGCCACTGTACCACCACTCCCAGCACCAAGGACCAGAGCCACCCCCAGCAGTAAGGAGGTGAGCCACTAGGGCACCACCAGGATCCACACCTCATCCTTGAAATAAGAAGACATGTAAACAAGTCTGAAAAGCAGACTCCCAGATCACCTAAAGCAACCCCAAAGGGAAAGGAGATGGAATAATCTGATACTCAAACACCTGGACTCCCTGAACTGGCAACAAAAGAGGATCTGGAAAAAATGAAATCAGAAATAATTTCTCAGATAAC
>NW_004624869.1:345106-362076 GCF_000247695.1 Heterocephalus glaber
AATTCCTTTCACAATAGCATCCAAAACCTGAAATACCTAGGAATCAACCTAACAAAAGAAATCAGAAACCTCTTCTCTGAAAACTGTAGCACTCTGAAAAGGGAGATTGAAGTTGATATCAGAAAATGGAAAGACATTCCTTGCTCCTGGGCAGGAAGGATCAACATAGTGAAAATGGCTATACTTCTAAAACTGCTATACAGACTCAATGTAATTACAATTGAAATCCCAACAGCATACTTCACAGCCCTTGAGAAACCAATCCAAAAATTCATTCTGAACAAGAAAAGACCTAGAATAGCAAAAGCAATTCTAGGCAACAGAGACATGCCAGGGGGTATCACAGCCCCCTACTTGAAACTATACTACAAAGCTACTGTGATAAAAATAGCATGGTACTGGCAAAGAAATAGACCTGAGGACCAGTGGAACAGATTAGAAGATGCAGAAACAACTCCAGATACACTCAGCCACCTCATCTTTGATGAAGGAACCCAACACCCTTACTGGAGGAAAGATAGCCTCTTTAACAAATGGTGCTGGAAAAAATTGTTTCAACTTACCAAAGCTTAAAACTAGACCTACATCTCTCACCATGCACTAAACTAAAATCAAAATGGATTAAAGCTCTAAATATTAAAATAGAAACACTGAACCAGCTGGAACAGAGGTTAGGTAGAACTCTTGAAGATATTGGAGTATTAAAATATTTTATGAACAAAACCTCAGTTGCCCGTGAACTAGCACAAACAATCAAAAGGTGGGATCTCTTCTTACTAAAAAGCTTCTGCACAGCAAGAGAAATCAAGAACAGTGTGAAGAGACAACCCACAATGTGGGAAAAAATTATCACCTTCTGTTCCTCAGACAAAGGTCTACTACCTAGAATCTATAAAGAACTTTAGAAAGTCGGGCCTCCTAAATTTAAAGACCCAATCCAAAAATAGGCATCTGAAATGAACAGACATTTCTCAGACAAAGAAGTAGAAATAGCAAATAAACATATGAAAAAATGTTCAACATCACTGGTCATTTGAGAGACGCAAATGAAAACAATGCTGAGATTCCACCTCACTCCAGAAAGAATGACTGCTATCATGAAATCACCAATAACAAATGCTGGTGGGGCTTTGGGGAAAAAGGAACACTGCTCCACTGCTGGTGGGGGTGTAGACTGGTGCAAGCACTTTGGAAATCAGTATGGAGCTAACTCAAAGAACTAGGACTGGAAGTCCCATTTGATCCAGCTATTCCCCTGCTGGGTATCTTCCCCAAAGAATAAAAGAATCATACCACAGTGATACATGTGCACCCATGTTCATAGCAGCACACTTTGTAATAGCTAAAATTTGGAAGCAGCCCAGTTGCCCATCAACTGGAGAGTGGATCAAGAAAATGTGGTGTTTTTTTAAATAAAATGGAGTACTACTCAGCCATAAAAAAGAGAAATTATAGACATTTATTGCTAAATGGATGCACATTGAAACGATACTCTTAAGTGAAATATTGTATACACATGTATAAATACTGAATAGTTTCTCTAGTGTGAGAAAGTGAAAGTGTAAGGATTAAAATTTATAATAGAGAATGTGAAATAGGAAGAAAAGGTGCAAAGGGGAGGGGGATGTGGGAAGGAGTTAGGGGAAAGGAAAGAAGGGAATGGAATTAATATGAGAAAAAGAAAAAATGGAAACAAAGTCTTTATAAATGGGGAGGGATGGAGGAGTTGAAGGGAGGGTAGGGGAAGGGGGAAAAGTAAGAACCAAGAGAGATTATGTAAAGGTGCAAATTTCCAATGATGAATGTCATTATATTGTTTACCTAAAATGTAGCAACAACATAAAATTTTTACAAAAGAAGCAAGAAGAACAACAAAAAAAAATAAAGGAAAAATGGGCACTTATTGAGATGCTACTATAAAAAAAAGTGTTGACTACAAGAATATAATTATTTTAGTATAAAGAATAAAGAATTCTGAGCTGTGTATTGTACCTATACAAGTATTTTTTCATACAGGGTTCTTCCAACAAAGACTCACTTAAAATTTTACCAATAGAGTATTTTGAGCTGTTCATTCTATGACAGCAAAGATAATGATGAAAAGTCAGGTCAAGTAAGGGCTGTTCCTTCATACAAGGATCTCCTTGAAAAACTCTTGGGCTTTTTACACATCTATACTACAGCATGCTAACATTTAATACATATTGTAGTTATATAACCTAATCAACGTACCAAAGATATAATTGATCTTTCTCCTGTAGGAGGAACATACAATAATAATGCCCTAATTTTGTATGTCTCTGTTCTATAATGACAGGCTGTCATTTTCTATAATTTACCAGAGATTATGAGCAACGTGTGTAGGCTGAGTATAGTTGCTTAGTAACCACCTTATAAAATTTTCTTAAATGTAATTGCTTCTCTGCCAGGGAAATATTGAGCCCACAAATTTGCATTGGACTGCTCTCTAAGCACCTCAACATATTAAATATCCCTGTGCTTTTTTATTTCAAATGATTTTTAAATTCTGTTAAGGTAAGCCACCTTTGTTAGGATCATTATTTTTCTTTGAACAAAGTGAGACTTCCAAATGATTATTTCTACACTATCATTTTCCCTACTATTTTTCTGTATCTCTTTTCATATTACTTTTTTAAAGTTGATGATAGAAACTTGTGAAGAATCATGAAAATCCCCAGTTTCATTTTGAATGATTCTAAATGCTTTTTAAGACCACTAATTTGATTTTTTTTAAAACCTGGGGTATCAAAATTTGTACCTGAATGTTCAAATTGAATATTCTTGTCTTAGTTACTTTCTCATTGTTGTTACAAAACACTTGACACTCACAATTTAAAGAAGGTAAGGTTTATTTTACCTCACAGTTTGTAGAGGTTTCCAACCATAGTTGGCTGGTTCCAAGGCAGGGCAACATGGCAGAGGAGAAGCAGCTCATGGGATGCCATTTGGAAGCAGTGGCCATCAAGGAAGGAGGAGGTACACATACCCTTCCAGGTCGCACCCACAGTGACCCACCTCTCCATCTCTGGGCTTCACTTCCCAACAATACACCCAGCTACAAGCCAGTCAGTGGACTAATCCAGTCACACACAATCATGATCCAGGCACCTCCCCAAAACCCCAACTAGGAATGCATGAGTCTTTAGGGGAACGCCTTGATATAAGCCACAACAGTTCTCCTGAGTTTGACCTTAATTCCAACTCTGGCTGTTAGCCAAACATCTATATTGCTATTTAAGAAAATGTGGAGCCTGTGCAGACATCTAGCACAGAACTTTACTTTTTATTTGTGTCTGCCTTAAGGATGAAATGGCTAGCAACTAAAATTCACTTCAATACCATTGTTAGTATTTCAGGTAGTATTTCCAATCATTAATTGCTGTGTTATTTTAACTGTCTATCTTTTCCTATTTGCTAGAAAGACCTTAGATTGATGTAGGAATAGTTCACAGCTGAGAAAAAAGTCGACTTTCCCTTTGATTCTAAGTTTGAGTTGGGTATGAGATAGAAGAGACTAGAAATGAATTTGAAGAACTGATACTGTAGAATTTGTTCATACTTCTGGCTCCCAACCCCTAGACTTAATAAATGATCTCTAAGCAAGAGGCAGGGAGAAATTAGAGAAAGAAAAAAAGAGACTAGAAGCAGTGCAGTGACTGTGCTCTCTGAACCCCACCAATCTACCCTCTAAAGCTTTTCTTCCATCTCAGAATCCTGGAGAAGGAAGCATCAGGTGCATTCTAGAATAACAGCAAGGCTTAGAGAGAAACTTAACAAAATGGCAGATGGTATATATGGAAAAGAGTGTCCAGAAACAAACTCCTTTGCTCCCCAACCTTTCCCTGAGATGCAGTTATTTCTGGGGCCCAGCATGGGGACACAGAAAAGTGAGCAAAGAGTGAGAGCTGGTAAGCCTGCCAGGAGGTCACCTAGCAGGGCTGAGTAGATCTTTGCTAAAAGGATGCTGAACGCATCCAACCAGGACCCTGATGGGGTGCAGAGCTAAACTCGGGACTGGTGATATAGGGGGGATAGATGTAACTCCCAAAGCAGGTAAATATTTGAAACTCGAGTTCGTGTTCTACAAAATTGAAGAATGAATTCTAGAAACAACAGAGGTTAAGAGTAGGAAAGATTTATTGAGAGAAAGATAGCTTCTGTCTAAGAGAGACAGAGGAGGGTCCAGAAACTGGGTAGCCCATCCAACATGCTTTTCAAAGGTGTTTTATATGGCAAATCCATGAGGTGAGGCAGGTACAAAGTGGGACAAAACTGCAAGACCAAGTGGAAAATCACAAGGTGGCATGAGGTGGGGGAAAACCATGACCAACCAAAAAGAGTACAGGTACCATCACCCAGGTAATATTGATTAAATGGGGATCAAATGGGAAAACAAGTCACATACAAAGAACTTCCCATTTAGAATATCAATCACTGAAATCTATCTCCAGGAGAGGTAGTACCTCTTTTCTTCTTTATAATGCTAACCAGTAAATGTGCTTTAATTGTTCTTCATGTTGGCTCCTTCTGCTATGTTTGCACCTTGAGGGCTGGTGCCTTGAGGGCAGCCCTGTCTAACTTCCTACAAGATATCTAATTAACTTACCTATCTACAATACTGGCAAGACCCGGGAGCCAAGAGGAAGATTGTGGTCAAGAGCCCTGAGCTCTGCCTGAGACAGCACAGGGTGGCCTTTGAGCCAGGAGAACAGGTGTGCTACATCAGCAGTAGACACCCACAGAGCCATGACCTCAGAGAAGTTACTACGTGTGTCATACCAAGGCATATGCTCCCAGAGGCTTCCGTAGGACTCAGGTACTTTCTTGGAGAGAAGGACAGAGGGGGTCAGAACATCCAGCTCTTTAACTTAACTTAGTAGGTGACTTTATTATAAGATAAAGATCTGGAAAAAATATTTTTTGTACTGGCAATTGAACCCAGGGTCTCATGCTTGCTACCCCTGAGCTATATCCCTGATCCTTTTTATTTTTCTTTTGAGTCACAGTCTTGCTTGCCTTGAACTTGTGATCTTTTGCCTCAGCTTCTCAAGTAGCACCTGGCCAAAAATCTCAAAATCTTGATTGTGAGAAAAATCACTGCTAGACTGAGAAAATCTAGAAAACACGTGTTCCAACTTATCCACTAGATAGTTCAGGAAAACAAAATGAACTGAGTTATACAAATAAAGAAAGTGAACACATTTGGATCATGTTTAATTAACACTTGTGTGGCTCAGCCTTACTGTAAACCTCAAGACAGAAAGGGGTGGGGGGGTGAATATGGGAGGAGGCAAAAGAGGAGGCAAGTCTGCATGTATCAAAGTATCTGTCCCCCATGGGACTGTCTGGGGTATCATCAAGAGCAGGCTATCTGGACAGAAGCCTACTTTGAATCCTGGCTCCACCAATTACCAGTTTTATATTTCAGGACAACTTATTTGATAGTCCTGAATTGAATTTTTCTTATCTGTTGAAATATGATAATAGTTAATATGCAACATTAGAAGATTGTGGTGGCCTCTTGAGATAACATATATAAAACTTTTGGCAAATAGTAAATGGGATATAATTATAATAAGTCCCCAACTGAGTTTGTCCCGGGAGAATGTTTGAAAGTCAGATTCGTTCATAAGTTCAACAAAATGAATCTTATACACCTTCGACACAAGTATACAATGTAAAGCATAAAAAACCCAAACACACATACAAACAGTAAGTCCACAACTGTACTGCACTACTGTACACTATCTCACTGCACAGTATGCACACAGCAGGACAACTGTGACAATGTCTGGCAGACACGTGAGCTATTTCTGTGATTTGTTTGCATCTATGAATGTAGGTCCATTCATATCTGTGAAAGTTTGCATCTCAAATGTTTATAAATTGGGGACTTATTGTACAGTGTATCTTGTGCTTGACCTCCAGTGCTCTCTTCCTATCTATCTCTAACTCTACCAACCACTTCCATGCCCCTCCTTATGGAAGAAGGCTCCAAGCAGGCATAACTTCTCCCTCATTCACTTATTTATCCATGGTGTCTGGTACAAAGTAGGTGCCCAATAAATAAGTGTTGAGTGAATAAATTGGGGCAGGGCTCTAGGGAGAAAGGTGGAAGTATGAAAGCAGGTTCACCTATAAAGTAAACTCCAAATGGAAGGGGAAAGCTTAGACCTCAGTGGAGTGAACAGAAGAGTAGCTGATAATTAGTGGTGTCGAAGGTGAGCAGATTTTGATCAGAGTGAGGGAAACAGAACACAATCGCACATAGACATATTTATAATAGAAAAGAAACAGAAATCTCTGGTATCTATACACAAAACAATCTTGTGCCATACTAGTATACTTTATAGATCACTGCTTGTGTTTTTCAGCAGTTTGGTGTACATGTCTGAGTATGCACCTGGATGTATGTTTCTAGTGATACTTCTGAATGTGTAGAAAATACTTGGACTAGATTTTTCAATTTTACCAGATTGTTTTGTGTTTTGGTCATCTATCTATCTATCTATCTATCTATCTATCTATCTATCTATCTATCTGTCTATGTATCTATCTGTCTACCTATCTATCTATCATCTATCTATCTTTTATCTCTATCGTTTACCACCTGCAAACTGTTTTCTATATGAAAAGTGTAAATGGAATTTACACCACAAGGTCAGTACTAATGTTTATGAATCTTTAAGAACTTGTAAAGATTAAGAAAAATTAAAAAGATTTTCATATGACATTTCAAGACCACTGTAGGTTTTTAGAATACAATTAACCTTTAGGCCTGGCTCATTTATAAAACAGGTAACAGATCTGACCTTGGAACAAGAGCAAAATCTTAAAGGACAATGGGATTAGGACATAGCATGCTTTCCTTCTTTCTTCCCTTTTATCCTATTTTCTCCCAAATTAAAAGCTTTTAAATTTCATGTTTATAGTTTTCATTATTTTTATCATAACTTCTGGGAATGATGTCTAATGGTTTTCTGAAGGAAGAATATTTCTAATTTTGAAGAGATTTAATATCCTTGACAGGTGATACTGTTCAATTCTGTTTTTCCAGAAAATTCTCATTTGATTTCCTTATTTTTTGGCATAGAAGTGCTCTGTGCTCAAAGTGATCTGCTCTGATATTGTGACATTTTTAATCAAGCCCTAAATAAATGTTCTTTTATTCATGAGAATAGGAAAAGGTTAATTCTTCAATTCTTTTGAAAATAATCCTGACAAATATATGCTCATTCAAAGACTATATGAATATGTCATCATTCAATAATCCAGAACAAATGTTTTATGCTTTTTGCAAAAATCTCTCTCAGAGACCATAGGCAGGAAAAGGTTGACCGGGGGGAGCCAATAACAGAACCCAGCTGAGTAGCAAAGATATGAATCTCAAAGCTTAATATCACAGTATCACATGAAGCATTTGTTAAGCCACAGATCTCTGGGTTGTATACCCAGTGATTTTGATTTAATGGATGGTATAGTGGGTCGAATGCCAACCTCTAAAAATTATATTCACATTTTAATCGCTGGAATCTGTGACTATGACCTTATTTAGAAAAATGGACTCTGAAGATAAAATTAAATTTAAAAATGTCAAGATTAGATCATCCTGGATTATTTCTCTCGATGGTAAATCTAATACAGAAGAGGAAATGACAACAGGGAGACTGTCACATGAAGACAGACATTGGAGTTTTACAGCCACAAGCTAAGGAAGATAGAAGAGGAATGATCTCCCTACCCCTAAAACCTTTGGAGGCCACATAGTTTGGCTGACACCTTGATTTCAGACTTATGGCCTCCAGAATTATGAGAGAAAAAATTTCTGTTGTTTTAAGCTATCGGTTTATGGTGATTTGTCACAGAAGCTCTAGAAAACTAATACAGGTGAGGACTGAGGACTTGTATTTCCCATAAGCCAATGCTGCTGGTTAAGTGGCCCAAGCAATGAGTAGCACTGATCTGTTAGGTTCTCCAAGTTCATATGGAAATGAAATCCGGGGATTTCTCATAAGACAATTGACTCAGGATATTTAGATCATCAAATATTCTAGTATGTCTGGAGATGAACAAGACTGAAACTAAGAAGTTAGTTCTCCCCTTGGTGATACTTTCAGCTACATAGGAAGCCTTGTTTCCACAGGGTCTGTCAACTCTTGTTCCTGGCTCCTACCTTCTTCCTTTCTTTCTCTCTGCTTTCTGGATGCCATGGGGTGAGCATCTTTCTCGCACCATGCCCTTCTGTCATGCCATTTCTACCTTGGAACCAGCCAACCATGGACTGAATCCTCTGAAACTATGAGTCAAATAAAACCTCTCCTCTTTTAAATTGTGGGTATCAGGTATTGTGTCCCAGTGACAGGAAAGCTAACTAATTCAGAGTCCATAAAAGTCTTATTCACCACTATACCCTCATTTTCTAACACAGAGTTTGACATACAGTAGATACTCAGTAAACATACTGTTGAAGAGAAGGTGAATCCTGCCCTAAATAATGTGGAATTAAGAGTCTCAGAGATTACTGTTCTTGGAAGGAGGTTTGGTGTTTATCTGTTGATTGTAGATTTTTATTAAGCAGATTTAGTGGACAAAATCAGAAGAAGAAGTAAAACAGATGATTATTAAGTTCTTCTTTCTGTGCAATACAATTTATTGAATTAAAGTATATGTTTCATAAGTATATTTACATGTTGTCAGTTCCTATAATTGGTGCAATCATGCTTTTTACATCTGAAACAAGTTGATTATCTGTCAACTCATGTTATATAACTGCAAAAAAAATGATGACTTTCTGGAAAGCACTCATTTTAATAATCACAAAGTACCTATGTTTTATTAGGTATTTAATGATAGGTTTTGAAACTGCAGCTTCTTCCTTTTTCTAATCAACAATATGAAATTAGCTTTTTGAGTGGGCCTCTACTCTTTATTTCCAAGAACAATGTGAGCAATTTGCTACTATGACTACCTAACACTGGGAAAAGTTTAATTGTTGAATTCCTAGCTAGCACAAGACCTGCTATTCAGGTTTGGCGGAGTCACTAGCTCCAGCTCCAGCTATGCAAGGTGACCTAGCCAAATTCAGGAGAAACTAACAGACTTATTATTCTTCAGTGGCACCTCCTAAAGGGTGTTCATCAATTAGATTGTATTTTATATATTAGTACTAGCCAAACTATTCTGTTAGTAAGTTCAGAGTCTACGTTTCGAATTCAGGTCTGTATCCAAAGACCGCATTCTTTTCACCAGACTGTCTTAGGAAATACTGAGTGTAGGCAGTTCCACTTCAAGCTATGATGTGAAAGGATGTGAAAGACTTTTACTTCCATGGCAACAGCATGAAAAACCAAGACAACACATAACTCACACTTCCCTGTGAGGCTCATGAAGCATGGTGGGTGTTGGGAAGCTTCTATAAACTGATTACCAGACAGAAAGGTGAGTGGTATGCTTCTGTAGCTTTGGGGAGGCTTTCGGGTGCTTTGGATACAAGGAGGAGGAGAGTCAGTCAAAACCCAAGGGACTTGACTGATCCACAAAGAAGCGATGATGATAGAGTGTGCAAGTGAATGTCACCTCGCCCCAAGTGGAATAGATATGAAGAAAATTAATCCCAGAACACCAGAGTCAAACTGATGAGAACAAAGATAAACTAGAATGGAATTGGGGGAAAAAGATATAGTACACACAGACAAGAATTATGACTGACTTCTCATAAGAAGCAATGTAAGATAAAAAGATAATGGAATTACATCTTCAAAGTGGTAAATAAGCCCCTATTAATCTGGAATTTCACATGCAATGAAAATATCTTTCAAACATAAAGACATTTTTCAGAAAAACTGAAACTGAAGGAAACTGTCACATAATATGTAAAAGAGATTTTCAGTTTAAGAGAAATGGTAGAAAATTTGGATATATAATGAGTAAAGAGTATTATAAACAGTACAAAAATGATAAAGATACAAAAATATAAATTTTCCTTATTTCTTTGAAAGATGTTTGGCTATTTAAAACAAGCCCTGCATAAATACATAATAAACATCAAAAAGAGAGGAAGGGATACATAAAAATATAATGTTGTAGGAACTTAACATATATGAAAGCTGTTAATTTCAGATAAATTCTGATAAGCTAAGGATGCATAGAACAAAACTAGAGATAAAACAAAGAGATATAGATAAAAATCAAGAGCACAATATTAAATACTAAAAAGTACTTAATTATGGAGTAAAAGTGCCCATATAAATGATTAAGAATTTTAAAATGATTAATCTTATTATAAGAAAAGTTAAATAATCTTTCTACTTACTTTACAAATATACTACAAGTTCATTGTCAGGTAAAGAGGCAAATCAAAGATTAAGTAGCCAAATATGTAGGGTAAAATATTATAAAAGTATATCAGCAAATTAATTGATACCATGTTCTTCTTCTGAATTTTGTGAATATTATAGCAATTTGTCACCATTTAAACTTAAAAAAAATTGAAAAGTAAAACAAATCCTTTTAAATGTTTATATTTACAGTTTGATGAGCTTTGACAGAGGTATATACTTGAGTAACCACTACAAATAACTGAGAACATACCTATCACCAAAAATCTCCCCTTGCTCCTTTGCAATAAGTCCCCATCTGTGTTAGTTACTTTCTCATTGCTGGGACACATTAACCAATACCTACAATTTAAAGGAAGAAAGGCTTATTTTGGCTCACAGTTTGTAGAGGTTTTAGGCCATAGTTGGCTGGCTCCAAGGCAGGGACAGCATGGCGGAAAAGAGTCAGCTTATGGGATGGTAGCAGAAAGCAAAGGGGATCAAAAGAAGAGGAGAGAGATAGACCCTTCCAGGCCACATCCCCTTTGGCCCACCTCCTAACCAGGCTTTTCCTTCCAACATCACATTTAACCGTAGACTCATCAGTGGACTAATCCACTGATGAGTATCACATCCCCATGATCTAATCACTTTCCAAAAGCCCCACTTATGAGCACATGAGGCTTTGGAGCAACATCTACATATAAATCATAATACCACCTAACCCTGGCAACTATATCTGTATTCTTTGATCATAAATTTGATTCCTCTTTTCAAAATTTCATCTAGATCAAAGAGTGATGAATTTTTTTGTTTGATTTCTTTTATTCAGCACAAGTTTTCTGAGATTCATGTAAATTTATCTGTAGTTCATTTTTATTTTGTTGGTATCTTGGATATTCTGTTTTATTTATATCGATTTACCCGTGGAAGGACATTGAATCGTTTTCAGTTTTTGACTCTTACGAATGAAGCTGCTAGGAATATATGTGGGTATGTCACTTTGTGAACAAATGTTTTCTTTTTTTTAGCCTAATGAGATCAGGGTAGTAACTGGATAAATAGTAAAATAGGCAAAATGAGCATTTTACAAATAAAGAAACCAAGGCATTTTTCCTGTAGGCTGACCTCAGTGGACATCATGAAAAAAAGCCTCCTGCTGTAGCATTTCTTGCTTTTGGGAACTTCCAGGGCAAGCTACTGCTGGGGAGAAAGGCACCATGGTTCTGTGTCCTCATTCAGAGGGCTAGGCATCCCAAGACAAGAGCCATCTCTGACCATCCCTCTTGCTTGCTATGCTGTACAGTGCTATCCCAGTTCCCGAGTAAACACAGAAAGAGAAAACAATAATAGGGGCGAGGTGCATAGCAAAACTGGTTCTTGGTAACTAGAGTAAAGTTTCCACATTTTATGATGATGACATAGTGCAGTGCTGGCTCCAGGAATCATGGAAGAGGGGAGGGACATGGGAAATTTTGTTGATGTGAACTTAAACATCATTGGTCACCTGGTGTGGATTCCAAAGTATTTAGGATTTCAGTTCCTACTTGAGGAAAACTGAGACCTTTCTCAAAGGTTTCTGACAGGGAAGAATGGTGCCAGGGTGTGTTGGTAAATGTTTAACAACCAGCGTTCTGAACAAAGAAAAAGGCTTGTTATGTAATGTTTGCCAACTTCTTTGATGTGGACACCCCCGACTTGGCTGATTTAAAACTACCAAGGTGACATCACCATCCTGGCGTGGCAGTGGTGCACAGCAGTGAGTCCTGGAGGTCATCACACGATCTGGAGACAGCAGCTAAGAGCTCAAGAGCAGAGAGAGAGTGGTAGGTTGCAGTATAATCAGAAAGTGGAGTTTTGAGTATTTATTACCTTTGCTTTCAATATTATAAATATATTTTGTACATAGGGAGGGGAGGGGACTTGAGGGAGAGAATAGGATAAAATAAAAACAATTTATTAAAAAGTATAAACATAAAGGCAAAGATCTTGTGTGTAATTTGACTATTCACCTGAAACATTTAATAGATTTTGTTTTGGTAGCTTTTCCTCACCTGTGGTATTTTAACTTGTCTTTTTTCTCTTCAGCTGCTCTGTTTCCAAAGGGTTTTTATGCAATGTCTTGGCTTCAAATTTAGTTGTTTCACTCAGCTGTTTGGGCCTGATTCACTTTGTGACATTAATGCCTGAGATATTTTTAAAGACTAACATTCTGATGGTGAAACATTTACCAAACAAGATTTTTTGTTCAAATAGAATTCTGAGCAGACTAAATGTCACTATTTCCCACTGTTTTTCATGACACTAAGCTATAGTCTTCCACTGATTTATTCTCCTGAATGAGTTTGTTTACTAATGTAACTTTGAAATATATAACATTTTCAATTTCCAATAAGTGACAAATATAAATTTGAGGCATTTAAAATGTTCTGCTTGTTATAGAAAGAAAGCAACTTATAAGTGGCCTTAAACAATGTAGCCTTGAGTTTTACTTTTAGTTTATTCTGTACAAAATAATTTCAATATAATATTCTATGCATCAGATTTACAGTCTTGTTTTATAAAAACATGAGAAACAATGTGAAGAGACATTTTGTGAATAATTCATGGTAATGATTTATCAACTATAGAGAGAAAATAAAGGGCTAAATGAGTCTTTTTTCTTCCAGAAAAATAGAACCTTGATTTTTTCATGTGTTCTTATCCACACTCTATGCCTTATTTAGAAATAATATAAAACTAGTGTTTTTTAGTAACCTTTATGCTTTTCCAAACCACTGCTTGTTCAGTGCCACTCATTTATCCATTCATTGATCCATCCATCCAACCATCCATCCATTTAACAAATAGTGCCTACTATGTGCCAAGCCCATATCTCCTGCAGTGAAAAGTTGACATAGCTGAGGCCTTGATAGTTAGAATCACAGATTCCTAACAATATAGAATCACCAGCCAAGGCATCATGTCTTTTACATTCATTTTCCCTGACCAGGAAGCTAGAAGCCTGAATCAAAGATGAGGACATCTGGGTGTATGCTCCTCAGGAATCTGTCTGTCTGTTCTTCCTGAAGCCTCAGAGCTGCAGGGCCAGCACACCTTGCCCTATTGAGAGCTGGTGTTTCCCCATGCAGGGAGACACTTGGGGGTTCCTTTTGGCATGCTGATGAGGGCTCCCCTCAAAGTCTCCCCACCTCTTCTACTGACTGCCAGGTGAATAAGTAGGTGAAGTCCCAGTGAAACCTTGGTGAAGAAATGCTGGGTCTGATAAGGGGGAAATTATATGCCAAAGGATGTTGAGAATTTGCTTGGGACACGGCACTTGACATCTTGGCAAGGAGGCCAGGAGATGGGGCATATATGCTGCCTGATGAAATGATAGCCCTAAGAAAAGTTGAAATGCCCGAGTCACTGGGGCAGATGTTAAAGGAAGAAATTAAGACTTAGGGAAGACTTAGGCATGCTGGAATGAATAAATTAAAGATGTTATAGACTTTCGCTGCCTGCTGCATAAGCGCAAGGACCCGAGTTCGATCCCCGGTACCAAAAAAAAAAAAAAAAAAAAGATGTTATAGAGGACAAACCATTTTCTAAGGCCTTCAGGAATGTATTAGTGACAGGGTCATTGGCTGTTCTCAGTGGGTAAGGGCTGTTGGTATAGGAGGCATTTAAAGAATCTGGCTCACTATTAGCAATGTGGGTGATAGCACTGTGGAATAATATAGGTCAGGGAGTAGCAGTTTTTCCTGTAGAAGTTTCGCAGCACCCCTCTCTGTCTCTCTGTCTCTGTCTCTGTCTCTGTTTCTGTCTCTCTCTGTTGTTGGGACTGCAATGATCATAATTACTGAATGCCAGCCAGTGAGGCTTACCTAATCCTCAGAAAGTTTTAGAGATGGTGAACAGAATCCAGTATCCCTAGAGGCAAAATAGATAGTGGCAAATATGGGCATTATTTAATTTGTACTATTAAAAGAAATTAAGGATGAATGACTGAGAGGCTGAAGACTGGTTCCCTAATAAGAAGTCACAATCTTTTCTCAGCTCTTCATTTTAGGACAACTTTCTCATCTAGAACTAACTGAATACTAGGTGTCCCAGAAGAATTTTGTAACATCATGGCAGGTATATGCTCTATTGATTCCCTTAGTTCATCTCCAAAGGAACATATAATCATTTACTAGGGTAACTGTACACTGGGGAAAGAAAAATACACACATATTTTGAGGGCTGCTGGAAACATGATGCATGCCGATACTGATAGAAAAAGCATTAAAGTGTTGTCAGGATCCCTTTGTTAGAGCAGGGGCTATGAGGGATATGAAGAAATGGAATCCTGGCCAAAGTAGAGTAACACATATTTTTGGTTTCTTCTCTATGGGTCAAGATCTGCCACAGTGGAGAAAGCCAAGTTAAAACTGAAACAGCCTTAGGTCTCCCACGTTCCATAAAAAATAGTGAATAAAAACAAGTATCTAAGCCTGGGAAGATGGCAAAGATTAATGCCTCAGTTAAAAGCCCAAAGAATACAGGGGTGGTGGTACCTATCATGCTCTATTTAGTTTTCCAATATGGCTCTGCATAAACTGAATAGATCCTGCAGAATGGAAAATTTTATGAAACAGTCCTCCTGATCAGGTATGTGGTATATGGCTATTGCTTTGGAGAATTTATCTCTTTCCATTTTAATCAGGAAAGTGGATTCAAATTCACATGGACTGGGCTAAACACTTACTTACAGTTTTGTCCTCCAGCTATGTTAACCCCCATCATCCATCATAATATAGTCCCAAAAAGGGACTGTGTGGATGTCATGCAGAAAACCACATTGATCTGTTACAAAATGTTGATTGGGCAGAATGAGCAAGAGGCAACTAGCATATTGGAGACTGAGGTAGGACATACATGCCAGAGGCTGAGAGAAAAGCCATCTGAAGATTCAGGGATCTTCTCTTGCAGGAAAATTTCCAGGGGCCCCATATTCAGAGCACATCAGGATAATCTCTCCAAAGTAAAAAGCCAAGTTGCTATGTCTTGCATTGCTGCTTTGAGTAAGTAAGCACAGGGTCTGGAGGCCCTCTTGGGTTCCGAGACAACATAAATTATGCCAAGGGAAACTTCCCTTCTCTGTGTGAAGAAGGACATGGAAAGTGAACAGCTTTGAATGGGGTCTGGAACAAGAAAGGCCTCTGTAGCATGTTCAGGCTGCTGTGCAAGCAGTTCTGGAGGTTAAGTGGTGGAGGTGGTTGTGGGAAAAGATTCTTTGTGATATCTATGGCAGGCTCCAGAAGGAGAATCACAGACTAAGCCCCTGGGCTCGGGAACAAGACTATGCTGTCTGCAGCATAGAATCACACACTTTTTGAGAAACAGCTCCTGGAATGTTACTGGACTCTGGTAGAAAGGTAACACTTAAACAGAAGGCACTGAGTGACCTTATACCTGACATTTCCTATTATAAGCTGTGTCTGTCTGTTGGAGCTACTGAGGATCAAGACAAACCCCTGAGCAGTTCTTTGTAAGATGAAACAGTCCCTCTGGGATCACCCCTCAGCAGGATCAGAGGGTGTGGGCAATGATGAGCAGAGTAGCCCAGATCTTCATGTTAGCCTCTGTGGCTGCATCAGTCTTCTTCTTTAGCTCATTGCAGTGGCCAGGTCAGTGGTCCCATGTCACCAATGGAAGGAGAAGGGAAAAAAATCCTATGCTTGGTAAGGGAGGGGCTGGCTTGGTATGTGGGAATAGGCTTAGAATGGACTGTGACTGCATTATAGCCATATCCAGGGGTAGTCTCAAAGGTTAGCAGACAGGGAAAATCTTCTCCATGGACAGAGACATGAGTCATTCAGCTGGTTATTCAGTTTGTGTGGAGGAGAAGAATATATGTAAGAATATAGTCAAATTTCTAGTCAGCAGCAAATAGCCTAGACCTTTAAGGAGAAGGATTAGTAGATCCAAGCTAGGATGTCTGGGGCAAAGGCATGTGGGGAGCAGCCAAAGTGAGATTTATTTTGTATTGTGTGTTAATGCTCTCTAGAAAGCATCTTCCATGAAGAGTCCTTGACACACTATGTGGAAAAATAAGTCAGCCAGCCTTCATTATCAGCCACTCTGGAATGTGCACAGTAAGCACATGAAGGAAGTGGCCTTGGTGACAAGCTACACATTTGCCCTCAGCTTGGACTCCCACTTAACAAGCCTGATCCAACTCCTGCCATTGGGATCAATCAGCAAACTCCCTCCTGAATGGAGTACCAAGCAGCGCACCTCCACAGATGCTACTTCTGGGGGGTTCAGTCAAGATGGGCCTGGAAGAAGGCAGAGAAGATCACTTGATAAAATGTAATCTCTAATTGATGTGTTAAAATGCTTCAGCTCATTTTCAGTGTAGTTTTAATTTTAAAATGCTCAATTTGATCTTTTCTTATCCTGAACTGGTAGCCAGTATTATGTTTTTTTCTTATTCCTAAAAGCCAAGTATCTTCAAACTTATAGGCAATTTAATATTGATGTTAGGTGAAAGGGATTTTACATATTTTTTTCCCATTAAGTTTATTGGTAAATTTTAGGTATAAAATACAGTTACATTCATCATTGGGATCTTGTACCTTTACATGAGTATCTTGGTTCTTATTTTTT
>NW_004624869.1:435282-472019 GCF_000247695.1 Heterocephalus glaber
TTGTTTCCTATGTTGGGATTCCATCATGTTCCTCAGCCCCTCTCTAGATTTGTTAATCATGTCTTGCACTATGAGCACAATCTCTGCTGTTATCTGAGAAATTATTTCTGATTTCATTTTTTCCAGATCCTCCTTTGTTGCCAGTTCAGTGGGTCCAGGTGGTTGAGTATCAGAGTGTTCCATCTCATTTTCCTTTGGGGTTGCTGTAGGTGATCTGCAAGTCTGGTTTTGAGACTTATTTGCGTGTCTTCTCATTTCGACCCAGGGCGGGCGCGGTGCTGTTGGCGCCCATGGGGCTCACCTCCTTTGAGCTGGGAGAGGTGGAACAGCACCTCAGAAGCCCCTTCCTCTGGGCTGGGAGCAGTGGGATAGGTGGTAGCCCAAAAGCCCTTTCCTCTGAGCTGGGAGTGGCGGGATGGTTAGTGTCTGGGAAGCCCCTTCCTTTGGGCCAGGAGCAGTGGTACAGTGCCTCAGAAGCCCCTACCTCTGGGCCAGGTGCAGCAGGATGGATGGCAGCCTGGAAGCCCCTTCCTCTGGGCCAGGAGCTGGGGCACCGAAGGTGGCCCCAAATCCTTTTCCTCTGGGCTGGGAGTGGCTGGATGAACAGTGGCCAGGAAACCCCGTCCTTTGGGCAGGCTGTGGCAGGCTGGATGGTAGCCCAGAAACCCCTTTCTCTGAGCCAGGAGCAGTGGGACAGGGGCTCAGAAGCCCCTACTTCTGGGCTGGGAGCAGTGGGACAGATAGAGGCCCAGAAGCCCCTTCCTCTGCACCAGGAGTGGTGGGACAGTGGTTCAGAAGCCCCTACCTCTGGGCTGGGAGCAGTGGGACGTTTCTGGGAATCTTGAAGTCCATATGAATACATGGAGCTGCATGTGTGTCTCCAGGTCAGGCTTGAAAAAGGTCATAAACACTTATCCATAACCTACCTTGAAGTTCTTACAAACAAGAAGTTAAATGCAAGTTAGAGCTGTAAACTGATTGAATATTGAAGTCCTCTCCCAACTTACATGGAGTTCCTTGGTAAAAACTGGGAAACATATTGGTTCCAGACATGTAAAGAAGTATCTGTCCAATTAATAACTAAAGATATGCTAACCAAGTAGATATTTCAGCACCCATGCATGACAACTAATACAGTTTTTGTAGAATTACTTCAGAAAAGTCCCTGAGTAGGCATAGAGCAGCAACAGCAGCAGCATGACCACCACCATTCCTAGGGAGGGGACAAAATGTAATTCCCAGAGTTTCCTTTCATTATATTACATAAAATATCCAGTTTTGGGGCTGGTGATATGGCTCAGTAGTAGAGCACTTGCCTCTCATGTGTGAGGCCCTGGGCTTAATCCCCAGCACCAAAACAAAAGTCCCATTTTTGACAAAAATTATGTAACATTGAAATAAGGAGATATGGCCCACAGAACAAAAGTATTCAATAGAAACTATCCCTGAGGCAATCCAGACATTGAACTTATTAGCAGAGACTTTAAATCAGCTATTTTAAATAAGTTCAAAGAAAGAAAAAAGAGTCTAAAGAACTAAAGGAAACAGAGTGATATCTCACCAATACAGTGATATATATTATAAAATAAAGAGTAAAATAGAAATTCTGGACAAGAAATGTGATGGTAAGGAGCTGGCTCTGTTCTCAGACCATTTAGAGGTTAGAGTCAGGGGTGAAGGACAATTGAAGAGGCCCTATTGTAACAAATATAAGAAGGATGTTTGGTGCTGCTACCTGCCTCGTTAGTGCAAGGTCCTGAGTTCAATCCCAGGTACTAAAAATCCCAAAAAGATGAAGGGCAAGTAGACTCAGATTTCATCATCTCCAGGTGGTTAGTAGCCTTGGGGCTTGGTCTTAGGAGGTGCAGATGCAAATCAGGTACATGCAACGTTCCTTCTCATCCCTTTTGCCAAAGGTGATGTTAAAATGGGCAGATGAGCCCCCTCTTCCACATGCCAGGGCCCTGCACCATGTGACTGGCTCAGCAAGGAAGCCTGTGACCCATTGGATGACCTTGCTGCCCTCCAACCACACCCACATGCTGCAGGGGCTGGCACTGTATCTCTCCCAGTGCACCCAGCCCAGGGAGGAACTCTGGGACTGATGGGACAAGTGCACTTGAGGGTCTGCTCTTGGGGTCTCCTCAGCACAGGGCAACAGAGGTGATAACCAACTCCTTCACCTTACAGAAGAAGAGACCAACTCCCCAGAGGAGAGTTTCACTTCATGACTGATGTGTTACTGCAGAAATCCAGAGAGAGAATCTTTGTGTCATAGGCTTGGAGAGAGGGAGGGCTAAGTAGGAACCTTGTGGGATCTCTTGAGAGACCTGGGATCAGACCAGGAAGTTCCCAGGACCTGTATTCTGTTGAGGGAGGATAGGCTTGGAGGGTGAAGTCATCAGAGGGAGTGATCCTGAAGAAGAAAGTGGTCTAGTGCTATCTTTGACCTTTGGCATGGCTGGCTACACTCAGTAGAATCTTGTGATCTGAAGTATTATAGGCTAATAGATGGGTGATCTGTCTGCACTAAAATCACAGTCTTCTTAGTTCTGGTTAAGAGATGTACAGGAGTGTCTCCTAGGGTTTGGCAATGCCCAGTTGACATTCGATGCCACTGATGCCCCTGAACTTACTGCTATAGTCAAGGTAACATAATAGTAGATAACAATGGCTTTTTTCCTCATGCCAGTATCTGGAGTTCAAGGGGATCAAAATCAATGAAAAAGGGATATACATATACATAAGATCATGGGGAAGCAAGGCAATGGAGACTCCAAGGTCTCCCAACTCTCCTAAGACAGAGCATGGGGGCACAACTAGAGAGGAAAGCAAACACCAGGTAGTGGAACTCAACAAACAGTTTATAGAAGGGATGAAGAAACTAGACAAGCTCAAAGAGGAAATAAACCAAAAATTCACACCATTATCACCCAGTATGCCCCAGGTGAATTTGGGGGGAAATTAATTAAAAATTGGACAACCAGACTCAAATGGTTCAAAACATAATGACAGATTCAAAAAGGATGTAAAATCCTCAAAAAGACATCAGGCAGAAACACTTGAAATAAAAACTGTACAAAAAAAACCTGTACAGAATTCACAAATTGCATAAATGACCAATGTGAAGACAGAATGTCTGAAATTGAGGACAACATGGTAAATTACCAGGAAATACTCAAAGAAGCCACAAAAAATAAGAAAACAAGAAAAGACCATCCAGCAGCTACTAGATGACACTAAGACGACCAACCTAAGGCTAACTGTAGTTAGAGAAAAGCTAGAAGGCAAGACAGATGGAATTATTAATATGTTTTCAGAAATCATAGCAGAAAACTTCTCAAATATGAGAAAAGAGTCCAACATACAAGGAAGTGAGGCTTACAGAGCACTAAACAACTATGATAAAAAAAAAAGAGGCTCACCAAGACATATCATTATTAAATTGCCAGGTGTCCAACAAAAACCAGAATTTTAAAAACAGTCAGAGAAAAACAAAACAATCACCTATAAAGGTAAAGCCATTAGAATTACCTTCTCAACACAAACCTTAAAGACCAGAAGAATTTGGAGTGAGGTATTCCAAGCCCTAAGAGCAAATAACTTCCAACCTGGACCAATCTACCCAGTGAAGGTTTCTTTCAAAATAGACAGAGAAATAAGGACATTACACGAAAAAGACCAGCTCAAGATTTATGACTATGAAGCCAGTACTCCATCAGCAATATCCTAGACAGAAACAATAAAACTAATACAGCTAAAAACCCAAATGAAACAAAAACATCAAGTAATGTCAATAGATAAACAACAACAAAAAATCACAGGAAAAGAAAAACAAAGTAGTCACCAAGAGAAAGACTGCAATGATAGTAAATAACCAATACATCTCAGTAATATCTCTCAATGTTAATGGCCTCAATTCCCCAATTAAAAGACATAAATTGGTAGACTGGCTCAAAAACAGAATCCAACAGTCTGTTGTTCTCAAGAAACTCATCTAATCCCAAAAGATATTCATAGACTAAAAATTAAAGTATGGAAAACAATATTTCATGCACTGGGATCCCCAAAACAAGCAGGGGTAACAATATTAATCTCAGACAGGATAAACATCAAGCTAAAATTGATTAGGTCACTGCATTCTACTTAAGGGAACAATCCAACAAGAAGAGACAACATCGATAAATATATATGCAACAAATACTGGAGCCCCTATCTTCATAAATCGAATACTGCTGAACATAAAAGATCAAGTAAATATCAACACAATCATAGTGGAGGATTTTAACATACCACTTTTGGAAACAGATCAACTAACAAAACAATCAATAAAGAAATATCAGAGCTGAATCACACCTTGAACATATAGATTTAATATATATTTACACAGTATTCCACCCCATTACAACAGTGTATGCATTCTTTTCTGCAGCACATGTTACTTTTTCCAAACTAGACTGCATACTGGTCCACAAAGCCTGCTTAAGTAAATATGAAAGAATTATGTACTATCAGAGCACTGAGCAATGAAAATAGAAATCAACAACAGGGGCCAGAGATTTAGCTCAGTGGTGCCACTGCCTGCCTCACAAGTGCAAGTTCCTGAGTTCAATCCCCAGAACAAAAACAAAACAAAACAAAAAAAAGAAATCAGCAACAGAAGAAATCACAGAAAATTTGGAAGCTCCTGGAAATTTAACATACTCCTAAACAACCAGTAGGTCACAGAAGAAATCAAAGAATAAATTTAAAAATTTCTGGAATAACAGTGCTCATATAACACACTGAAACCTCTGGGACACTATGAAGGCAGTCTTAGAAAAGTTGGGCACAATCAATGCTCACATCAGGAAAACAGAGCACGTCCAAATAAATAACCTTATGACAAATCTTAAGATATGTGAGAAACAACCACAAGCCAGGCCCAAACCAAAATTAAGGAGGAAAATTCCAAAGATAGGATGGAAATCAATGAAATAGGGACTCAACAAACAATACAAAAAATCAACAAATCAAAGAGCTGGTTCTAGAAACAATAATAAATAAAATAGATAAGCCCATAGCCAGACTTACCAAGAGAAAGAGAGAAAAGACTCATATCAATCCAATTAGAGATGAAAAAGGCAAAATCACAAGACTCTGTTGAAATCCAGAAGATAGTAACTACTTTGAAAAATTGAATTCCAACAAATTGGCAAATTTTGAAGAAATGGACAGATTCCTAGATTCATACAAATTACCAAGGCTAACCCCAAAAGACACAAATATGCAGAACAACCCAATAACAAGCAATGAAATTGACACAGTAAGAAAGAATCTACCAAGTAAAAGCAGCCCAGGACCTGCTGGATTCACTGCTGAATTCTACAAAACCTTTAAGGATATTATATAAACAATAATCCTCAAGCTCTTTCAAAGAAATTGGAAGGATGGAGTGGTCCTAAATTCATTTGTGGAAGCCAGTATCACCCTGATTCTGAAGCCAGATAAAGACTCAACTAAAAAAGAAAAATATAGGTCAATCTCCTAATGAACATAGATGGAAAAATCCTCAACAAAGTATTAGTGATTAGAATGCAGCACATTATTAAAAAGATCATGCATCATGACCAAGTAGGTTTCATCCCAAAGATGCAAGGATGGTTCAACATATGTAAGTCAAGAAATGTAATACCTCACATAAACAAAAGCAGGGTAAAAAACTAGATGATCATATCAATAGATGTAGAAAAGTCTTTCAAAAAAATTCAACACCACTTCATGATAAAAATTCTGAAGAAAACAGATGTAGAAGGACCATACCTGAATTTGATAAAAGCTGTTTATGAAAAATTGGCAACCAACATCATGTTAAATGGGGAAAAATCTAAAAGCATTCCTCCTATAGTCAGGAACAAGAGAAGGATGTCCACTATTACCACTTCTTTTCAACATAGTACTTAAAACGTTAGCCAGATCAATCAGACAAGAGAAAGAAATAAAAGGGATACATATAGGAAAGGAAGAATTAAAATTATCAGTTTGCAGGTGACATAATACTCTACATGGAAGGCCCAAGAAATTCCACGAAAAAAAATCTTAGAATTAATAAGCAACTTCAGAATGTAGCAGGATATAAGATCAACATACAAAAATCATTAGCATTTGTGCACACCAATAATGAACTCACTGAGAAGGAAATTCTGAAAACAATAGCATTCACAGTAGCTTCAATAAAAATAAAATATATAGGAATTAACCTGACTAGGAGTTGAAGGACCTCTACAAAGAAAACTACAGTACTCTGAAAAAGGATATTGAAGAGGACATCAGAAACTGAAAATATGTCCCCTGCTCCTGGACAGGCAGAATCAATATTGTCAAAATGGCCATACTCCCTAAACTGTTGTACAACTTCAATGCAGTCCCAATAAAAATACCAACAGTGTACTTTACAGATCTGGAGAAAACAATCCTAAAATTCATATGGAGCCAGAAGAGACCCAGAAGAGCAAAAACAATTTTGAGCAACAAAAGCAAAGCAGGAGGCATAGCAATACCTGACTTCAAGCTATACTACAATGTAACAGTGATACAAAATAGCATGATATTGGAACAAAATAAATATATGGATCAATGGAATAGAATAGAGGATACAGAAACTTCTCCAGACACTTTCAGCTATTTGATCTTTGACAAAGGGGCCAAAAGCGTACATTGGAGGAAAGAGCCTATTCAACAAGTGGTGCTGGGAAAACTGGATAATTGTTTGCAGAAGAGTGAATCTGGACTCATGTCTAAATTAAAATAAAAATGGATCAAAGATCTAAACATTAAAACAGAAACATTAAACCTACTGGCAGATAAAATAGGTAAAATACTTCAAGACATAGGTGTAAGAAAGGATTTTCTAAACAGAACTGCAATTGCCCAAGAAATAACAGCAAAAATCAACAAATGAGATTGTATTAGACTAAAAAGCTTCTGTATATCAAGGAAATCAATTAGTGGAGTGAAGAGACAAATTACAGAATGGAAAAAATTTACCACTGCTCCTCAGACAGAGGATGAATATCTAAAGAACTCAAAAAACAATTACACCACCTTAATAAAAGTCAAGAAATGGGAGAATGAAATGAATGGACACTTCAAAGAGGATCAAGTACAAATGACTAACAAATATATGAAAAACTGTTCAACATCTCTGGCCATTAGAGAAATACAAATTGAAACAATAGTAAGAGTCCATCTTACTCCAGAAAGAATGGCAATAATCAAAAAATCAAAAAATATCAAATGCTGTCAAGGCTGTGTGAGAAAGGAACCCTCCTACATTGCTGGTGGGAATGTAACCTAGGACAACCATTATGGAAATCATGATGGCTATTTCTCAATGAATTAAAATTAGAAATTCCATATAACCCAGCTATTTCCCTTCTAGGTATCTTCCCCAAAGACCTTAAGTCATCATACTACAGAAATACATGCATGCCAATGTTTATAGTAGCACAATGCATAATAGCTAAATCCTGGAAATAGCCTATATACCCATGAACAGATGATTGTATAAAGAAAATGTGGTATCTAAATATAATTGAATACTTCTTGACTAGAAAGAAAGACAAATTTGAGACATTTGTAGAAAAATGGATGCACCTGGAAAATATAATTTTGAATGAAATAAACCAGACACACAGGCTTAAGTACTATATGGTATCTTCAAAAGCAAAGTACAAACAAAGAAAAGGATCAGTAGAGGATGGACAGAAGGAGACAAGGGGATGTATCTCTTGCAAATGGGAAGGGATTCAAGAGACAAAGGGCATAGGGTGAGAGGGAGCAGTTGAGGAAATAAATAGAATAAAGCTATGCCATGTACAGGAAACTAATATCTCAATGAATGTAAATATTATATGCCATAACCATGAGCTACAATTAATAATATCAGTAAGAATGAAAATGGGGAAATTAGAGGAGTGAGGGAGAGGTGAAAGACTGGGAAGGGGATTTAAAAAGGAAGTAAGCTGCATTACACACGTGTACCTATTTCCCAAGATGATTATAAAATTCATGCTCTGCAAACATGTACTAATAAAAATATTATAACTGTCTCCCCAAAAGTTGGCAGGTGAAAAGGCAGGTGCCCTTTTATTGATCATTTGAGCTTGAGAGGGCTCCTAGAGCACATAGATTAATGTTATGTAGTTAAATATCTGGAGAATATGTCATGTTTGAATTTTTCCATGAAAATATTAATTCTGTTATAATACTTTAAGTTTCTTATTTCAATGTATCATCTTGTAAAGACTGAGCAGTTATTTATATATGAAATACTTTTGTACTCTACACACATACAAAACACACTGTGTACATTTACTGGGTCTCTCACCGCATATGTTGGTGGATACTCACACAGACAAAAGGAATGTGACAACCATGTGTACAGGAAATTCAGGCCACTGTGGTTACATGAAAGGTGTTGAGTGGAGTTGAGCAAAGAGACTGAGCTAGAATGTCCCAATCTGTAGAAAAAGAGCCAGGATCAGCTATCATTGCTCCCAGGACTCACTTTCTGTGGTTCTCTCCGTCGAAAATGGACCTTGGATTTGGCCATTTGTCATAGCTATCTTTTTTATTTGTTTCCTATCCTTTGGGTTTCAATTGCTTTTCTAAGAGCACTAATGATCTCTTTTTGCCTCTGGTGACTTCTAAACTGTGAAATCTGTTTTCAGTGAGTTTGTCACAGCCATGGAAAAGACATGGTTTCTGGTTGTTTTTCTCCTTTGAATCTCTGACATTATGAAACTGGCTCATCATTTTCTGGGCATTTTTTTTTGCTGAAATTGCCTACAGTTAAACAACTAAAATAGAGCTAATAAAATGATTGCAATGTCTGTGTGCTGAAAGGTGGGATTGTACTCAGAAAAAGATGTGAGGAAAGCCAGACCAGGGGACACACAGGGTGATCTGGAAAGTTCTTGTGACTGTGCATCAGACACTGAGCTAGTTATTTTATATATGCCACAGCTAAGCTCCACAAAGTTCCATGCAATGGGTCTTGTTATATTCATTTTTGAATACAATTAAATTAGATTACTTGCTCAAAATGAAACAGCTCTTAAAGTATAGAACTAGGACCTAAAATTATTTCTCTGATTTCAGTATCTAGCATTGTTGTATTATTCTCAGATGAATATAAAGAATAAAAGCATAGAATTTCAGGGCTGAAAAGATTCTTAGAGATCATTCAAGCTTTCTTTCTGTACACATGTAAAACTGAGATCCCTCTGAATCAACTGTCCAAGATTATAGGAACAATCAGTAATAGGACCATGGAGTGTTATATAAAGGAGTCTGAAGCATCACAGAAAGCTTCTTTTAAAAGAACAGGAAGTTATACCATATTTTATTGAACTTGTGGTTTATTATTGTAGCTTTGTCTTTGCTAATAGCAAAATCATTTTGCAACTGATTCTCAAAACAAGTGAGACTCATGCTTCTTTCTAGCCATCCCAACTTTTCATCCCACTGCCAAACTCCCAGTGCCTTGCATACTCACTTAAAGCCCAAATCCTCATTTAAAGTACTATTTATGGTCTCACTATGATGAATACCTGTGATCTGATAACAGTAGATTTGGTAAGAATTATTACTCCATTACATTCTTGAGTTGGCTAGATCCTTATAGTAAATACAGGGTACATGGTGTTCACTTTTACAAATGAAATTCAAGACATTTCTTCTTGACAAGCAAGAGTGACTGTAGATAATTCAATCCTTTAAATGACTGTCAAGGACAACTGGAGGTAAACATGACCCTGCTTCAAAATGTGTCACTGGAGTGTGGCTTTTACCTCCATTGTAGGCATTAGTCTTGCCATACTGTGACCATAAAGGAATGAGTTCTTTTATTTTAAAGGACTCCTGAATATTCTGGGGTTCTCTAGTGATGTTGGCTCGTTTCACACCAGGGTTTGGCTATGAGACAAAGCAAAATTATTTTCTATTTTCTCCTTTGCTTCCATCTAAAAGTCATTGGTAGTGATCACATTAAAAACAAAGGCCCTTAATGTAACAGCTCTCAGATGTCAAACTTTTGGCTACCAGTACCTTGCTGGAGTCTTTGTTCTTATCCTTTGGGGCAAAGTAGTCTGATGAGTAAGCAGTTTGACCAATACATGCATTAAGAAACGCATGCTAGTGTTGCAAAATAAAATGGAAAAATAAATAGCAGCTCCTTTGACTGGCATTGGTGTCCTATTACTTTGGATAGAATACCAAATAGAAATTCAGATGACTCTGAAACAACATAACCAACATTCAGATCTCTGACCTGAGGCTGAAGACAAAATTTGAGCCAGTACAGAAGAGAGGGACAGTGGTCTGCAGACAGGCAACCCACCTGGTTTCTAGTCCCCCTGGGGCAAGGTCTTTTCTAGCTCACTCTGTGGAGCTTAGTGCTTTACACACCCTCAGAGAATCATTGAAAAGAGATGGCTTGCATGACTGTCTGCCTTATTTATTTTCTTAAAAATTCTTCGAATGACTGGGCTATAGTTCAGTGGTAGGGTGCTTGTCTGGCATACATGAGGACCTGGGTTTGATCCCTAGCACTGCAGTAACAAAACAAAACAAAAAAGCTCAAACCCAACCCAAATCAAACAAAAAACTTTGAAAACTGTAAAGCTCTCTGCAAGATATCTCTATAAGATATTGTTTTCCCTTCTGTAAAGGGGTGAATAGTAGCCCCTCAAAATTCGCAGACACTGGGACCCTCAGAATGTGATCTTATTTAGAAATACAGTCTTTGGAGATATAATTAGCTAAGAAGTCAGACTAGATTAGGGTAGACTGTAAATCTAATGACTGATATTCTTACAGGATAAGACACTTATGTATGTGGACACACAGAAAGAAGGTCATGTGATAACAGAAACAGGCATAGAATGACACAGCTACAGACCAAGGAATGCTGAGCTGCTGGTGACTACAGGAAGCTAGAAGACAGGCAAGGAGGCAGGCAACAAATTGTACCACCGAACCTCCAAAGGAACCAGTTCTGTTGATGCTTTGATTGCAGACTCATGGCCTTCAGAAATGTGAAAGAGTAAACTGGTGTTTGAACTCACCAATTTGGTGGTAATT
Organism: Heterocephalus glaber; assembly: GCF_000247695.1. The sequence goes on from NW_004624869.1 coordinate 446,407, forward strand.
TGCTAAAGCAGTGCTAGGAAATGAACAAGTTATCTTTCAACCATTTTGTGTCCCACCATCCTAAAGCACACTGGAAGAAGATGTGCCCATGGATAAGCAGGAGGGTTTTTGCCTGATTGTGGCTCTTTTGGCCAGCTCACTTTGTTTCATTAGAATAGGTTCTGGAAGAGAAATGGGGTTCTATGTGGCTTCAGAGAAAATAGTTTTCTATGGACAGCCATGTCAGGCATCTGTTTAGTTGCTGACAATCCCCAAAATAAAATCCAAATGAGATTTAAAAGATGTCCTTAGGTTTTTCTAGCTCCACCTCTCAGGTTTCTCTCTTTCTGTGGGCTTCACCCTCTTCAGGTGCAGATGGCTTCTCCATGGAAGCTTCTTCCAGGGAATCCCAGGGAATAAGTGTGCAGACAAATCCTATTTATTTGTCCTCACAGACACATCTTATAGCAGTGGCTTTTAACTAAGGCTAGTTTTCCAATGACTGAAGGATTTTTGGCAATATTTGGACATAGTTTTGTTGATCACAATTCAAGCTTGCTGTTGGCCATCTACTGGGAATGGTGCTAAATGCCCTAAATGCCTAGGACATAGTTATACAAACCAAGGAGTCAATGGGGTTCATACTGGGAAATGCTGTTCTAGAGCATCTCTTCTGAAAGTGATGGTGGAGATGTTTCTAGAGGACTCAGGTTGGCCTCGTTTTGACCATGTGCCCACCTTGAACCAATCAACGTGGCCAGAATCACAACCTCTGGCCACTTGAGGTATGGGACCAAATGGCCAACCCCATCTAGACTACACCAGAGGGGCAGTTCTTAGGGGAAAATGTTTGCTCACTATAAATTTGGTTTTAGCAGTGAAGTAGAGTACCTCAGATTCTTCTGACTGTGAAATATTATTTAAAAGAAGCAAGGTAGCCTTGGTCTTGGCACAGCTCCAAAGCAGCACAACGAGAGAGAGCTCTGCTGTGCCTTCAGCAAGTGCTTACAGAATGTCGGGACTCTGCTGGGCCCCATGCCAACTACAGGGGCCAGGGTGGTGAACTTCACCATTAGGGTTCTTACACTCTGCTAACATTTGCAGGCTAGGAGAGGAGGGGTAAGGCAAATAAACATCCACTTAAAATGAAGACAAAGAAAATAAAAAAGAATAAGGTGTATTAGGTACATGTACCCATGCCTCATGATGAATATAATCATTATGTATTGCAAACATGGACTAATAATTTTTTAAAAAAAAATAGAGTTAAGTGCTAAGAAGGAAGAGGAAGTAAGAGAGAGAGAGAAACACTACAGGAATGACCTCTCTTAGGAAAATGAGACACTGGGCATATGTAAGAGCCAAGGTGAAAACTGGGTTTTGTGCTGAAATGTCAGCTAGTGGTTGCTGATGAACACCAAGCTTGGCTCTGACCTAAAAAATCCTTTGTAAATGGTCATAGGTTTTGAAAGTTAGAGTATTGGTTTATTTTCTTTGGTCTGATTTTAAGTAGACTATGAAAGAAAACAGAAGAAGATCCCTTTCTGCCCTTCCTAACTATCACTGGCATTGGGGCCAAGGTCAAGAGCATCACACAGTTAAATCCAGCCTTTCCCAGCAGTGCACCTACCAAGAGATGAAATAAAGCTAGGATGAGGGTATCTGTGCAGCAACTGGCTCTGAGGCCTTGACACAGAACTGTTCTGGGAAGTCTTAGATGAGGTTTCTTCAGGGCACTTAGTCTGGCTCCTTTCAAGCCTCTATGACATTAGAACAATCCAGACATTTTGCTTTATTAATTAGGTGAGTGTTCCAGATGAGCAAGGGAAAGGACAAGGCCAAATCCATCCTATAGTTTGGCTACCCAAGTCACTTTGGCATCAGGGCTGGAGAATAGAGTGCCACACCTGACTGGTGACTCAGGCCTTGTTAGTACATTTCCATCGTCAGAGACTTCCCCTTCTTTCCTTCTGTGGACCTTTGGGTTTGGCTGTGCTGACTACTCAGGCCCTTCAGTGATTCCACCAGTCTTTGTATTGTCCTCTCCTCTCACACTGTAGATTTATCAGTGGTTTTGACAACATGTTTTCAATTGCTCAATAACCTTGCCAGCAGGGCAGCATAATCTCAGATAATGAACTCCTAAGTAGTTGCCTCATTTTGTATTTAAAAATCTCTGATATTTAACAATGTCACTCACTGTTAATAGTTTCTAGAGGCATCTTCTATAGAAGGATGCTTCTATAGGCATCAGTCTAAGCAGTTTGGAAAAAAAAAACATGTTGACATATTATTATCCATTTTATTTTCAATTCTGTGCTGGGAGGTAGGAAGGTGGACATGACTGACCTCATCTGGTAGAAAAGCCGAGACTTTGGAGCTTCCAGGTAGCAGCAACAGTGGCTTCAGACTGGATTTCCTGAGCATTCTGCCATTCTTCTCTCCTGAAAGACCATGCAGATTTCTTGAGTGTGGCTGAGCTGATCTGCAGATGACAAGAGTTGGTCCTGAATACTGTCACTACCATCATGGCAGGACGCTTAAGAATTGTCATTATTTAAAGACAGTGGTGGCATCTTTGTTTCTGCTTGTAATTTTGCCAGTACCACAGATGTATTTATAATGTCACTCAGTCTGCGTGGGGAGGTGAACGGATTCACACAGTCCCGACTAGTAAATTGTAGCTGCCGAGTACATGCTCTTACTTCTGCTGATGTACCATGGGAGTGTGGGGCTGGAAAATGTTATGTCTGGGGGAAGAGAGAGACAGCAGCAAGAAGTGAGACAGGAGGTGGGCTCCAGGAGGGAGGGAGGGTTGTGCTCTTGCTGTTGCTGTTTTGTGTTCCAAGCTGTTGTTGGAAACCTAGGAGAAAATGCATAATATGAATCTCTCTCTTTCCATGTCTCTCTCTCTCGCTCTCTTTCTCTCTCTCTGTCTCTCTCTCTCTCTCTCTCTGCAGGTGTTCAAACTTAGGGCCTCATGCATGCTAAGCAGATGTGCTACATTCCTGGCTGTCATGTTTATCTCTAATTTGCATTTGGACCTTTTTGTTTTTAACATTTTTTCATCCCATAAGCTACCATTAAATTGCAGACTACTTAATCTATCTTGTATCTCTTTCAATTACTCTTCTCAACTTCCCAAAATAACAGGTGATAAAATTGTGCTTCTTTCCCCATTCCCTTCACAAAGCTATAAAATCAAAAAGAATCACACTCCATGGCCAAGCAACTAAAATATCAACAAATATGGTTGACCCATCCACAGACATATTCACAGCCCCTATTTGATATAAATCTGTCCTGCCATTAAACCTCACAATTCAAGGATTATGCCCTGTTGGATATGGTGGCATCCCAGACAAGATGATGTTATGGGGCAGGGTGATATCACAGAGTAGGCACCCTAAAAATATTCATGCAATGAATGGATCAGAATTCATAGGAGGCTCATCATATTTGACTAACTCATCCACTTTTGTCAAGTTTAAGATAGTTTAAGGTTCACTGAAAGAGAAGGAGAACATATTTTTGGCAGTGAAGAAGTCCCCAAAATATGAAGCCACTGGGCAGACATAACCTGTTTGTGGGTGGTTAGATGTGACCGTATTTGTATTCCTCTCTCACATAATTTCTTTAAACTTTACTCTGTGCTGTGTGTGGAGGGGAGAGGAAAGAGTTCCCAGGAGAAAACTCAGGAGTTGTGTTTCTTCTCTTTCTTAGGCCATGGTAAACTGGAAATGAAGAAACAAACTGAAACAAGCATTTATTTTAAAGTTTTCCACTTCTGCAGAATTATTTTAGAATAAAGCAAAAGTCACGTATGTTAGCTGAACAGCTTTTGGTCTATATTCCCAGAGAAAGACCAAGCCAGGTGGCTTGGAAGAAACTCTGAACTGGCCCGATTCTCTCCTTCTATGGCAGGAGAGTTGATTTAGGATAGAGTGGAAGCTGTGAAAGCAGCAGTCCCAGAATGGCCCTGACTGCAGTCAGTCCATTCTAGATTTTCTGTGAGTTACGGTGGACCACAGGAATAGGACAGCAAGGGAGAAAGAAGAGGCTTGGGCTCAGCCTAGGGATCTAGTCCAGTAGGGTGTCCCAAATGACAGTGTTGTGGCTGGGATCCACAAAATACTCCAGAAGGTTCATTGTGTTGAAGGCTTGGTTGCAGCTGATGGGCTTTGGGAAGTGATTGGATCTTGAAGACTTTAACTTCATCAAGTGGATTAGCCTACTAGTGTGCTCATTAACTAAGTAGGCTTGTTAGGAAGTGGAGCCTAATTGGACAAAACAGGTCACTTGGGGCATGGATTTGATAGATATATTTTCTCTCCAGACTCTTCCTCTCTGGCTCTCTCTTGTTTTCTGCTTCCTGGGTGCTATGAAGTGATCAGTTTTTTCCTCTTACACACCATGATGCACTGCCTCACCATAATCCAGAAACAATGGAGCCAAGTGACCGTAAACTGAAACCTCTGGAATCATGAGACAAATGTAACCTTTTCTACTCTATGTTTATTTTCTCAGGTATTTTGTCACAAGGGTGCAAAGCTGCCCAATACGGATAGCGTCCTATCCTGCAGGGGGACGTGAGTTCACCTACTGCTGAGTCCCACTCCAGTCTGATCCCGTAAGTAGGGTATATATTTAGAAATCTATAGAAATTTACTATATTTGAAGTGAGGTGGGTAATAGTATCATGCTTCTGAAAAAACTATTGCATTTGAGAGCAAAGATCTAGCTCATGAAGAATGGGATAAATTACAGCAAAGTAAGTCTCAGGGTCCTGGGCAAGTTAGTTCATAGAATATAAGCCTGGGTTCTGGAAAGCAAGGAAATAATTAAAAAGCCTTGGAAGGATTAGGGATTAGGCAGACATGTGAACAGTTTTGGAGTGGAGCAGGGCTGTCTGTGTATTTTCTGTTGCTATATAAATAAATACCCAAATGGGCAATTCATAAAGAAAAGGAGGGCCGGGGATTTAGCTCAGTGGTTTCCCTGCCTGCTGTGCAAGTGCAAGGACCCAAGTTTGATCCCTGGTTCCAAAAAAAATAATAATAATAAAAGGAATTTATTTCTTGTGGTTCTGGGGGATAAAGATCCCCAAGTAAAGGACTGCATCTGATGAAAGCCTTCTTGCTGGTGGGGACTCTGTAGAGTGCAAGGTTGTATAACGCATTGTCACATGGCAGACAGAGCAAGCTTGCTAACTTCGATCTCTTTTCTTTCTCATAAAGCTACTAAAGGAATCGTGGGGATTCCCCCTTATGACTTCCTCTAATCCTAATCACCTCCTGAAGGCCTCACCTCCAAATATCATAACCCTGTAACTTTGGAGATGAGGTTTCCGCTTGAGTTTGGAGAGGACCAACAGTGGGATAGCTCTGAAGGCAGCTGGGTGCCCAAGTTTACCACATGAACGCTGTACACAGCAATACTCCTTCTAAGCCCCTTCTTTGGATGGCAGTGATCCCACTGAACTTTCTGGGGACTTCTCAGGTTCCCAGAGTGCAGACTGGTTGTGCTGAGAAGTTGAGGAAGACCAGGACTGGCAAACCATCCTTCGGCACTAAAAGAAACAGCGCTTCAAAATGGCAGCCTTAGGTGAACAATTGCAAAAGATCCTAGTTTCCTCATAAAAGAAGTAAGACTATTTGTGTAGGATTTGTAGCCTACCTATTACTGGACTAAAAATGAGAAATCTTTTTGTTGTAATGAAGACCTTATAGAGAGGGCTAGTGAGTAATCAAATAGGTTATTAATTTGAACCATTAAAAATACACATATATAACTTAAACATTATATTTTAATTTAAAACCCATAAATATGTACTGATTTACCCTTGGTTTTTTTCTTTTTTTCCTTCTCTTTTCTTTCTTTCTTTTTTTTTTGAGACATGGTCTTGTTGTGTAGTCCAAGCTGCTTGATCTTGAGGTACTCCTCCTGCCTCAGCCTCCTAAATTCTCAGATTAGAGCCGTGCAGCACCATGCCTTGCTTTACTTATCTTTCTATGTGTAGCTGAGGTCTCTTCTTTGAGCATAAATCAGCTAATTGTGGTTCTCTATCATTTTCATGTATAAAGTATCCCCATGTTTTCTCTATGATTTCCAGTTTCAGTTTCAGCTTTAAAATGCAGGAAGGACTTCAGGATTTATGGACTCTTCATGACTCTCTTATAACCGCAAAACTCTCCCAGAGTGCTTTTCTACTTTCCTTCTTCACAAGACAACATTTACAGGATTTATCTTTCTGATTCAACTTACTTTTTTTTTAAAAAAAACACAGTGGCTATTTTTTCACATCCACATTTTGGCCATAAGAGTTATTTACGGAAGTTGTGTAACTGCAATGAAGAAAGCTAGCTAAGCAGGTTGGGGAGCTGAATCTTTTGTGAATGCACAGCTCAGTGAAGTGTGCCACCTCCCAGTGGGGAGGACCAGCTGCTCACACTTACCAATCAGGCTGTGTCAAGGAGGGAAAGGGCAATGCAGGTTGAGTTTGTGCACCAGCTCATTGCAGTGTACTGAGAGAGCTTCCACTGCACTCCTCAATATGATAGAGTTTGATTAGCTGGACTTTTCGCTAGTGTATATACCCAAACCTAATACATATAATTAAAATGAATAATGATGTCCAACATTTAATGAATACTTTCCATGCTTACAGGCCGAGATAAATGCTTTATATGCAGACTTATGTATTTGATGACATTTATTTAATTTACTTATTTATACTAGGGACTGAGCCAAGAGCCTTTGCATTGAGTTACACCCATAGTCCTTTTTATTTTGAAACAGGGTCAGCCTGGCTAAAGTTGCCCAGGATGTTCTCAAACTTGTGATCCTCCTGCCTCGGCCTCCCAGAGTGTTGGGATGACAGATGTGTACCACCACACCTGGCTTTGTCCCCATTTTATAAGTGAACACATCGAGACATAGGGAGGTTATGACCCTAGCCCAAAGTCACCCAACCAGTGTATGCACATGCTCTTAATGAAATCCATCAATGCCCAAAATATTTAATCTTTGCACCAAACTGTCTCATATTGCTGCAATAAATGTGAAGGGAGATGACATGTAGAAGCTGTCAGACAATCACTGTAAATTGGATTTCTCCAGACAAATACTTTATAGTTATTCCCTTTAAAATTCAATATAAACAATTCTTTTAATTCTTTGGGGAAGATACCCAGCTGGGGAATAGCTGGGTCAAATGGGACCACTAGCCCTAGTTCTTTGAGGTATTTCCATACTGATTTCCACAGTGGTTGCACCAGTCTGCACTCCCACCAACAATGGAGATGGGTTCCTTCCTCTCCACTACCCCGCCAGAATTTGTTATTGGTTGATTTCTTGATAGCAGCCATTCTTTCTAGGGTAAAGTGGAATCTCAGTGTTTTTTTCATCTGCATCTCTTGAATGACCAGTGATGCTTTACATTTTTTCATATGTTTATTTGCTGCTTTTATTTCTTTGTCTGAGTGGATACATATTGAGGCCATACTCTTAAGTGAAATAAATAGGACACACGTGTAAATACTGAATAGTTTCTCTAGTGTGAGAAACTGAAAGTGTAAATAAGGATTAAAATGATTAAAATGAATAATTGATAATCTGAAATAGAAATAAAAGCTCCAAAGGGGTAGGGGAAGTGGGAAGGGAAGGGGAAAGGAAAGGAAAGAAGGGAAAGGAAAAATTATGAGAAAAGATAAAAATGGAATCAAAGTCTATGTAAATAGGGAAGGGTGGAGGGGTGAAGGGCACACAAGTAATGGGGAAGAAATAAGAACCAAGATACATCATGTACAGGTACAAGCACCCAATGATAAATGTAAATGTATTGTATACCTAAAATGTACCAATAAAAGAATTTAAGCAAAAAAAAAAAAGTTCAATATAAATAGTCAGTTAAACTTTTTAGTCCTCAGGAACCTAGGTCAGACTTTGGTTAGACCCTTTTTTTCCCCATAAAGAGGAATTGCTGCATAATGTAGTTAGGCACAGAAAGCAACACAGGTTAGTGTATCTATTCCATATTGATTTAGCACTTGCACATAGGAAGTATGAACACATAAAGAATGTGGCTATTTCCAGAAGAAATAGATGGCCTCCCTACTCATAAGAATGAGATTTGTGGCCCAGTTGGAGGGATAGGATTGTCCACTTGGGGATAAACTGTGGAGGTTAAGACAGCCTCTCCAGTGAATGGTACAGACTAGAAAAGCTCCAGGATTGGCTAGAGGCCAGGATCATGGCTTCATGAAGGACTTGGGGTTGATGTGGGGTTTTGAAAAGGGGCAAATGATCAAGGCAGGGGACATTCCAAGCAGAAGAAAGAGTGAACATAGTCCCTGGAGTAGGTCTGTGCACTTGGGGATCTTATTTGTTTGCAGAAAGGGACTTAGCAAGGAGTGGAGATAGAGTGATATAGTATAGTGACAGCTCAGGGGATAAACTGAAATGTTTGTCTAAGGAACAGAAGTACCATCCTTCGTGCAATGACTTCATCAGAGACTGTGGTTTTATGTTTTTAAGAATGAGTATATTTGACTTAGATGAATGGAAAGATTCCTAATCCACTCATTTGTTCCATGGCAAAACAAAATATTTAGGACACAGCAGGAGATGCTGTGGATGCCTCTTTATCCTCTTTCCTTTCTCCACCTCCAGAGCTTACATCTGTCTGAGGGATTTTTTTTTCTTTCTTCCCATTCCCTCCCATATCAAAGTGCATCTGCTGACAGACAGCCTAATGTACCTTAAGGAAAACCCCAAATCTTACTAATTTTGGTAGATATCCTGTTAATTTGGATATCCAGCAAAACTCAAATGAGCTTCCCTTTTCTCTACTCCTCAGTTTAAAGCTGTATAAAACACGGCTAAATGCAATACTTCTGGACAGCAGGGGTTACCAACCAAAGATTTCGTTTTAAAGAACAAAAAAGGGAAAGGAAAAACAAAACCACCACGGATACAGAGGAGGAACCCTGAGGCAAAAATGGCGTTTCCTGTAGACAGTCTTCCGGAAGCAGTGCGCCTCCTCACAAGGCGCCAGCACCCTTCTGTGAGGGCAGGCCTTCCTCCATCCAGAGCGCAGCCGCAGAGCCGCCCTGAAGCAGACGCCGGTGGATGCGCCGCAGCCGCAGCAGGCAGAGGAGGATGGAGAGCAGGACCACCAGGAAGCAGCCGGAGGACAGGTAGTGGTTGTAGACAAAGGAGATGCCCCGCCAGTGTGAGTGACTGGCCCGGAACACCTCCTGCTGGATGTCTCTCAAGGGCAAAAAGCGAGTCCTGTAGAGGATGGCCCTCAGGGTCCATTGCACTTCCTTGTCATACACCTGCAAGGTGGTCTTGAGGTTTCTGTAGTTGATGGGAAACGAGAAGCCCCTATGGAACACCTCAAACATCCAGGCTGATTTGAAGCACTGATACTTAAGCCGATGGAGATCAGCATGCGACGCATACAGTCCTCGGTCAAAGCGATCCCGCAAGATCGACCACTTCGTTGCACAATAATCCTTTGCAGCTTTAGTGAATTTAGCAGCATTGTAGTCTCCCCCCATGCATAAAAGATCCTCAGTACAATAGTAGAATTCAGAAAAGCCATAGAATTCGCTGTTTCGGAAGTGAATTGGGGGCTGGTAGACCCCATTGAGGGAAGTCTGCGTCTCATTGGTTTTGTTCATGAAAGGCTGGAGGGTCTCCCGGCAGAGGTCGAAGTCTCCTGTCCCCCGAAGGTACATGGTCTGCCCGTTTTGCTGGATCTCATCTTTAATGTCAAGGGGCAGGCAGGGGTCCAGGCACGGAGCCTCACGAGTCAGACCGGGCTGTTTGCCCAGCAGCCTGTTCTTCTGAAACACGCTGGCCAACAGTCTGTCTTCGTATCTCTGTCGAGCAGCATTGCCACCAAACCCAAGGAACGTGGCGAAGTAGACCCAGTACCCATGCTCAGTTTGGTGCACATCACATCCCAAGTTAAATTCTGATAACAAGTTTTTAGCTACTTCCTCAGTTTCGGGGACTTCGTATACTATCTGAGTGGACACGCCTCCCGTGTCCAGGGTGCCTGCCGTTCTCTTATGGATGATGGCCTCGCTGTTCTCCCTGCCAAGAAGGCTGACCTCCACGATGGCCTCGTCGTCCTCTTCAATATGCTCAAATCGTCCAAGGACAAAATTGATGCCAATCCAAGCCTACATACCTTCTTGCTTCCCTGAAATGACTTTGGCGTGTGAGTCAGAAAACAGAAAGTCAAAGTGCACAGGGATGTCAGTCAGGAGGTCTTCCAGAATGGCTTTCTGCTGGCTTTCGGGAAGAACTCTCATGCCAGCTCTGCAGAGAATGTAGAGTGGTGTCTCTTTGTGTTTTGCCCGTGGCACGAGCTCTGCAGCGAAGTTCAAAAGAGGAGAAATGGAATCGCTGACTTTCTCCGGAGAGGTAGCAAATTCTGAGATGCCTGGTTTTATTTTCATCACCACTGGTTTTCGGTTTTTAGCCCTCATTTGTCTGATATCCAGCAGATCCCGAGGATTGCCATTGGCCAACAATAGACGAATATCCGAGACCCACTGCTCCCACAGTCTACCACAATACCGTAGTTCACATTGGGGTTGCTGGTGTCTGTAGCCTCAATGTCCGTGACTCGGGCCAAGTACCTCTGAAACTTCCTGTCTTTGGATAGTCGCCCATACTTATTTCGGATTATGAGAACAGAGAAGTATAAAAGTGAGACAGCAGCAGCCAAAACGCTAATAACAACAATTTGGCGTAAATTGGTGCTCAGAATTCGAGGACAGCTCACTGGAGAGATGCTAAAGTGCCAAGAAGCAGGAAAAAGACAGGAGATACCAATCCTCTCCATACTGAAAAAGGCCAGAGACCGGGCAATTCTGTGGAGGCCAGTACTTCTCACACAGAGTTACAGAAAGGTGCTGGGGTCCTTCTTGAGTTACCGTCCTCCTGTTCCAGGAACTGCTCGGCAGGCCGGGGCTCCCGGGAGCGCAGGGCCGCGAGCAGGCGGCATCACGCCCGCCAGACAGGGGACCGGGAGGGGGCGGAAGCAGCGGCGGCAGTGGCGGAGAGGACCCGGCTTCCTGGGGGCTGTGCTCCCTTCTGGGAGCCTCGGCTCCTCACCGCTCGCGGCCCCGCCGGCGTCCGCGTCACGGTCCGCGTCACGGTCCGCGTCACGGCCCGCGTCACGGCCCGTGTCTGAAGCGCCTGTCTGAGGGATTTTGCAGCCAGGGGATGTGCTTGCCCCAGCCCACCCCAGCCTGTGTAGGATTCAAGCACCTGGGGTGATGCCCCAGAGCAGCCTCCAGATAAGGAGGCTGGCAGTGCCCGGATAAACACCCCAATTTCCTCACCCTCACTGAAAGCTGCTATCAGGTATGGGCTCCACCAGGAACTAAGTCCAGGCTGGCCAAGGCAGAGACTGGCTTAGTAACATGGCCTCCGCAGACTGTACTTCTCCCCACCACCATGGGTTTTTCCTGGAATCACTTCCCAGCATAACTATTTGCTTCTTGGAGATACTGGATTAAGATTGATTTTTTTAAAAGTTTTTTTTAAACAAAAGATGGAATTGAAGCCTTTTTAAAAATACTTCCCTGAAACATTTAAAAAACAAAACAGAGAACTCACTTGCTGGAAGGCAGCATGAATACCTCACAAGTGTGCATAACACTTCTATTGTTTCTGTCTTTACGTGACATCTAAAATGCTCAAATTAGGTGTAGAATCATACCCAGAGTGAATTGTGCTTAGAATCCTACTAGGGAAGAGAAGAGAATAGTAGTAAATGCTTACTTCCCATAGATCTGGCACTGAACATATAATGATCTCATTTAAATCCCATAGTCTTGGGAAGATGGTATTACTGCCTTATTTTTCAGCCAAAAACATTACTATGTGATAAAGCTATAGAGTTGGGGATTGTATTTTATTGCTTTTTTATCCAGTTCTTAGCACAGAGGGTGGCACATAGTTAAGCCTTTAGCAATATTGTTCAATAAATGTATAAATGACATTATAAGTATCTTGTCCAAGTTCACAGGGCCAGTTATTTGTAGAGCCGGGATCGCACCACCTTGTGCTACTCAAAGAAAAGTAACTTGTTGATTTTTGCAAAAAACACTACCACACTTTGATCAATGCAGTAAGTCTGAGCAAATTTCTTTATGGTGTCTCTAGAAGAAATAAAAGCTGGAGCTTTATGCTCTTTTCCCCTAATACATTATGTAATTGATAGGCAACTGAACAGAATGATAACTGCATATTTATTGTCATTTTAATGAAAAGCAATTTGTTGTGACTTTTAAAAACTAAGCAAATATTACATCTTGGTGAAAGATGTAGGCTCTAAGGGGGAAAAAGCTGACTTTTAAAAATAAGGGGGAAAATTGCTTATCATGAAGATTTCTCACACACGACAGCTGTCATGATTCCACTGCCCTTTGGCTCCTGCAGTTCGGGCGCGGGAGAAGCTACCATCTGTCTGGCATGAGTGGCTGCTCTCTGCTCATTGTTGCAGTTAACCAGCACTAAGAAGACCAGCTCTTGAAGAAGGAATGTGAGGAGCTCATTGTGGGGGATAGAAGTGCTGAAGCCCCTATGACTGAACAGACAGATACCTTAGATACAGGTGAATTACCTATGAACTCGAGGACTCAAACCATGCTTATACTTTAGTGCTTGGCACTGAGCTAAACATGGTTCTGTGAGAGTGGAGAGGGAGAGTTCTTCATTATGTTCCTTTAAAAACACATTTATTTTATAGGTAGGACAGTATTTTTTAAAGAAAACACCCACAAAGAACATAGATTATCAGAGAAAGCAAGTTGAGAAAGTTGTAGAATCTACCTCTCCCTAGACTTTCAAAGTAAGATGATCTATCATACCCTGCAACGCGACCCTGCAAATGAGTTGGATGACCTATTACTCTCAAGTTTTTATAAATCACCGAGTTTTTTCGACTCTTTTCTGTCTTTGACTCATATTTAAATCAGAGATAGTAGGAGCCTATAAGTATTGAACATTGAACCCTAACATCAGCCTTTTTGAGTTTCAAGTTGAAATGGCTTTCATATAGATCTCATTCAACTGTGGTTGATGGAAAATAATATATTCACTTTTACCAGAGTTGAATGTAATTTAGGAAAAGAATTAGAAGCCATAGCAGCATGACACAAAATAAATTCTTTTCTCTGAGCTTACCCAAACTCGTATCTACTCCAAAGCTTGCAGCTGAATAATAGAAATTCTTTCAGAGTTATTTTAGTTCATTTCAATAAAATAATTACCAAATATAATAAAACATTTTTGGAACTAGAGGAAGGATTCATGGCATTGACAAGTGTTAGTAAAAGAACTAATGAGCTTTGCTACTAATAATTTTTTGCATTCTTATTTACTTCAAAGAATGATACTCAATTATTAATTCTTAAACACATATATCTTTTTCAGTTTTGTTTTGCCTGCTTGGTGCCAGGGTTTGTTTGGTTTTTTTGGGGGTTTTTTGCTAGCTCTGGAATACACTGAACAGACCCATTCTATTTTTTATTTGCATATTCTCTCGATCTAGTGTCTATGAATCCAAGTTACTTGAATAATGATGGAGACCCAATGTTCCTGATGAGCAATCATTGTATATAACCAGAAATGAGAGAGAGAGAGAGAGAGAGAGAAGAAAGAAGAAAGAGAGAGAGTCTACAGCAGGGAACATAAGCTGCATTGTCACCAAGCTGAAGTGCATATCTGCACAACCACACAGAGTCAAAACCCTTCAGCAAACAACCCCAATCCTCCCAGTTGGGGAATGGGGCACAGCATTTTAATATATTAACTTTGGAAAAATTAAATTCCTGTTAGTTCCTTAAACGCCCACTCTCTTCAAACCCAGAACAAATATATCACTTTCCTCTGGGAAGGAGTATTCTGGCATAGGGGAGAGAATAAAAAATAATCAGTTCCCAGGTTCAGATGGACTCTTGAACCTCTCATAGTTAGAAGGCAAAAGTTTTGATTTAAAAAGCCTAAATTTTAAATATCAAAAGCCAAGATTCTAAAGGACTAAGTACATAAAAGTTTTTCTATTAGCTCAGTAGATTAGAAGGAATGTAGGGCACCAGAGTTTTTCTTGTTGGAGAGGGGCTATGGATCCTACAGAGCTGGAGACTTGGGAGGGGAAGACAGTTGAACAGTGCTGTGGTTTAAATGGTTCCCCCAAAGTTTAAGTGTTGGAAATGTAATTCCCCAATCACCAATGTTGTAAGGTGGGGCCTAAGGAGAGGTGTTTAGGTCATGAGGGTGGTGGATTAATGCCAGTTATAAAAGAGCTTGAAGCTGTGAATCTGATCTGTCTCCCTACTCCCTCCCTCTTTTGGGGGAAGGTGCTGCGATGGAGCCCAGGACCTGGCACACAGGAGGCAAGAGGCAAGTGCTTTATCACTGAGCCATCTCCTGGCCCCTCACTCTCTCTCTCTCTTTCTCTCTCTCTCTGCCCTTCTGCCATGTTGTGTATGACACAGCAAGAAGGCCCTTGCCAGATACCAACACCTTGATATTGAACTTCCCAGCCTCCAAAACTGGGCCACGATAAATTTCCATTTTTAAATAAGTTATCCAATTTCTAGTCTTCTGTTGTTACAGCAGCACAAAACAGTCCAAGACAGAAGGCAAGGCCTCTATCCTGAGGATGCCCAGAGAATGTGCACCAAGCCAAGATGGGGAAGCAGGCACCTGCTTGGGAGGATCCCACTTGGCCTCTGGCTCCCTCAGTTTTTTTCTCCTACCTGACTTCCCTTTTACTCCCCTTCCTCCATCCTCCCTTCCTTTATTCCTTCCCTCCCTTCCTTTTAGCCCTCTCCTCTCCCAATCCCTCCCCCTTATTTCCCATTCTCCTGCACTCTTCTCTTCTCTCCTCCGCCTCCCCTTGCCTCTCTCCTCTCTCCCTGCTACCTCTGGCATTACACAGCCTGTTACTGCATTACTCTCAGGTGCAGTATGGAGACAATTGGAAGGGGTACCAGCTATAAATGCAAGCAGACATTTTTCATGATTCCACACATTATTGGTAGACAAAAACTATCAATTTTAAGTTTTAAGATATCTTAGAAGAGCACATATTCTCCTGTGGGTATCCAGGAGTGGTGTGCTGGAAATCTGAGACTGAATTCATCTGAGGCTCACTGGTTCCACTAACAAAGGAATTGTACAAAAGTCTCCCTGACATGTTGTTACCTTCATGGGTCAGGAATTGGTTCCACAGTGTGAGTGATGACTGGAAGATTAGGCAGCATTCTCTAGAAGGCCTGAATTCCAGGGGATTGCATCTCAAAATACAATTTTTGCTCACTGACCTTTAATGAAAAAAAAAAAGAAAGATTCTGTAATATATGATATAAAAGCTGGAAATTCATAGATGTGTTCACTGTCCTAATAGCATTTTTTAAAAGCTTCAGGGAGCTTCCAAGAAAATTTAAAATGTGGATACAATCTACATTTAAAATATAAAACACTTTGGAGAATGATATGTTATATATTTTAGGGAGTGTTTATGCTGCTTTGTTAATTGACTTCCTTTGGTGAAGAGTCATAATGAGCAAACCCTGTTCATCATGCCCTAAGAGACAGATTGTCTGTTATAGGAATAACTGACTGAGGAGCTCCAACTCTGCAGCTTTTCTTCCATGCCTATGCATTGGAAGGGCAGTCGGCAAGAGTGGAAATGCTCCAAGAGAGAAAGCTGCATTCTAGTTTATCCTGGCTTCCAGAACTTCTATGAGTCATGAGTCAGTAACTGCTTTGGGATCTGGGTCTTCCTATCTATGAAATGGAACACTTGGATCTTGTGTTCTCCAGTGTTCCCTCCTGCTCTAAAATGCTGTGCTTCACAGTGGTAATGATTGACTTTGTTCTCACGTTGTAAACTGTTAATATGTAGACAAATATTTGTCAGGCAGTTTTGCTCTAAAGAAGACAGTGCCTTTGCTAAGTGCTACTTTGATCATTTGTTTTGGGGCCAATTTTTTGTTAATCCATTATGCTGATGTCAAATGGAGCCTGAGACCATATTAAACCTAACTTGTTGAAAGAAAGCAAGTTCAAAGTTCTGTCTCCAAGTAATCAAATTCTCTTTACAGTATTCTACAAAATAAATGAACTTGGATAAATGAAAATTTGTTTTAAGAATATTGATTAAATTCTTTTGCACAGCCTTTGATTTTGCATATTTTTTTCTCATGATGTTTTGTGGGGTTCATATTAATAGAAATAAGCCCTTCCTTCCTTTTCCTTTTTCACGTATCTTGAATGTCTCATCTATATCCACATTTCTTTATAAGTCTAAACTTCCACCATCTGTCACCTAGACAACATCCTCTGGACTAGTTTCTCTGTTTCCAAGCTTACCCCTCTGCCCCAGTCTTCACATGAAAGCCATATTGCTTCATGTCACTTACTTTGGTCCCATCAGTTGAAAATTTCCCGCTGCATACAAATAAGGTCTCGCATTGACAGCTATGACTTAAGTGAATACTGGGATGTTCTGCCTGGTTTAGTTGTTGGCAATGCTGTTAGTTGATGCCTTCAGTTGTCCACTCCTTCAAGGATGATCTCAGTTGCTGGCAGCCACCTCAGCTGAGGTCCTGCCCTTTCCAGGTCTCCATCCAATGACTGATAATAACAGCCTTTGGTCATCTTGGCTCAACTCTGAACAAGTCCTTTGAGCCATGCTGTCCCCAGAGCTCCACGTGAGGTTGGTTGAAGCTGTCACTTGGGTAGGCCTGTGTCAGCTCATATCAGCTCACCCATCTTTCCTACTTCTCCTCTTCCACAGGTGTTGATCCAAAGGGAACTCTTTAACAAACATCCTGCCAACTAAACTCCATTTGAGAACTCGAACAATGACAATGGCATTACAGTTCCCTGTATTATGTGCCCCTTGCCTACCTTTCCAGCTTCATCTGTGCCACTGGTACCTCAGCACACTGCTTTCCTGTCTACTTTCAGTTTCTGGGTTGCATTAGGGCCATTCCTATGGCAGGATCTGTGTACTCCATGTTTCGTCTCCATGGAAGTTTCTTACAACTGTCTCATCCTTGCTTATCTCCTAGTTATTGGCTTGAAAATTACCTCCTCAGAGCTTTCCCTGACCCCACTCATATACCACTACTATCCTAACAATAATTAAGAGATTGACAATAGTAATGTATTGTAGATTTAGGGAACCTCAACTTTTTTTTTTCTTCCCATTAAGTAAAGAACTTTCAACCTTTCACTTAAAGAAAGTACTTGTGGCTTCTCTTTGGCATATCCACAATTCATTCATATTTACTTTTGCACATTGGGGTCTTCCTGAGTGAAATTAGGGTTATTTGAATGCAAGCCCTGCAATACTGTGACAATTGATCTGATAAGTGGGACAGCTGATAAACTGTTAAGTGTCTAAGTACAGGTAGTATAGAGCTCCTGGGTACCCTGGACAAAGGGTGATTCACATCCTAGGAAGGAAGGAGTAGGGTAGCATGAGATTTCATCATGTTGCTAAGGATGATATGTGATTTCAAACTGACTAGTTGTTTATTTCTGGAATTTTCCATTTAATATCTACAGATAGTTGTTGACTGAGAGCAATGAAAAATGCAATAAATGAAACCATGGCTCAAGGAGGACTATTGTGCTGACTGAGTAAGTGAATGGGTTGGAGAATGCTAGAAAGAAGCCTGGGTTCCTTTTGCCCTGTGGCTGCTCCTCCTTGAGATCACTGTCATGGAGATAGACTCCCATCAAAGACTGGGAAGGGCTCCTGTGGCAAGACCATTGATGAAAACAGCACTGTCACAGCTAGATGTTTGATTCAGGCAAGCACCTTCTGTGTGAAGTGTAGAATCATCATGGCTCCAGGCCAGCTCTGCTTCCTCTCAGCTTCCTGTCACAGTTACCCCTTCCTTCTAGTTTTCTCTGTGATCCCTAATGCTTTACATTCTCAACTTGCCTACCTGACTGCTATAGCTAGTCCCAGTGAAGGCACATATGCCCTACACTTTTGTAGCCCTTTGAGGGGTAGCTTCTCCCCTTTGGGCACATGGAGGTCACTGTTGCCTGCCACTGATATTTGGATGTTAGTACTTAGCACTTACATAGTGCCAGACACAAGCTGAGAACTTAAAAAAAAGATTACTGCATTCAATTTTCTATTGATTCTGTCAATTGATTATCAATTCTGTATCTTAATTCTCCACTAGATTAGTGATGGGATAACTGACTCCACTGAAAACAAATAATACTATTTAATTTCCTAGTAAACAGAACGTGTTTTAAATTTTAGTTTGGTTTCTTTCTTTTCTTGTTTTAAACTAAGAAGAAATTCTGAAAAAGGAAATTAGAATGATTTTGGGCTTAGAGAAACCAGCCTCATTATTTCATTGGCTTCTTAGTAATTTTACTTTGAGTCCTGCTCTACCATGAAGGTTGTGGGGAGTTGCATAAGGGAGGGAGGAGGGTCAGGGAAGAGCAGTAAGCAAATGACTTACCTTTGTTACATTCATGGGAAGACAGCATGAGCTTATAAAATATTGATACATACAAATTTTGCCAATATATTTAACTATATGTCAAGCTTATAGGAAATGTGCATGGTTTTCTTTCGTACATAGTTCCTATAATGTAAGTTTATATGTTGCAGAAATCTCAGAAAGAAATACATGGAGACACAGAATTTGGATAAAATAATAAAATTTCTTCTCGCCAGTGGGCGGGAACGCCAGAAACAGGTCTGGTTAGTATCCAAGACCCCTTTGTTCAGAATTTCCCTTTTTATATCCTTTTTAGCCATTATCTCATCCCTAGTGGTCTTTGATGTGTAAATATAATTCCAGTTCCTATTTACAAGTCACAGACACAAGATAGGTACATATACATTGTAAATTCACCCTGGCATGGTAACTTTGTTAGGTCAATGAAGTTACCCCTTAGAGTCAGATAACCGTCACCTTAAATAAGGAGTTATGGGAAAAGCAAATCTTAAAAGAACACATTACTTATTTTGCTTCTACAACTACCTTAATATTCAATCTATTAAGTTATCTAAAACTTTTCCGTATCATATATACTGATTTTTCTCAGACATAATTGAAACTTGATTTTCCAAAACGATGACATGATTTCTAAGCTAGATATTCAAATTAAATTTAATTTAAATTTAAAATTTTTGCAGGGCCTGGTGGTACATGCCTGTAGTCCCAGCACTCGGTAGGCTGAGGCAGGAGGATTGCCACAAGTTTAGAGAGGTTGCTTTTGACATTCACCTCTGTGGAGGGGGATAATATTGGCCAATCTGTAGTGAGGAGGCAAAAGTGATATAGGGGAAATAATATAACTCCCAAACTGCTAGATGTGAGATAAGTCAAATTTGTGAGCCTCAAAATTGAAGAATGAATTCTAAGGGACAATAGAGGTTAAGAGTTGGAAAAATTTTTATTAAGAGAGATAGCTCCTGAGAAATGGGAGGGGACCTGAAAGTGGGTTGCTAAGGAGCCCACTTCTCAAAGGAAGTTTCTTTTTTGGGGGCTGTTTTTTTTTTTTTTTGGCTTAAATTCTTTTATTGGTACATTTTTGGTACACAATACGTTTACATTTATCATTGGGTGCTTGTACATGATGTATCTTGGTTCTTATTTTTTCCCCATTGCCTGTGCACCCTTCACCCCCTCCACCCTTCCCTATTTACAAAGACTTTGTTTCCATTTTTTCCCTTTTCTCATAGTTTTTCCTTTCCCTTCTTTCCTTTCCCCTTCCCCTACCCCTTTGGACCTTTTCTTCCTATTTCAAATTATCAATTATTCGTTTTAATCATTTTAATCCTCAGAGAAAGTTTTATGGAATAAAATCACGAGGTGGGTACAATGTGGGTCAAAACTATGATCAACCAATAAGATTACAAGTATAGCCACTTAGGTGATATTGATCCAATGGGGAAGCAGGTCATGTCGCAAGTGTACATGGAAGGAACAAAGAACTTTTTTAGGAAGGGATGGATCAGGAGGTCCTTGTCACCAATCTGGGTGACTGATGTCCATCTAGACTTTATCAGACCAGGTGATGCCACTTGTCTTATCCCTTGGGGAGGCATGTAAGCCTGGTCATTCTGTCTTTATCTTGAGGCCTGGCCTTCAACAGATGCACCTCCAGCCACAGTTGTAATGTGTTCTCATGCTCTGCACTGACTCCCTTGAGGGCCTTGCCCTGTCTGATAGCTTATAATATTTCTACCTAACTTAGCTGTCTATAATAAAAGGACCAGAACAGATTTTCTGTACATTTCTGGTTTGATCAGAGTTTATACATTGACTATCCACAGATGAATCACCTTTGCAACTTTAAAACAGAAATGAAAAATGTAAATATAAACCTATAAATATTTGGTTAGATTGAAGTGTAGATTTTTACAGAGCTCTTTGCATTCTGTATATAGTATTAGAATTTTGCTACACTATGAGAATATTACTATCCTTAGGGTATGTTTTGAGGCATGGAACAGAAACCTATTAGGAAAAGCATAAGTTGAATTAAAGAGGTTATTGAAAGGATGTAAGAGGCTCTTAAGGGCATTCCTACTATCTGACCCCAAAGAGGGAAGCTACTCTCCCCATTTCTCTTTCCAGGGATCAGGGCCTCTTCATTTGCTTCTTTTACACATCTCCTTTAAACTGGCCTCCTATGCTTTGTGTTGTTTTGACCATTTTGGGGAATATAGAACTTTACAGGCCCACCACTATGTTGGGCTAAAGGAATTGTGAAAAGTACTGCGAAAGAAAACTTTGATTGTATCATTTTACTCTATCTGATATTTTACCAACTATTAATAGTTTTTAAAAGTCCATTCATATATATTCCCTGTTTTTGGTTTGAGCCCTGCTACTAAAATCCAGCAAAGTTTTATATAAAAAGGGCTGTTTAGGCAGAAGTTTATGCCAGTGATATATAAGATGGGGCTAACCAAAGCTATAGCTAAAGGCAAGCCTCATATTTATGAACAGAGATACTCTTGCTGATACTGAGTATTAAGCTAGTGTTTAATACTTATTCACACTACGTTTTGTTTTGCCTTTACAAATTTATGGGGACTAAAGTTGACTTACATTTTTATAAATCTTCATTGGAACATAGTCTTTCTGGTTATCCCTTGAGAGAGAGAGAGAGATGAGAGGAACTGATTGCTGGTTGAGCAGGATGTCAAACATTTGTTATCTTAACTCAGCAATTACACTCCTCAATCCAAGCAGTCTTTGCTTTGCGGGATATAAAAATGACTATGTAAGCTAGAATCATGCAAACTCATCTTGATAATCAATGGGATATTGTGATTGTTCCACAGTCTTTAAAAATTTTGTCCTTGTCACATTTGTGTACAAATGTGAAAAATAGTAAAATTAACACATATTTAGTCATTTAAGACACTAGGAACAGTAAGAATTATAAGTGTTTCATTTCTTTGTAAAAAAAAGAAAGACTGCAAAACATAGTTTGAGCAATCATTAGGTTCTTATCATATTCCATACCCTGTGGAGTAAATACCTTTTCTATTCTTAGTGAAATGTCATATTCTTCTCTTATGTTTGGGCCAGCTTCCAACATTTTATCCTTTGTACTTTAATGCTGTGAAATATCTCTGAGAGTTCATTTCTTTTGAAGTTTTTTTCCCCAGAAGCACTTCCTGTGGGACATCATCTTTTCACCACAACCACTTTTGTTATTTATGTCAATAAAGTCACCTTCTCTCAGTTCTTCTGGCAGCATATCTAGGGCCTCTCTAATGGTTGCAGTGTCAACAGTCTCATCATCAACTACCTCTTCTCTAATTTCATTTATGTTTGAATCAAATTGCATCACTAGAATTATCATTTCTGTTTGCTCTTTCATCTTTGTAGGCCAATTCTTTTTAAAATTTTTACTTTTTATTAGTGGACGTTTGTAGTACATAATGATTACATTTGTTATAGGGAAGTGGCACACATACATAGCACATCTCAATTCTTTTTTCCCCTTTTCTCCATTCCCCTTTTATTTTGCCAGGATCAGATTCATTTATTTATATTATAAGGCATTATAAAGTTTATTATCATACATACAGATTAATAGGTGTTGGCCAATTATCTAATTCAGTTTTTCATTTTTATAAAGTGTCACATGGATTTACCAATTGGGAAACAAAGAGGCAACACAACTGTAGACTTTGTTGTCTGTGTGCGAATTGAATTATAGACATGCAATAACTAAGATTTTTAAGAGGAGACATGATTGGTTTCTAAGTGTGATATGCCCAGCAGTTATTTACCGGACTATTTATTTGTAGACTGAAAAACTAGTAATAAAGTTTGTAGTTTATGTAATTGCTCATAATTAGTATTCAGTGGTAATTGAAATTCAAGCCATGGTGTTAGGGCACTGGTATTATTGGCCTATACTTTGACAATAGAAATTTGTAGATACTAGTACAATGAAGCAAAAACTACCTATATATGCTCAACAGAAAAGCATACATGTGTTGCAATTCCAATTGAAATTCCAACAGTATATTTCACAGAACTAGAGAAAACAATCAAAAAATACATTTGGGACCAGTACAGACCTAGAATAGCAAAAGCAATTTTAGGCAACAAAGACAAGGCAGGGGGTATCACAACCCCCAACTTGAAACTATACTACAAAGTTACTGTGATAAAAAATAGCATGGTACTGGCAAAGAAACAGCCCCAAGGACCAGTGGAACAGACTAGAAGACCCAGAAATAACTCCAGACATACTCAGCTACCTCATCTTTGACAAAGGAGCCAAACACACTCACTGGAGGAAAGATAGCCTCTTTAATAAATGGTGCTGGAAAAACTGGGTTTCAACTTGCTAAAGATTAAAACTAGACCAATATCTCTCACAATGTATGAAACTAAAATTGAAATGGGTCAAAGATCTAAATATTAAAAGAGAAACACTAAACTTGCTGGAAGATAGGTTAGGTAGAACTCTTGAAGACATTGGCATAGAAAAAAGACTTTATGAACAAAACTTCAGTTGCATGTGAACTAGCAGAAAGAATCAACAACTGGGATCTCATCTTATTAAAAAGCTTCTGCACAGCAAGAGAAACCATCAACAGAATAAAGAGATAACCCACAATGTGGAAAAAATTTTTTATCAGCTTTTCCTCAAACAAAGGACTACTATCTAGAATATATAAAGAACTTAAAAAATAAGACCTCCCACTTTTAAAGACCCAATCCAAAAATGGGCATCTGAAATGAACAGACATTTCTCACACAAAGAAGTTGAAATAGCAAATAAACATGAAAAAATGTTCAACATCACTGGTTATTTGAGAGATGCAAATGAAAACAATGCTGAGATTCCATCTCACTCCAGAAAGAATGGCTGCTATCATGAAATCAACCAGTAACAAATGCTGGTGGGGCTGTGGGGAAAGAGGAACCCTGCTCCACTGCTGGTGGGAGTGTAGACTGGTCCAAGCACTGTGGAAATCAGTATGGAGATACCTCAAAGAACTAGATTTAGAAGTACCATTTGACCCACCTATTCCCTGCTGGGTATGTTTCCAAAAGAATTATAAGAATCATACCATGCTGATATATGTGCACCCATGTTCATAGTGGCACAGTTTGTAATAGCTAAAACTTGGAAGCAGCCCAATTGCCCACCAATTGGAGACTGGATAAAGAAAATGTGGTTTTTAAAAAAAAAGTATATTGAGAATGCTGTATCTTGATCCAAGTTCTAGGTACACAAATACATTTATAGTAGTTTATGAAAATTCAACAACCTATCCACTTATTACTGATGTTCTTTTCTATATGTGTCATGTCTCAACAAAACCTTCACCCAAAAAGTAACATGTTTCTAACAATAACTGAGTTTTTCACTCTTTAATATCAATCATAGAAGATTCCATGAGGTCCTCAAAGTGGCTTCAACAGGGCTCCCTTCTTTTCTTAATTTTGGGTGATAAAAGTAGAATTATAACAACAATGAGATGGGTCATAGTCCTGGGAGGAGAAGGGTAATGCCTTGCACCTGTTAATGCCATTTGTCATCAGGGTATCATGTAAAAAGAAAAGATGGGAGGAACTGCAGACCATGAAGTACAAAAACATGCCACAAGGTGCTTCTCCACTGCCAAGATGGCACCTCATATACCACCTACCCCAGTCCCAGCCCATGTTCTATCCTAAGCTCTCCCATGAGGCTGTGGAGAACAGAGGGCTGTTGCTCTAGCAGATTTGATTTGCAGAGGAAGGCATGAAAGAGTTCTTATAGCAACTGCTTATAAAGTGGGCTTCTGAGAGAAGTGGGTGTGTTTTATCTAATTTCAAAATATTTAAGCTTTAGTCACCTCTTGACTAACTAACTTGACTAACTCAACAAGGATCCATCTACCAATAATTACTGAGAATGGCTGAAAGTGGCATAAAGCCAAACCTTTTTACCTTTCCAGCCCCCCCCCCCGCCAAATTTCAACCAAACAGATTGGCTTCTAAACTCAATAGTCTTCTGCCCATTGTCCTCATTTCCTGTCCCTCTGTGACAGTGGAATGCAGCCCCTTAATTGATGATTCTTTTGGTATTTACTGCCCTATCTCTAATCCATATGCTTAAACATCTGCCTTCTATTTTTTCAACTATGATATGTGTCAGTCAGCTCAGGCTCTTAGACCAAAATACCATTGACAGGGTGGTTTCTACAGCACAAGTTTATATTTCATAGTTCTGGAGGCTGGAGGGTTTAAGTCAAGTTGCCAGCCATTTTGTTCCCAGTGAGGGCCCTCTTTCTGGCTTGCAGATGGCTACTTTCTTGGTGTGTCCTCACCCAGGAGAAAGAGGGAGAAAAGAGACTGAGCTCTCTGAGATCTTTGTGTAAGCACTAATGCCATAAGACCAGAGCTCCATCTCATGACCTAGTATGAATCTGATCACTGTACCTCCCAGAGGCTCCACCTCCAAATATCAGCACAAACAGGGTTAGGACTTCAAAAATAATCAGAGAAAATGTCCACAGGAGACATTATCTATTGACTTCCAACTGGGAAAAATGAAGACTTTTCATTTTTTCAACTTCACTACACAGTCACACTTCCCATCCCCCATCTTTCCAAGTTTAGTATTTCTGTTTTAATATTTATATCTTTAATCCACTTCAGTCTTAATTTAGTGAAAGATAGGGGTCTGATTTTAATCTTTGGCAAGTTGAAACCCAATTTTTCCAGCACCATTTATTAAACAGGCTGTCTTTCTTCCAGTGAGGATGGTTGGCTCCTTTGTCAAAGATGAGGTAGCTGAGTATGTCTAGAGTTGTTTCTGTATCTTCTAGTCTATTTCACTGATCCTTGGGTCTTTGCCAGTACCATGCTGTTTTTATCACAGTAGCTTTGTAGTATAGTTTCAAATTGGGGACTGTGATACCCCCTGCCATGTCTGTGTTGCCTAGAATTTCTTTTGCTATTCTAGGTCTCTTCTTGTTCCAGATGAATTTTTTGATATTTTCCTCTAGCTCTGTGAAATAAACTGTTGGGATTTCAATCAGGATTGCATTGAATCTGTATAGTAGTTTTGGAAGTATGGCCATTTTC